>CM040996.1:13876040-13933540 GCA_022985145.1 Pangasius djambal
ACTGAAGCATGGTTTGTAATTTGCATGCCTGTTTTTAAAGAGCTGTCTTTCTCCCACAGATCTAAACCACATTTATCTTTCTAAGTCTCTGAATTACTTTCTCTAGCAGGTTTATTTATTTATTTTTTTTATTTTTTTTTTTTGGATAAATGTTGACCAAAGTGCAAGCTTCACTGCAAAGAACCACACACTTTTATGGATTTTGCAATAAGGAGTAAAACATTTAAAAATAAAAATTTGCCCCATTAATAAAATCAGTGCAATCACTTACATGTCTGTACATTTGGGCAGGAACATCTCTGTACAGTGTAATATGTTTAACAAATGACACAGGGGTTGTTTGAACCAATCAGATTCTGACGTTTCATCCGGGTCTTTTATCTGTGTGAACTCCATCTGGCAGTTGACTATCTGGAGAAGATGCTAGCTAATCTAACGGACGCGGACGCAAACTTCTGGCTTTACCCTTTTTTAAAAAAATTTTTTTTTATTTATTTAATTTATTTTAAATCAGAATAATGCTAAGTGACACCACTGGCACTATAGGAGAGCTAGCATGCGAGTTAGACCAAATTATTCACACGCAAATACTGACTGGGCTGACTCTTTATATAATTGTTTTGTTTGTTTTTTGTTTTTTTTTACTGAAAAACAGCACGCAATTTAAACTGTATGTACACTGTGTTATCTGTAAGTCAATCACAGCCATAAATTACCAAACTTTAAAAGTGGGTTGTCTGTGATTGATTATGGGTATTCACTTCCGACATCAATGCGCTGTGACTGACACAATTTCATCCAATCACAAATGAGATTGTAAAGTCGCGTTAGCCACAGAAGAGAAACGTTCAGACGCACAGCCAATGGGAGCGTCTGATATATAACGGAGGCGGTGCTAAACTGCGGTAATTGTCCTATAAACTATTGAGTTTGCGCCTGCAGTGACCTGACGCCCCGCCCATGGCTTCCATTTCTGTTCTGGATCACACGGCGCAAAGCGAATAATACACATTTGGGTTTTTTCCTGAATAATATTGATGTGACTGATAATTATAGCGAGCTCAAGTCCTTCCTGGTCACGGCACGACAGAGAGTTTAGCTGGTCTAGCGAGTAGCAGTGAGTTATTTCTCGGAAGTGGAAAAGGTTTGAGTCTTTTGTACAGGAGACGGGCCTCTTATTTCCTCTTTTTAACTTTAGCGGCGTATTTTCCGCCGTTTTTTTCCCCACCTTCTGCCTCGCGCTCTCCCAGCGGCGTGAGTAGAAGCACGAGGCGCGCGCGGAGTGGCGGGAATCGGGCCGATGGCGGAGTTCGGTAACGGACTGGCGGAGGAATCTCTGCTCGACTCAGACCCCGGTCATCCGGAGCTGGAAGATCCGGGTGTTGGTGACGAAGAGCCGGGCTTAGATGAGGGAGAGGCCGCTATTGAAGACCCGGTGAGTTGAGGACGTTATTTCAGCGTTATTAGCGTTACCTCACGGCAACGAGTCTGTTCTTGGAATTACATCGATATCACATGTTTAGCTGGCTGGTATTCGCCCTGGTGGCGTTTTAATCTGTAACATTCTCTGGCGCCTTCTTATTAGCTTTATGGGGAAATGATTTTAAAATCCGTTGGCGCGGTCCGCCATTGTGGCTCGCGCGGTGCTCACTGTGTTAGCTTTAGCGCATGGCGTTGGCGGCCATGTTGGCGCAACATTGGTTTTTTTTTTTTTTTTGGTTTGGTTGGTGGGGGGAGGAAAAAAAACGTTCGTCGCAAAAAATGCGAGAGGGGGTTAACGTTAGAGGGTAGGACAGGCCGCCATTAACGCCGCTGCTGTCTGCAGAGAGGCGAAAAGCTCACGGTAAAACACGCCTCTTTTTATTATTAGCGAGAATAAAAATGACTGTCTTTGCTAGCTAGAATGCTAACAGCAGCAGCTTTGTGGCTTTGGCACTGTTGCGGTTTGCTAGCGCGGTAGGCTAATGTTATACAGCCGGAATGCTGATGAAACTGTTTTAAACCGAATATACGGACAAGAAAACGGCTAGGTGTGTATGCGTTAGACGCTTCTGAAGGAGGATTAGTCGCTTGATGGGTTGTGGTTGTAAAATGAGCTTTTCGCTAACGTTAATGCTCATTCGGCTAGCCTTGGGCTCTGCTAATTTATTGCGCGTTTGTCAAACGCTGGTGCATTTCGTTTCACGCATTTCTGAACCGCGTCTTTATCAGATCATCTATATAGCTGGACATTGTGCATATGCTAGATTGGCATGCATATTTGGAATAAATCTAAGCACATTGTTTCTTGCTGGTGTTGCATTTATGTATTGTGTAAATGTGTAATTTGCGGATAATGGGCTAGATCTGAGAGCCTTCACATAGACACTGAAATGCTGATAACATGTTCACTGTCTACAACTCACACACACGGTTGTGATTCAGATCATAAAGGTTTTTTTTTTTATCCTGTAATATGATCAAAGATGGATGGGTTTGTGATGTGAAATTGTGTGCAAGTGTGTTTGGACGGGGCATGGTGCGACTGCCTGCAATGCAGCACTGCCACAAGAGCATCACACTCCAAGCGTGTGTGTGTGTGTGTGCGAGAGAGAGAGAGAGAGAGAAAATGGCATCACGCCTTTCCCTGTCCATTAGTGTGCTACACACATGTAGGCTACGCCGCAAACCACCTACTATCAATACAGATCAGGGTATCAGAATGACATCAGCGCTGTTTAAACACCTCAATGGCAAAAGCGGTTCCTCTGCAGTATTGTAGTGTTATTGTAGGAAGTGGATTAGGGAGCACGTATTATACGTCAAGTGATTTAGGACACGACACTATTGATCACCGGTAGGCAGTAAACGGCACACAAGCTATTTAGTATGATGGTGTGCGGTTTAGGACTTAATCCAAAAGATTGTTATTTATCAACAATAGATGGTGCAAGATGATACAGTTCTTATTGTGTTCGCGTGTGTTAATAATTGGTCATGTAAAGGTTGTGCACGCAAAGAGGGGTGTGTGTGTATGCTCTGAATGCACCAATTATCAGAACATGCCTAGTTCCTAGTCTGCATCTAATTCATTCAGGCAGATTGGAGCATAATAATAATAATAATAATAATAATAATAATAATAATAATAATAGGTGCATTGGGTAGCATTGTCCCTGCACTGCTCCAAGGCTCCCAGTTCGATCCTGAGCTCAGATTACAGTCTGTGCACAGTTCTCCCCATGTCCGAATGGGTTTCCTCCTAGTTTTCTCCCACCTTCCTAAACATGCCAGTAGGAGGAATGGTTACTCTACATTGTCTCTAGCTGTGAATGAGTGTATGAATGTGTGTGTGTGTGTGTGTGTGTGTGTGTGTGTGTGTGTGTGTGTGTGTGTGTGTGCATGGTGCCCCGTGATGGACTGGTGTCCTATCCTCGGTGTATTCCTGCTCACTGCTCCAGGGACCGGCACCAGATCCATTGCAGCTCTGACTAGGATACAGCGGTTACTAAAGATAAATGAGTAGTAGTAGTAATATTATTAGCATCACAGATTGCTTTATTTTGCTTCAAAACATAACAAAGGAAAAAAATGTAGTTGCAAGTATAGAATTGAATAAGCAGTCATAACGCGAAGCAACTTTGCATGGTTTTTAATCCTTAAAAATGTAAAATCCCTCTCCCATTCACGCTTTGTTTTATCCAGCCGTGATGTATTAGTTAACACGCTTCACTGTAGACATGAGCCAGTGCTAAATTGCTGTCACAATCTTGACCGAACCATTAACCTCAATTCGTAACATTTATTATTCTTTTGGCACATCAGTTCTGTCAGTATCGCTGTGTACTCTCATCCAGTGAACAGACGTATGATACACATGCAGCACTGCTTTACACTTATACAAAATATACTAGGCAGCTGTGTCTCTTTTACTGGGACAGATTTTACAATGGGGGCACAAATTTAGATGGTTAGTGATAATATTGTGTCACCTACATTTCAGGCAATATTTTATAACAGCTTGGTGACATGTACAAGTTGTCATTGGGACCTGCTGAATACTCTAACTTGTATTAAAATGCCAACTGATGAACATTTGTATTAAATATTCATAATATTATGATATGATTATACTCATGTCATTGTTGTAATATTTAAAATGTCCACAGGAGCTGGAGGCCATTAAAGCCCGGGTGAGAGAGATGGAGGAGGAAGCAGAGAAACTGAAGGAGCTCCAGAACGAAGTGGAGAAACAGATGAACCTTAGTCCTCCTCCTGGTGAGTGTGTGTTTGTGTGAAAAAGAGAACACTGCACATTGGGCACTGCTGACAAATAGAGCTGTGCTCGAGCAGGAACACAGAAACAACTGGGTCACGCTAAATTTTCTTTTTCTGCCCGCAACCTAGATTCTTTTCAGGAACAGCACAAAAACACTGCCTTTACCTTGGCATGTGCTGATATTAAATCATCACAGCACATGATCATTTCTTACCATTTTGTCTAGGATTATGGTATTAGCATGCAAGTCTATTTAAGTAATTACTGTTTTCTTGTATGTCAGTATTTAACGTTAAAATTTTCCAAAAGTTTTCTAGAAGTGTTGCAGAGTTCTGTGCTTCCTGTTGCTCTGACTGGTCAACAGAATTGCAGGATTGTATCCTCTGAGGAGAAAACATGGCACAGTAGTCACTGAATGCCACACTAGGACACACTACGCTAGCCTACTACTGAACATATTTGTGAATCCAGTCAGAGACATTAATCAGGACGACTGTGCGACCGTTTGATCAATCCACCGTCTGCTCTATTTTTAGCTCCACTTGTATGTCCTGGATAGAGGCGCATGGTACCTGGGTAAAAAGGGTAACCAAATGCAGCACGGCTACTTAAGTGTAGGATTATGGGTAATATGCCGAGCTGAGCCATGCCACACCATCCCGTGGGGAAAAAACGCTATAAGCTTCCTTATTTCGACCAAATTTGAAGGCAGCATTAGGCACGTCTCTGTCTCTTGCAGCTCAAGACTTTGGTTAATAAGATAACCGACATATGATAAGAAAATGCCCAATCAATATCGTAACAGTGAGAAACCCTTTCCTTATCATTTGTAAATTCATATAGAAATAGTAATTGCAATACAAGCTTAAGCAGTAAATACTGGCACATGTGTTTTGAATTTTTAAATATGATGCCCTACTTTTGCTTTAATATGAAATTCCTTTTGTTTTTCCCCACAGCTGGTCCTGTCATCATGTCCATTGAAGAGAAGATAGAAGCAGATGGAAGATCAATTTATGTTGGAAATGTGCGAGTTACTCTTACACTTTTTGACTGGTTGTAAATAGTTGGTACTACTGGTAAATTATTTTTACTAGTAGTCTGTGTGTGTGTGTGTTTTTATTTATATATAAGACTGATGCCCTTTAAATTTAGAGAGCAGTAAGACAAATGCTTTCATTCTAAAAAAGTGTTTAATTATATTTAGTAGTATTAGTGATATTCACTAGTAATATCTAGTATTTAATCTAATTATATTACAGAACTTGTCATACATACAAGAAATTATTATTTAAATAATGCAAAAACAAGAGCTGCGCATCGAGACTGGGGTCCCATGGGACCCAGCAGAAATTAGTGGGTGTAGTTTGTACTTTTTGTGGGCAAGTTAGATATGAAGCCACATTCATTAATGGACTCTTATACCCTACAGCTTGTGCTGATTCACGAGTACTGCTGTTGTTTCTTCAATCAAACATTGTGTCATATGTTGAATAAAGTACGACACCTTGACCTTTTGATAATGTAAGAAGTTATCATGAACATGTGTCAAAATGTTTTTGTGTTTTGTCTGTAGGTGGATTATGGAGCAACAGCAGAGGAGCTTGAAGCTCATTTTCATGGCTGTGGCTCTGTTAATAGAGTCACTATCCTGTGTGACAAATTCACAGGACACCCAAAAGGGTAATCAGCAAAATGCTACATTCTGTCTCTTCATTACTCTTATCACACTCGCCCAAGCTTTTGTTACAGTTCATTTTCATATGCTTGAGCATTGGTTTTACTTCTTATATAGCAATGATATGGCTTATTTTTCTCCTGTTGGTTAAAGCTAGTGTGTGTAGGATTTTTGTTTATAAATGTCCCTTGTTGGCGTATGGCGTTTATCTGTTCTCAGATTTGTTCTTGTGGGATTTGTATCCTTACCCAGTAGAAGTAGGTGGCGTGATCGTTTTGTAGTAGTATACTGTTTGGGGTGCAGCCTTGAATTCACAATGAACGTGTTTTTCACTTGTCACTGAACACAACCCCACATTATGAAATATCCTTCTGTGGAAATAGAATTAAAGCAGGTTCTAAGGTTGCCTTCACCTGTTTTGTAAATAATTCTACTGTGCAACGTTTTTCATCTGTTGGCCTTAATCAGCTGAGGTCTTAATTATTTCTTTCACCCATCTGACTTAGGTGATTGTCTGCTGAATGTGTGTTTTAAAATTAAAATTTAAAAAAAAATTATTTTTCATGTTTCAGGTTTGCATATATTGAGTTTGCAGACAAGGAATCTGTTAGAACAGCAATGGCACTGGATGAGTCCTTATTCCGTGGAAGGCAGATAAAGGTAAATGTGTTTAAACAGACTTCAGTTCAATGGAAAAAAAGACCTATTACTGATTAGAAATGCTGATGGGTAGGGAATCTCAGGTACAAACTTTCATATCTTGTGGCCCATGTGACTACCCACAAACGGACTAAAGAGAGCTGAACATTAGTAACACATTTACAACTGTAGCTCAATACTTGACCTTAATCTTTAGAGAAAACATTGGAAGCATTTCTACAAATGAGAGCTGTAAGAATAAATCCTCACATTTCTTGCTCACAATTGAATTCCATCATACTGTATTCTTAGCAAGTTGTGAAAAATTTTCAGGTTGGGGCAAAGAGAACGAATCGACCCGGTATCAGCACCACAGACCGCGGGTTTCCTCGGGCCCGGTTCCGCTCACGTGGAGGAAGTTTCTCGTCTCGGGCTCGGTATTACAGTGGATACACACCACCCAGAGGAAGAGGACGGGCCTTCAGGTGAACAGAAGACACACCTCAGTCTTGCACATATTTGTGCACACATTTCTGAGCGAACGTTAGATTATTGAGAGCGATGCTACCTTCACATTTATCCAACATAAGGAACATAAAGGGCAGCTGTCCTTACGCTGCCTTTCAAATGGAAATTTTCAGCACAGAAATGCTGCCTACCTTTTCAGCTTTCTTAAAGAGAACACGCTTAAGACAGAATGGCCAGCAGATGCTCCATGTCCAAGTCTTAGGACAGAAGTCGTAAACCATATATCTAAGAAGAACACTTGAATGAGTTTTAGGCAGAGATTTTGTTCAGCATCTCTTAAAAGCTTAATGAAAGTTAGATTAGTATTTTTATCACAGTATCCGCAGAATGAGATGAAACTGACACCCCTTAGTGCTTGCGTATTATCAGTCGTATGTATAATAATATAAGTCATGAGATAAGACCACCTTTACTTAGCAAACAGCAATGCAACACTTTTCCCCGTTAGCCTTCTATTAATTCTATTTGTTAATCCTTTACAGATTACTACAGTAATTCTGGGAAGATTTTATAATGGAACTTTAAATAACATTAAAAAAAAAAAAACCCAGTGCTTTTTCTGCAGACAGAAATGGCTTTATCACAGCAGCAGGCCTGTACATTGTGTATTGCTAAAGCATATGATTTCTATGCTTTATGTGAAACTCTAGTCCTGTCCATCAGAAATTTCAATTAAAAGTTCATAAAACCTTTTCTTCTCAAACCTAACAGATCTGTCAAAGTGAGCACGCCAGTATGTATGAGATTATATTACTCTTACCCGATTCGGATTATAAAGGAAACTCCTACCTCCTGTTTTTAGCATTCCTGACGATCTATCAGGATAATGGAGAAATCTCATAATGATGCCACTGCTCAATCAGCCTGGCCTTCATGAAGCTACGTTTGAATATGCGAATTAAGGTTAAAACGTTACAATATTGAAGACACCTACTTTTCATATATATTAACATTTAAGCGCTATTTTTTAAATTTATATTTAAAGAATAATATTAAAAAGATTTTAGTTGGTAACCTAGTAAAGTGATTAAATCTATGCATTAACATGGAGGGTAGTAAAAAAAAATTTAATGTTTAACATTTGTTCTCATAATCCTTTTACCTTTAAATTAGCTTAAATTATGATGTGGCCACTTGTGGTAATATTAGAAATGATGATGCGGCAATTTTTTTTGTCAATGAAATAATGTATTCCAAAGGTTTTACACAAGATTATTAAATAAAGAGAGAGAGAAAACGAGGACCTGTAGAAGACTGGTGTGCTTATGGTGCCTTTTAAATGAGGCAGACTTGTCAGGATCATGTGTAAAGGCCAAAATGCTGTCTGTATCAACAGCCTCCTTCATATTGGGATGCAAGGGAGCAATCAGACTTGGCCACAAGATATTATAGAACCAGTCACTGGCACATATCTAGTGGCTAGTTGTCATATGATTGATATACAGGATGATTTCATACATCTGCATTTCACTTCCAGAATAGAGGTTTCATTCCTGCAGCCTGATATTGATTTCAATTATTTAACTTATTGTGTATATTGTGACCTGTGCGCTAATAAAGCACACAGTGGGGGGGAGTGTGTGTGTGACTAAGGTGTGTTTGCATCTTTGATTGGATGTTCTTGCATGTTTGTGTGTCTCAAATGCTTTGTTGGAGACACTGCATGTCACCTGTGTATGTGTTTGTGCTTGAAGTTTGTTTCCATCCATCTGTTTTACACACACACAAAAGTATTACAGTTAAGTGCTTACGCTCAGCTGAGATGTAAAAATTAGGTATGGAATGTGATTGAGGCTTGAAAAGATTGTTCCCGTTATCTGCTTCAGGCAAACAAAAAGGATATAACGAATGTGGCCATTAACCCTTCACAGATTATGAAATTTTGGGTGAAGTGTGCAACGAAATGTAGCGTACTATTAATACCCTGATGTCCAGCACGACAGCTGCAAATAAAATGGGCATACTTATTGTTCATAGGTTGTTAATAGGTCCGCTGTTGGAGGTTTGTACTAACAGTAGCAGCATTCAGAATGGCGCAGTCAAGGAGTGGACAAATTATTAGCCCGAGAACCCAAAGCAGATGCATCTGGGCTGTCGGTTTCATTCACAGTTGGCCAGCAGACAGGCTTCAGGTAAAACGGACGAACAGGTTTAGTAGACTGTTGATATGTCTGTCACTAACTTTAGTTACACTAACGTTACCATGCTCCATTTAGTTCACAGTAGTGATATGGTGTGAGATACTATTTTTCACATTCCACCATTTGCTGCATTAGGTGCAGTGTATTAGTAGGCATACAGTGCCATGTAGTGCAACAACTAGAACTTATATTTTTTTAATAGTATATTAAAATACGTAATCAGCTCAAACTTTGGAGTTAAATTTTTTTTTTAAATTACATTTATGGCATTTGGCAGACGCCCTTATCCAGAGTGACTTAGATTTACATTTATACAACTGAGCGGTTGATGGCCTTGCTCAAGGGCCCAGCAGTGGTAGCTTGGCGGTGCTGGGGATTGAACTCATGACCTTCTGATCAGTAGTCCAACATCTTAAACACCGAGCTACCACTGCCCTAACTAGACTTCCTAGCTAGCTAATGAATTGATTTGTCCACCCCTGTAGTCTCACAGTAGTGTTGTTATCGAGTGGTATACTGTAAACAGCATGCGGTTTGGGACGCTGTCCTTGACGGTGAAGTGTAAAAGTTGTGGTGTGGGTAAAGCTATGATACATGGATTGGTGACCGATTGATTCGAATGAATGATGAGTTAGTGGGTGTGTGTCATGGTCTGTTCATTGCTGTGTTTGGTTTCTGCTCTTCTGATGATGTCATCTCCCCTGTTGAGAATATTGATGGAAATACTATACAGTCATATTTTATTTTTGACCATTTTGTAAAACATCTGGATGGAAACATTGTGTGTCCATCATCTCTCCCCTACAGTGACCAAAGGAGCCCTAACAGAGAGAGATAAAGAGGGAGAGAGGATGTCTTCACTTCCCCCCCTAGATTTAATACTTTAATGCGTTTGCATTTGTAGTACTAGACGAAGCCGAATGCTTCATACTATAATAATATAACAACATATATATTTAAAAAAAAAAAAAAAAAAAATCTATTCTTCAGTAATGCAGACGACATGGTATACATTATACTAACTGGACATTCTGTATACCTGAAAAGTATTTGTATAAGAAGAATGGCTTACCTGTATCTCAAATAATAAGCCCCTTTTTTGTACGCATAACAAATTTGGTGTCCTCCATCTTCAACCAAAAAAAACTCACCCTCTTTTTCTCTCTCTTTTTTCCAGGGGCCGAGGGCGATCAACATCGTGGTATTCCCCTTACTAATAACTCCCCACTGTCATTTCCCCTTTTTACTGTCATCCCTCTTTTCCCTGTTTAAAAAAAAGAAAAGAAAAGAAAATAACCCCTCTCAATAAAAGAAGAAAAAAAGAAGAAAAAAAGACAAAAAAAACACAAAGAGGGAGAAAATAGAAAAGAAAAGAGCATCTCCTGGACAGACTGACTGACTGACTGGTGTGTGTGTGCGCGTGCGTGTTGCAGTCACCCCGGTAAGGTACCGAGATTTTGGGGCGGTTCTTGGTTGGCATTTGTGAAATGTTTAGAGAAGATGGTGTGATCTCAGGCTGCAGATGTGTCTCCTTTGGTCTGGCTGTGAGTTTCTCACACAACACAAGGAGCAAACTGTTTTTCCCTCCTTTTCTTCTATTGTACCTTGAAGATGTGTGGAAAATTCCCCAACTGTGATAACGCTGTATGTTTAAGTAGATATCTGAGGTTGCCAGATTTTTTTCTTTTTTTTCTTATTTTTCTTTTTCTTTTTTTTGAGGTCTGTTAACATTCACCCATCCTCATGTTTTAATGTTGATTTCTTTCTCTTGTTTGTTTCTATCACTCACCTGCATTCTTCCTCTTTCTGTCACAGCTTGCAGTTCAGTTCAGGGTGTTTCCTTTTTCCCCCCCAGTAGTGTTTAACTTCATGAGACATGCCAAGTTCTTTTTCTCCTGATTTATTCTCCAACCATTCTTTGCATTTTCATCAGTTTCTTGCCTGTTGACTCGTGGTATTTGGCTCTTTGAACATTTAATGCTGACACTGAAGTTTTCATTATTTTTTTTTTTTACCTCCTGATTTCTTTGTCCATCATCTTTACCTTCTGTTTCAGCCTTTGTTCATTTCCTTCCTTTCAGCTTCCCTCTGTCTTTACTAGACTATGGCCACTAATGACTCAAAGGCATTGAATGAAATTGAATCCATTTTCAGCTTTCTTTCCAAACCTACCTTATTGCCACTTCTCTTTTTTTTGCGCTTCTTTCACTTTCTATCTATACATATGTGCTATACCACTTCCGACCACTTACACATATTTCAGCTAATGCCCCCCGCCCCCTTTTCCGAGCCGTCCTTGTCTGGTTCTTTCTCTCTTCTCTGTTTCTTTCTTCCCTCTCTCTCTGTGTACTAGACCACTTCTTGTCGTTTCAGGTTTCAGGACCAGTGGAGGCTGAGTACTCCTCCTCCCCCTGTGGCTGCAGCGCCCCCTACAGTCTCACCATCGTCTCTTTCTCTCTCTGCTCCCTCTATCCCTCTATCCACACTCATGTGGGGGGGTGGGAGTGGGGCACAGGGTGACCCCCGGCCCATTTACTACAACAACAAACGCTGAACACACGCACTCTCTCACATGCACTAACACCCACACATATACACACACACACACATACACCCCACCACATATTTATATAGCGAGAGCAAAGCAGCTGGTTAAAATGGGAGAGAATGAGACGGTGAGGACAAGAACAGGTTAAAGGTTAAAAGGGCGGGATGCATTTCTAGGGCCCTAGAGGACCGATCCTGGGAATTTAAGGCTATTTAAGAAGGAAAGGAGCAAAGCTTTTATTTGTTGGGAGGGGGGTTGTGTGGAGAGGTTTTTTTCCCTTGGGTTTTTTGTTTTGTTCTTTTTGTTTTGAGACGGGGAAGTGGGTTTGGGGGGAGAAAAAAAAAAGTTTGGCTTTTTTATTTTTTAACCCATGAGTCTGTAATTAGAAAAAAAAAAATAAAAGATTGTAAAAATGAAATGGGTTTGTCATTCTTGCCATCTTTTCTCCCTTAGTGGAATGCACTACTTACAGAATTAGTTTTTCCGAATGAAAAATGTCTATTAAATAGTTGTCAGTGCCTGATTAAAATCTTGATTTTAATTTTATGGCTTTGTTATAAATTAACGATATACATTTCAAGTAGCACATTGTGCTGTCTAGGTTCAGAGAAAAAGAAGCTATGTTAATTATTGGATCATGAATTTATTTTTAATACACTGGAATCATGATGTTTAATTTTCAATAAAAGCCAATTTAATTAGCACGTGGAAACACTTCATGATTATTCTCTTGATATGAAGGCAGTATGTAGACAGTGATTATTCCATAGCAGCTACTACATTAAAGATTTCTTCCAAGCCATCCCTTGTTTTGCAGTCACCAGAAATACATTACCTTGTCGCGTTGTCTAAACGTGTATATGCTTTTTATGTGGATCAGAACAAAGTAAACTGTGCTGGTGGTGGTGTTTTGTGCATGTGGGTCAGGTCAGTTCAGGTGTGGGTTTTTTTGGGGGAAAATTTCAAGACACAGACATGTTTTACCTACTCAGAACTCATGTTTTGCTGTATTTGACAAGGTTAGGATTTAATTTTCTTCTGTAAAAAAAAAAAAACAACGAACAACAACAAAAAGGTTGATCATCTTTATTTTGAAATTCAAAATGTCAGCAAATAAAAACCATCCTGTCTCAGTCCAGCTGTAGACAACCTCTACTTGCACTGAAAAATGAAAGTATGACCATTTCAAAACATGATCTGAACATTATTCCTCTTTGTTTTTTTCTAAAGCTATTTCTTATTGAGTCTGCGTTATCCAAATCATAGAACGAAACACACACAGACTAGATCTAGGTTTTATCTAAAACTCATGTTTAGTTAGTGTTTCCAGGCTCTGCCCCAAATACTAGAACCCAAGCTTTTCTAACAATGTCTGCCAAAGTTCTTAGAGTGTAGTCTGTTTTTAATGGCTGGACTGTTCTTTTGCAAGAGCAAATTAATTCTGAGCAGTCTGATGCTGTGCATTGCTGATCTGTAGAGTGTCAGTTGGATTTCATTTTCAGAAAAGAAAAAATACTAAAACCCTTTACCATCTAAATAACCCTCAGTGGAACCCCACGGAATGAATGTCATGAAACATAGTTCTTTACATTAAACAATTTTTAAATATAAATGTCCTGGTTCTGTACAGAATTTGTATATTTTCTCCACAATTCTAATAACCTCCACATATATTGGTCATTACATGTCCACACAAACACATTCATTCATATATATTCATATATATATATATATATATATGAATGAATAAGATAGATAGATAGTGAGTGAGAGATAGTCTTGGGTGGAGCATTGTTCTTTTGATTTTCAAGAACCAGCCATGTTTTACCTATTCAGCTATATTTGAGATAGAGGAATTTAAAGGTCCTTTTTTTTCCCTTTGTAAAACTGCTAATAGTTCATAATTTAAATATCACTGACCAGAAGCTAGAAAATGGGGTTGACTACTTTTATTTTGAAGATGTAGGCAAATGAAAAGGATCCTGTCTCAATCCAGACGTAGAGAACCTCTACTTGCGTTTCTTGAACACTGAAAAATGAAGAAATAGGACAAAATTAATTTCAATATTGATTCAATTTTAAATTAGGAAAGAGTCAGACTTACTCCTCTTTTTGTTTTTCTTCTTCAGCAATTTCTTCTTCTTCTTGGGTCTGGCATTATCCAAATCCTAGAATGTAACAACACACTCATTTTAGTTAGAAAAGATCTACAGTTTAGTTAGTTTTTCTAGGCTCCGCCCCAAATGCTAGAACACAATCTTTTCTAAAAATGTCCACCAAAGTCCTTATAGTGCAATCTCTGCTTTTAATTGCCGTTCGTTTGCAAGCGTAAATTAATTCTGGCCAATCTGGGGCTTTGTACTGCTGGCATGCTGAGCTTCAACTAGACACTACTACTCTACAGCAGAGGATTTCCTTTTCAGAAAAGATTTAACACTAAAACCATTAACCATCCATAGAATCCTCAATGGAACCTCATGGAATGAATTTTATAACCAACATTTTACAAAATATACAAAAGACCTCAATTGTTTAAGGAAGCATTTCTATTCTAAACATCCTGGTTCTCTACAGAATGTGTATTTTCTCCACAGTTCTAATAACCTCTACATGTATGTCCTCACACATCCATCAATCTGTCTTCCTGCTTTCCTGACCACCTATTCATGATTTATCAGTCCGTCTCACTCACTGGTGCCTCTCCGCCGGTCAGCGCTGTGATGTCACCGAAGTGTGTGATGCTCTTCAGCTGCGAGGACATTCCCATCATGCGCCTCTTCTTAGCTTTCTGATCTCGTGAGACACTTAGACGCACCATCATAGACTCCTCATAGTTTTTCCTGAGATAAACACAAAAAGTATTCAAAGATGAATGGTGTCTTATGGTCAGACACAGTCACACAGAAACATCAATATTCTAAGTCATAGGAATTGGTGAAAAGAGTGATGTATTGAACTAAACGTTATTTTAGTACAAGTTTTAGCACAAAAACAAGCAGGTCATAAGAGCCTGAAAGATGGATTGTGGTCTGCTCACTCAAACCACATTCAGAGGTGGTTTGGATGCACATGGACACTTTGTGGTGTAAACGCTAATGCAACTCAAACAACACTGAAGGTCACCAGTGTTGCCAGGTTTGCGGTTCTCATACGAGATTGAGCCAAGCTGCTGTTGTACACACTAGGTTTGATGTACACTAGGTTTGAGTGATATAACAATTTAATCATCGCTACCTCATCTTGCGCTCCCATGCTGTTCAGTGACATTTAATCCATTTATATTACATTAACAGATCTTTATGCATTTTGCACAGGAGCGCCGCAATTTAACATTGGAATATTTTGGTAAGAGTTATCGCTCGAAAATAGGCCAAAAGAGCAGTTTTTTTTTCTCACCAATAAAATGGGAGACGAGTCAATCAACATATGAAGCGGAAATGATTTGGTGAGGTGTTTGGGACCGAAATCGCCTGGTGAATGTTTCGAGTTTATTCATATGAAATAAAACCCATCAATTCCACAGAAGAAAATTCAGCCAAAAAAAATCACTTTTCAGCACTTTTGTTTTTTTGGCCAAAAGACAAAGTTTTACCTAAGAAAAAAAATAAGCCTACAATAAAGTGAATTATAAAGTAATTAAATACCCCATTTTTTTCCTTTCTCTCTTGCACCAGTCAGCACTCAGACATGTTAAAAGGATTTAAGCAGCAGATTAAACATAGAAAATGTTGCCCAGGTAATTACTGAATTGTAAAAGGATTATATTGAAAATGCACTGTTATATTATATTTTACAGTGCATTACTGCAGAACCAGAAACCTATGAATCCACAGTTTTTTGTGGCTGCCACTGCCAGCAAGCAGTTCCTGACTCCACAGCTAACACACCCTCCCCTACTCTCCTTAAACCTCTATATTGCTCAAGTCTAATGCATGCTGTTGTATCTGATATTCTATCTGCGAGTTGGACTATGGCAGACGTTATATTAATTAAATCTCTACAGGCTAGTCATGCAGTGTCTCATACGCGAGCTTCTTTGTTCTCAATGACTTCATATACTTATTCAACATTAAGTCAACTTAAGTCAACATTATTTAACATTGTTTTTCTTGAAAATGGGAAGCGACAAGAAGAAACTGAAGATCAACATACTGGTATATCATAGGAAATAGTCAGTTCAGATAGGGTTGTTGATGCATGTTTCTGATTTTGTTAATTCTTATTTATTTTGTTGCTTGTGACCTACAACCAAAGTCTGTAAAGTATTTTGGCTGAATTCTAACAACACGTTTTTTCACTCCCCTGAAAAATAAATTCTCATAAAACATCTTATCTGGGATACAAAATATTAAAGAAAATAAAGAAATATTATTCCCAGCCATATGTAATTTGGCAGACTTAAAGACAAACTTGATTTCTATCTGTTTAAATGCTCCGAAGTCACAATAGAAAGCCATTTTTTTCTTATTGGGTCCTCAGAATGGGGAAAAAAAAAAAAAGTGCAAAATGTCCAAACATGAGTGATATCAGTGGCTTATAGACCGCACTCTAAGAGACACAGATGCTGAAAGTCACAGTAATCTTTAAAAGTGCTACATAAATTAAATCAAAACATTTAAATATGTTAAACGTCTGCAACCTTCACTTATTCTAATTATAACGAACGCAGTTCAATTTCAGAAATAAGTTATAAAAAATATAAATGCATGTCTTAGAAGGAACGAAATCTGAGACATGCAGCAAACATCCCTATCTGAACTGACACGGAATGACCAAGCTGTTCGACACTTACATCCCTCCATAACTCAGTCCTCACCTGTGCTGTTCCTCTCGGATGTCTCGCTCAGTCTGAAAGTCTTGGCGCTCGCGGATTTCCTCCGGCGCGTTGCTGTACTGCTGCCGGAGCTCCCCGATCACTGAACTACGGAACGCCGCTTTCCTGCGTTTATCCACAAGCTCCTTCTGCCTATCGGCCTCCGTCAAATCACCATCTGTGTGAAGAAACGTGAAAAGGAGAGAAAGTGAGCCAAGTGTACAATATTGCATGTTTGGAAAAAAAGCATTGTTAATAAACCTGACTGATAAATTTATACGACAGTTTAGAATGAATCTAAGGCAAATCAGACAAGATTTCACGTTTAATATTTAATAAATTACACTATGTACCATTAACAAGGCTATTACATTAACAGGCTGGTTATCTCTAGCTACTGTACCACTGTTAGAGATGGTATGAGTAAAGAAAGATCATTGGGTAAATTATGAATGGAGCAGGACAAAACACTCAACATGGAGTCTGTATTACACAAGCCCCACCCCTCCAGTAAAAAGAGCCAATCACCTTGCTGGTTGCCAAAATGCCAGGCCTATCAGATTCTTACAATGATGAATAAGCAGATACAGGGTGCTTAGCTGTGTTAGTTACGAAGAAACACACATTGTGTTACTGGAACCACAGACCACACCTTACTGACAGCATTCTGTCAGATTTAATTGCGTTTGACAAATCTGTGTCTGAAACGTCATCACTGATCTGCTTAGGGTATAAAGATTGTTGCCGAGGTGGCTCCTCAGTGGACACACTTTACTAGCTGGACTATGATCAGTGTTTTATAGCCCGGTGATGATCTACAGCACTCACGTCCAGCTTGTACCTGTGACCAAACACACTTCCTCTCATGTTCTATTGCTTAAATGTAAATTAAAATGTTTTACCATAATGCATTGGGGCGATCTTTGGTGGAACGTATTTCATGGCTTTGGGGGTCGCCTTTTTCCCAGAATCTTTTTTATCTCCAGTATCATCATCATCTGATTCCTCAGACTGATCAAGCTGTGAAAAAAAAACAAAAAAACAAAAGGCAACAGATATCAAAATATAAATATTTTTAATATTGTTTAATGCTAATATCACAGAGCGAGAGTTAAATGATGAGTTAAAGAGTTTTACCTTGCTGATGAGATTCTCAGGATTCGGACGGAAATGTAAAGGATCGTTCTCAGCTGTGACACAGGAGGAACTGTTAGCAAGCAGCTATAACGATACATGCTAACACTAAGGGTGTGATCATATACAAACGAGTGACAAATTAAAGGAATTAGTAAGGTTTTTTGTCTTAGTAAAGTTTCGGGCCACCAAGAGCCACCAGAACAGCTTCAATACCCCTCACCACACCCATGAGGATAGAAATGTTTCATTACAAGATAAAGATGATTGGTTAGAAAAACTCTGCATTGATTTGCAGTGATTCTTCCCTCTAAAAAGACAACTGGACCCAAACCATTCATCCATTCATTTTCTGTACTGCTTATCCTACACAGGGTCGCAGGGGAGCCTGGAGCTTATACCAGGGAACTGGGGGCACAAGGCGGGGGACACCCTGGACGGGGTGCCAACCCATCACAGGGCACATTCACACACACTCACACATCCATTCACACACTACGGACAATTTGGAAATGCCAGTCAGCCCACAACGCATGTCTTTGGACTGGAAGAGGAAACCGGAGTACCCAGAGGAAATCCCATGCAGAACATGCAAACTCCATGCACACAGGGCGGAGGTGGGATTCGAACCCTCAACCCCGGAGATGCGAGGCAAACGTGCTAACCACTAATGCCCCCCTGGACCCAAACCCTGTCAGCAAAATGCCCCACAACATAACAGTCACCAGGTTTTCCTTTAATTTGTCACCTGTAATTTGTTCACATGTTAAAAATGAAAGCTGTAAGCAGATACCATGATGCACGAAAAAAACCCCACCATACTGGGTTTGACTATTATTCCAGGAAATCTGACTCACGCTGTTTCACAGCTAAAAGAAACACTGATGATTTTTTTTTCATAGATTACAAGTCTTACCCAGACTGCCAGTCACAGCAGTGCGCACTAATTTATCAATCTGATACTTCAGCTTCTGATCGAGAGGACGCATCTTCTCCAGAACCTACAGGAGAGAGAGGAAACCTTTTCAGAAGTTTCATTTCTGTGGGAACAAACTCGTTGTTAAATATAGTTTTTATAGAAACTATAAAACCTTGCCATACACAGTGCCATGTGGTGGCAATATTACATTACAGTAGCACGATAACCTAACCTTTTGTTATTGTATTTGAAAAACTGTTTTCTTCCAAAAATATGACTCTTCAACCAGCACCATTATTGTTATTTTTATATTATTATTATCATCATTCACTTAAAAATATAAATCTGACTGAATAAACAACCTAAATAATGACAATATTAAACTGATTCAAACAATAAATAAATAAATAAATAAATAACTCGTCACTTCTACACTTCACTGTATTCATGTGGATCACTGACAGAATCTGACCGTTCTTATAGTGACCAGCCTGTGGATGGCGCCATTGTCCTTCAAACTCTGGCCATCTGCTTTAATGCTCATCAAATGTGCAACATCTTGAAGGTAAAATAACAGCAGGTGGTATCGCAGGTCCAGAAAGGACAATCCCTGTAAATAACAACCATGATCAGAACATTAGAGTGCTTCATGTGTTACAGAGCACACGCTGCTGTATAGGGCCGAACTCTTACCTTAGAAGTTGGATAGGTTTTATTCTGGACTTTCTTTATCATGTCTCGAACGTGGCTTGTAACAAACGCAACCTGAAATTCCAAGGAGAAGAATGTTTCTATTCTGTACGTCAGTATAAACTCTATACATCCTGGCCCTTATGGGTGCATTGTTTATTCTTATACTCAGATTATTAATTGATTGAGGTATTTGATTTCAGAAGCTAAAATATCAAACTGTGTGTGTGTGGATAATGTACAGATCATATACGATCAATGCACAGCTTCTGAATCACTCATTTGTTCCTGATGATGTCTCGATAAACCAGATTAACAGTCCTCAGTTTCTTTCACTGCAGTTACTAAATTATTCATCGTACAATTTAATGACCCAAGACTTTAAAATTGAAAGACTTTATGTTATCAAGTCCGTAATTAACGCTGGGTGAAATCAGGATGAACACTAAAATGTGCTGAAAAGTGGAACTACAAAGAAGCAGGATTAGGAACCACTTCATTCCAAACCTGTTGTGTGAGCGTGTTGAGTAGTTGCACTGCTTTAGGCAGATCGTCCTCAATCGCATCCTGGGAAAGGAGATCAAAACTGATGAATATGACAGCAAAATAAACATACTGTCATTCTGAAATAAGAAGATCCCAAAAATAACAGTCACGTTACAGTTACATACTGAATGTTTTACTAATGTTGAATTCTCTAATTTGCTTCTCAGGAAGTAGAAGGTGTTGAACTTTGGACAGTAGTGCCGAATTATATGTTCAAGGTTCTTTAGTTGTCATATACATATTACACACATGTGATGTAATGTAGTGAAATGTTATATATTTACACACTCATTCTAAAATTTGAGTGTTGTTTTTAAATAATCTAAGCCTAATAAAAAAAAAACAGATTAAAAATGTGTTCCTAGTTAACAATAAATGGTATAATTACTGACATGAAGTTTTGTTTAACATTTATAGAAGGAGTCTCCAGTGTTAATGCTTTGTAACGATCAGTATGTTTTCCCACTGGAAAGTCTTCAGGACAGTCGTTGGTAACATTACAAGCTGCATTTGTGGTTTATTAAGTTCATGTGAGAGAGAGAGAGAGAGAGAGAGAGAGAGAGAGACTGTTTCTAGCTGCTATGACATAAGCGATAACAGGAATTTGTCTCGCGGACATAGCACAACATTAAATGTAACTATAAACGGATAAAAAAAATGGTACGACGGACCATTCACTGAATTAAGAACTGTAGTAATTGGTAATAACTGCTGTGTTTTAAAATGAGGTGCTGTTATAAGAAAATAATCAATTTCGGAGTGATAATGGTTAAATGATCTTATAGCAAAAAAGTTATTATTACTGTACATATTTGTACATGTATAATAAAAGCCACATACTGGATCATATTGGTTTTGTCAGTTCATCAAGATGTAGACTTTTAGCTAGATTATCAGTTTAGCGCCACATATTTCATTAGCGACGTGCTAGTTTCATACATGTTAGCTAGTTTGCTAAACCAGCTAGCCTCTGCATTAACGGATTTGGATACATTTGCATGTAGTGCCACAATTCTATCAATAAATTATCTATTTATGAAAGGACAGTTGTATATAACACTATTTAGCAATAGTTCTCGCATGTAAATCTTAACTTTATGATGATTATTTACGGAGGAAGCACAACTCACGTTCTGTGCACTGAGAGCCGCCATCTTGAACTACGGCAGGCACAGTGGGACACGCACGTTTCTTTCACTGGGATTTCACAATGCGAAATTTTCGCTCTGGGAGACTGACTCCTTTTATACGAGTTTGGTTTGAGTAGCGAAAATATAAAACACATTTTGTTATACGAAACGTATTGTATATCATATTATTCTGCTGTACTTATACGACAATATCTCCAGGTAAATTACCACTTGGATGTGTATCATTTTCTTTCTATTTTTTTATTTTATTTTTCTATTTCCTAGAAATTTAATTTAATTTAATTTGAACATGAAGGCACGCGTTTTTTTTTTTTTTAATTATTATTAGCATTGTTGTTTCTGTATCACCATTCACTCTTTCGTATCTTTCCCAAATAAAATGAATTAATAAATCATATCTGATTGGCTGTGTTTTTAGACAAGCCCCGCCCTGATTTGAAGGATTTTTTTGTGGGTGTTATTGCTATTTTATATATGCTAATAGATTTTAGGAGCATATTTAACTACCAAATGTAAGATATTTATGGTATGTATTTTACGCATTATTATAATATTTTCTTCAGAAAAAAGGTTTTTATACTCCGGCTGCAGTTTTATCTGTGACCACTAGATGGCTCCACATAATCACTGGGGGGTGAACAAGGCACACTTCAAGGGGAAGCGTTTCAGTTGCAGAACAGAAACCTGAAATGAGAAGAAAGAGATTAGTATGGAAAATAGAGTGTAGACAAACAAATAAAGTGTATGGAAGTGTAATCTTGGGCTACAATATAGCACAGGCATTTCAACTGCGAACTGAATTTTTCTGAAAGTGGACATTTCTATAGGAGTGTGAAAAAAATCCAGGAGCATTCAGGGCTCCAGATTAAATATAATATAATATAATAAAAGAAGACTATAGGGATCTACAGAAATAGCAGAGTCCTCTTCAGCCATTTCCACATTCAGCTCATTTCTGTTTTTTTATATACCTCCAGGGTTGGGGGTTCGTATCCCACCTTCACCCTTTGTGCACGGAGCTTGCATATTCTCCCCGTGCTTCAGGGGTTTCCTCCAGGTACTCAGGTTTCCTCCCTAGTCCAAAGACATGTATTGTAGGCTGATTGGCATTTCCAAATTGTCTCTAATGTGTCGACGTGTGTGTGATTGTGCCCTGCAATGGGTTGGCACCCCATCCAGGGTGTCCTCTGCCTTGTTCCCCGAGTCCCCTGTGATAGGCTCCAGGCTCCCCTGCAACCCTGTGTAGGATAAGTCATATGGAAAATGGATGGATGGAAGAAGCACCAGAAAATTAGCAATGTGTGAGTCACAAATGATTTGTTTGTCTCAAACGACTCTTTCAAGTGAATCGGGTGAATCATTTCATGATTATGAATGAATCTGAAGTTTTTCTTCATGAACCTAAGGTGTTTTAAGATATTTTCTGCTACACCATCCAGTGTTGTTCAGACCTTGTGGCATTTCCATAATCAGATACATGTTTTCTACCTTCTGTTCCCATCCTGTCTTTGGTTTGGCTTTGATTTGGGCTCAGCTGTATCGAGTCGTCATGAATCACATGATCCTGAAGCACATCCCTTTGCACAAGTTTTGGTGTAGAAAACTGGCCCCAGGACAGCAAACTAATAATATTTTTACATCAGCCATTCCAACACTGGTCCAACATGATGTTGTCCATTGGGAAAACGTCGGGCCGCCATGGCCAGCATACTTCAAATCCACCTTGCCTCTATGCAGGTAGAAAACTGACATCAACCAGTCTGTTGGGCCGGTGTTGGCAGGGTTATTATGAAAAGTGCACCTTTGCCAACGTTAGCCCAATGTTGGTACAACTTACGTAGCGACAGCCAACATAGCCAACCACAATAGAGTTTGGGCCATCATTAGATTCCTACCTGGGGCTCAACATGATTAATTCTCAAGTCTAAGGTATACTATAAGGATCAATTTATATTATACAGATATTTAACAAATCCTTGACTGTGGCTTGATTGTAATCATTTTTTTCCAAGCAGCAAGAGCAGTGACATTTCTTGAATTCATAACTTAGTTGGCATAATAATTAACTCTATTATAAATGATTGTAAGGGCATTAGGCTTCAGATGAATTTCAGTTTAGGATTTCAGTTTAGGATACTGAACTTATGTGGATTTATCACCGGAAAGATGTGAAAAATTTACAGCATGAGACTCATACAAGTTAATATCATATTTTTCAGTATATTAGAGTATTAGCTAACAATTTTGTGATTAGCTAACAATCTTGTATACTGGGTATACTTTATTAACTATACACTTCAGTACATAACTCTAAGTGCGTATCTAAAAGAGACTTCCCTATCATGATATAATAGCCTGATATCGTCACACATAATTTCAATAATCATTCTCATGAAATTTAATCTTATAAAGCTAGCATTACCAGCTTCGGTATAGTTATTATTTTCATAATAAATTATATTGTAGTTAGTTAGTTACTTATTTTCCTGTCAGAGAAAGGGTCCTGTTTCGGTCAGTGGCTGGGTGGCCTTGAAAACCTGCTGTCCTTCCTGTTAAACATCTCACCATGATGGACCTTACGGGAATCGCTAATGAATCAGTGTCTGGACCTTAAAACACACACACAATATTGTCTTTTCCCAAAAACACTCTGCTCTACATGTCCATGTTTTACAGTAATAAGCTTGCATTTTTGAATGTGAAACAAAAGCTGCAAGACAGAAAAGAACAAAAAAATCATTTACCTGTATTGTACAGACTAATTTTTCATTAATAGATTGTTATTTTCTGTATTAATTAATTGTATTTTAGATACAATTATTCTGATTGATCACGTTGATCCTATAATGAAACATTTCTATCCTGATGGGTGTGGTCTCTTCCAGGATGACCCCACCCCCATCCACAGGGCACAAGGGCTCAGTGAATTGTTTGATGAGGATGAAAATAATGTAATGATATCATAGGAGGGAAACAACTGAGGGAAAATCTTTTGGAAGAATGCTGTTCAACCCCCCAGTCCTGAGAATTGTAGAACGTAACATCTTACTTGACCAATAATAAGATTGTTTCTTATTCAGATTCTGAATTTATTAAATCTGTTTCATTTGGAGTGCCTGCCATACCTTATAATAGTTGTCTATGGGTGATTCTCTTGATCTTAGTGCATGAGATGTATCACTCTATAAGAATCAAGTGCTGTACAGTTTAAAAAAAAAAAGGAAAAAAAAAAAAACTAAAGGTTGTCCTCTGGAGAAAATGAATTGCAAAGTGAGAAAAATAAAGACCCCGGTGTTAAACTGTCGACCTCTGACTGAGCGTGGTGATTCCAGCAGCTTTGCTCTGTGTTTCTGTGTTATATTACAAAGAGGAGGAAGATAAAGACACACTGAATGTCAAAGGAGCTCTGAGTGTCTTTTTACCGTTTCTCACAAGGGCATTAACAAATATATTAACACATATGCAGGCAGAGAGAGAAAGACACCCCATGGCTGTTTCTGTAGCTCAGATCACAAGCAATAAGGCTTGAAAAGCAAACTTGCTGGAACATACCAACCTTTATAAACAGATAAAACACAAGCTCTGATTTCAGCTCACCATGAATATTTCTTCTTAGACGAGCTGATTGGAGTTTTGCGACTACTTTTTGGAAACCTCAAATTGTCCATATCTGATATCATTAGTTAAAGTGGAAATTACACTGTAGTACAAATACAGTATGCTGCGCCAGTCAGGAGCTCACGAACCGGCTTCAAAATGCCATTTCTTTGTTCACTGAGTGAACAAGAGTCATCTATTGCCAAGCTCTGAAATCAGAGCTTGTGTTTGATCTGTTTATTAAGGTTGGTATGTTCAAGCAGATGTAAAGATAACAAGTGTTAGTTGAAGTGCTACACAGTCAAATTAACCATATGATAATCACTGGAGAAAAAGTGTTTCCTCCACTTTCAAAATAGTTCCTGTGCATATTGTATACGAGGTTAACTTGCTCACTTTAAAACATTATTTAAAAAAAATATTATGGGCTAGTATAAGTAGACCAGAGTAAAAGCTTCATAACAGTTTTCATGCCATTACATCTAAAAGTAAAAAAATAAATAAATAAATAAAACTCAACCTAGTGTACTCCACCTTGTGTATTTCACTTCAAGTTCAACTAATGTGTACTTAACAGTCACCTGTACTCCTCTACAAGTATACATTAGTAGTAATATACTTGGATAAACTTGTATACTTAGGATGGTCTAAGGTAGTTTATTTAACACACTAAAGTAGCTATTGTCCACTAAGAGTACCTTCATGGACAAGTAGGTGTTTTTCTTCTTTACAAGTATACATTATGCATTAGTATAGCATATTAATATGACCATTCATTAGTAGTAGTATACTTGTAGTAAACCTGGACAAACTTGTTGTATACTTAGGATTTGCTTAGGATTTGTTTAACAAAATAATGTTAAGAAAGAAATTAATAAAGAAGTCATCATCCACAAGGGGTACCTAGAAGAACTAGTAAGTATTTGCATTATGCAATAGTTTAGTATACATTAGTAGTAGTATAAATGTTTGAGTTAACTAGTTGTATGAATTGCTATGGTGTTTAATAATATAAAGTCAATAAAGTAATTAAAAAAAGAAGCCATTATCCACTAAGCGTACCTATAAGACTATTAAGTATCTTTCTTCTCAAAGTACACATTATACATTATTATAGTGTATATCATTGCAAGAACACATTATTAATAGTATGCCTGTAGTAAACGAATAAACTTGTTATATAATTAGGATTTGCTAAGGTGTATAACAAAATTAAGTTATTAATAAATTAATAAAGACATTGTCATCCACCCATAAGGACTAGTAGACATTTGTCTTTTCTATAAATATAGATTATACATTAGTACAAGTGTTCATTATTAGCAGTATACTTGTAGTATACATGGATAAACTTGTTGTATGCTTCGGATTTGCTAAGGTGTAGAACAAAATAAATGTAATAAGCAGCCATTGTCCTCTAAGCGTACGACTGTAAGGACAATAAATATTTGTACAGCAGATTACAATAATGATTGATGGTGTATCTATGAGAGAAACGTAGTCAGATTGCTATAGATGTATTAAAAATATAATGCTTCAGCACTCCAAGATGTTCAACCTGTTATTTAGTGATTTTACCATCAAGATACACCTGTGCAAAATGCCAATTTGTTTAATGAAAATGTTAATAATAGTCATTTTCCCACTTCGTTATTTATGTTTTTAACTCTGTGTTATGTCTACTGGGTTACTCAGAAGCAACTGTGCCATTCTTGTGCGGGTAATTGGCGTCCATGAATATGAAACACCGCTTAAACAATGTGAAGGACTTTGGAGAGACAAAAAGCTCGAGGTGCTTCCTCATTTCCATCTCTTGAGTGGTGGGAAGAGGCTGAGACGGCTCTGTGTTTACTGTAAACTTGGGGAGAAAAGATGCTGAGTGGCACCTAAATGCCCTTTCATCCACTTATCAATCCCATCCTCCCTCTTCCGTTCTTCTGAAGACATCAATATCTGAGGTCTTAATTAAACAAGGAGATTCTGACCTGTCAGTCATATCAGACTCAGAATCAGGAACAAGTTATTCGCTAAATGTATAGGATATACAGGAATTTGACCAATCAATGCCATAAATCAATATATAACACATACATACATACATACATACAGTATATGGCATTTTGAATCCCAAATCTTAGTAGGTTTTCTTTTATCAGGGTTTATTGGTAGTCACCTTTTCTGAGATGGTGACATTAAATGTCTTAAACCGTCAGTGCCAGAGCATGGGGTATGCTATTTGACAGGAAACTGTTTCAACTGTTTTGATAAAAAATTAAATCACCTTTACTCATGAGTAGTTTATCAGAATAATGCACAAACACAGATTTTTTCTGATTTTTAGATGTTCAAAATGATGCTTGAAAACCTCAGAACAGATTATAAGCAATGTGTAGCACTTATTATGTGACATCATCATCATAGCATAACAAACTTAATGTATCATTAACATGATTAATGTATCATGGTCACATCATCATACTGATATATTTTCACACTGATAACTGACACTACGACCCTGCCCAGGATAAAATGGTTACCGAAGATGAATGAATAATAACTTAGTTGTAAATGTTTCCTCTCAATTTTTGTGTTTATCCCCATAATTGATTTCAGCATCTTCTCTCCTAAGCTCTCTGTCTAACACTCAAGACATGGAAATGAGGAAACACCTCAAGCTTTTTGTTTCTTCACATTGTTTAAGGAGCATTTCATATTCATGGACGGCAATTACTCGCACAAGAATGGCACGGCCGCTTTAAAGAGAAGCTTAATGTACCAGGTTAAGAAAGGCAGGCTATTTAGTCGTTGCCTCAGGTCATGGAGATTCGACAATCTTTTGAGGAGAGGAACTTTAGCTGATCTGGTACAGTGTGAGCCCTAATGGTTGTGAATGAGAAACTTCCACTGTGTCACTCTCAGGAATTAGACTAAAAGATCAAGCCATCTTGAGAATTCGTTTGTGATAAACTACATCCTTAAAGTCTAGTCATGGTGCAACAATTCATAATGGATACATAAAATTGAGATGTCTAAAACAAATATTATTTTGATATAATGATCAGGATGAAGATCAACCCTGCACATGTATATAATGTTTATTATAGTGATGTCAAGCATAACATTATTTTTTATAATGGTGTAGCAAATATATTGTCACCCTCTGCCATTTAGCATTTTCCTTCAGAGCATCTGTGGATGCAAAAAGTGAACATTTGGCTTTAAGGGGAAACTGTAACGCCAGTCTGTAGACGAAAGTGCCATGTGTTTAATTTGCCCCATCGTCACTCATGAGCCCCATTCTCTAATTACCCCACCCTTACTGTAAATTAGCCCTGAGCAATAATTAGCCAGAGTTTAAGTGGCTGCATTTCAATAGGCACCCCAGTGTGCAGCAGTAAAGTCTTTAACCTCTTTAACACGACTTTATCCTCATCTATAAGCCTAATGCTAACGGATTAGGAGATATCTCAGGCCATAATTAGCCACACGTATTGATACACATAAATACAACGTTATAATTGTAATATTACTTTCTTATAATGGAACATCTCAGTAATTTGTTTATTTATAGCCCACAGTACTTACATACAAAAAAAGACTCATAGTACAAAGATTATGGACATACAATATATTGCGATACTGAATACTTTCCGCTCAGGAAGATGTTAAATAGGTAGGCCATATTTTTGGTAAAGTCTGTCCAGTTTGTAATCAGTATAAGGACAGGTCTCTCCTAAAGTTCCTAAAGGAGCATGTATCCTTCTCAGAGATTCCTCTTAACACAAATGAGAATGGAAAAAAAACATTAATATTAGCTGTTATTTGTATAAAGTTCACAGAAAAATCTTATAGCTATACCAGTGTTTATGAGCAGAAAAACTCCTCTGGCATTCACTTTCGCTTTAGGTATAAAATTTGATATAGCGGAATCGACACTTTCAAAAATAAAGCTATTCCTTGCTGCTAGTGTGGTATCACCAAGTGTACATCTTTTTACTGTGTATCTTTTACCTTTAAAAACAATTTAAGGTACACAATTGGACATTACGGAACACTGATGTACCTTTAAACCTTTTGAAAGTACACTACATTCACCCTCCCATGTTAAAAAAAAATACTAAAGTTAAAGATGTACAATTGATGGTACCATCCCAGTGACAAGGAAATATACAGTTTGGTATGTTTATACACTCCTGGGCAAAAAAAAGAAAAAAAAAAAAAGAAAGGCCAAGCCCAAAATGGCAAAATATTGTGTAATAAGTGTAAGTGTAATTACAGTCTAATTTTATATATGGAGTATTTTCACACTAATTTACCAAAACATCTGCGGAAGATGTTTATATTCTTGACATTTCTGTTTTATTTCCACTGTCACTCTGCCTTTACAGAATCCCAGAAGTGTGCTTATCCCTATGACCTGTTTGTATCTGTTTGCACAGGGGGATGGGAAGCATATGGAGTGGGCAGTGTGTGTGAGCTGTGTCTGTGTGTGTGTGTGTCCTCCTGCCTATACAGTAAGCATCTGATCTGTGCGCAGCTGCAAACAGAGCAGTGTATCTCCCTTTACTCAAACACAGTCTAATTACAGTTTACTCTGCTTTTTGTTTCCCGCTTTAATCCGACAGACCCATTGTGATGTGCACGTGCCCAAATCCGCCCTCTCCCCCCCCACCCCTTGTTCCCTTACACACTCTGCAATCCTTTTACACTCCAAGGCAGAAGTGTGGCTTGAATGAGACACAATTAGCCAGGGCGAAGGAAACCACGCACAAAGGGTCCGACTTTTATATTGCACTTTAAAAACCAACGCAGCACGTGCCTGGGTGAACACACACAGCCTCTCCGGCTTCTTATTTGTGCCTGACTATTGTGATCTGTTTGATGGAGGGCCCACTTTGTCAGCACAAGTGTTATTAGCCAGAATGTGGCCTACGAAGTGAACGTAAAGAAGTTAAACTGTCATTCAGCTGCGTGGAAGTGTGGCTAAGTGGGTGACATTTCTGTCAATGATTGTATGTGACGCAAAAGCAAAGGGACATGTGGTGCAGAAATGAATGAAAAAGAAAATCCTGTCAGGGCCACCAAAGTAAGACAATCCACAAAATGGATTGGAATTAATCATCACTTGACAAATCCTTGATTAATATTAGAACAGAAGGAAATGAAATAACTTGCTGTCAATCATTTAATGGGATAATTAAATCAGCTTGCCGTACGCACTCTAAAACCATTTTCACGGTGTGTAAAATTAAAAAGGGTTTTCATAAAACTCTAAATTGCCCATAGTGGATCCTGAAATACTCAAATCAAATCAAATTAACTGATAATTAAGTGGAACGTGTAATAATTTTAGCAAGATATGTGTTAGAAGAGGTTTGATTTACTTTCTGTCATGCTAGTTTGTTAGACTGTGTGTATTATTGCTAACTCGTGTCTTTGCCGGTTTACTAACAAGAACTGTTGTTTGATTTAGACTGTTTGCTAGCAATAAATCTACTTTGTGTTTTATGCTGTTTGCTAGTAGTAATTCTACTTTGCGGTATGCTAATAATGCAATAATTCTAGCTTGTGTTATAGCCCATTTGCTAGCATTAAATGACAATTTAAAAAAAGGAAAAGAAAAGAAAAGCTCCCCACTGAGTACTTGTGTCTGTGTTTGCACTGGCATCAGGGCCAACTAGTAATAACAACTAATATTGGTGAATTTGACAAGAACACCACCATGAAAGAAACATATTTAAGCGTTTCTTTGAAAAGTATATTTCCAATTTTGGAGTAGGAGCCTCTTTTTGCTGAGAAGAGCAGAGTGTCATTAGAGATCCATTGTGCCATCAATGCCATAGTACTCCAATATAAGCAGGAGTTCATGAGGGAAGCTTTTTGAACTGAAGGTGATAGCATATATAAGCTAGCCTAATAGAAAATAATAATTAATAAATAATATTGACAACATTTCCACAACTATCTAAATAGCATATACACTATCTGTGTAGATAGCTCTAAACATATATGATGCTTTTCTGCCCACCATGTTTGTAAAGAGTGGTTATTTGAGTTAGCGTAGCCTTCCTGTCAGCTTGAACCAGTCTGGCCATTCTTCTCAAACTCTCTCATCAACAAGGCGTTTCCGCCAGACTCTCACTGGACATTTGTTTTTTTTTTGTCACACTATGCTATGTAAACTCTAGAGACTGTTGTGTGTGAAAATCACAGGAGCTCAACAGATTCTGAAATACTGAACCCAGCCTGTCTGGCACCAACAGGTGTGAAAATGAACTGAAGCGCTTGACCTGTATCTGCATGAGTTTATGCACTGCACTGCTACCACATGATTGGCTGATAAAGTGGCCAGTGAGTGTATGTTGGCATAGGAGATCTCTGACCACATCTCATACTATTAATTTCGCAATTTATCTGGGTCCTTAAAGTGGTAACACTTCAGTCCTATAATATCTAATTTCTCATGATATTCTGTTTGTTTTATGTTTTATATGGCTTTGCTGAAAATCCAGCATGAATTCTAAAATTGAAAAAAAAAAATATATATATATATATATATATATATATTTATTTTTTTTTTTGATCAAACAAATATCAGAGAAAATTATTAGCAAAATATTTTTGATAATACAATTATGGTCATATTTTGATGTTACCCATGAAAAAACACCTGAATTACTGCCTCTAAAGCAACATTGTAGACATGTTATTTTTAAGAAAATAAAACAGCTGTAAATCTCAAACATTTCTTAATCAGTTAAGTAATAAGGAAGCTGTATAATAACAACTTAGCAGCTACCAGCTTGATCAGCTTGGCGTGTGTTTTGGCATCTGGTAGTTGGTCAGACCAAGATGGATTTTTCTGCCATGTGGGTGGCATCATTCGTATAATTATGCCCAAGCCTCGCCTTTCTTCGGTGGATAATCTTAACTGGACAACGTAGATTTGTACTCAAGAACTGCTGCTGTAATAAAGATTATGATGCTCATACTGAACATCCTTTCAACACACTTAGTACTGTTTAACGTTATATTATACAACTGTAGAAGAGTAAAGAGTTATAATCCCACAATCCGGTGTCAGACAGAACAGGATGAGTTCCCTTTTGATTCTGGTTCCTCCCAAGGTTTCTTCCTGATATTGTCTCACAGAGTTTTTCTTTGCCACTGTTGCCTCTGGCTTGGTGATTAGCGTCTACATCTGGATTTCTCTAAAGCTACTTTGTCAGAATGTCTATTGTTAAAAGTGGCATGCAAAATAAACCCTTAAGTGGACATTTAATTCGCCCTGATATTCCTAAAAATCACTTTATTGTTTCTGAAATAAGGGCATGGATTACCCTTATTGCCCCAGCTGAACCAGCGCTAGTTTTAATGCTAGTTTGTGTTTTATCATGTTTTCTATAATACTTGTTCTTTGGTTAGCCTGTTTACTATAACGCTCTATTATATATTTTAGCCTGTTTACTATAATACTCATTCTAGATATGTGTTCTTAGTTTACTTACTGTACTGCTGGTTGGAATATTGCTAATTTGTGTTTTAGCCTGTTTACTATAAAGCTACTTTGTTGGTAAGCATGTTTTCTGTAATGATAGTTAGGCTGATTAGTATTAAAATGTATATGTTCTACAGTATGTCTCTGGCAAAACACTAAACAAAAGTCAATGATATGGCTGCTATATTTTTACATTATCTGAAACCCAGCAATATGTGGGTTTACCTGATTTTATACATCTTCTTAAAATGAGCAAATTGTGAAAAGACTGTTTTTTGCACGTTCACATCCTCTTAGTCAGTATTACTAGCATAGTTTGATTTTGTCTCTACTGGAGTGCACACTATTAACACTCCCTAATAGTATCATTCTTCTTCTCGGGCTGACAAATGAGCTCAGAGTGATATTGATATTTCATCATGTATAAAGCTGTATTTACTGCTCACTGGTGTGTTTTCCAAATACTGGAAGAATTCAATGAGCTCAGAACACACAGGCTATTTATCGAGGGCATGTGTATGTGTGTATGTATGTGTGTGTGTGTAAAATGGGAGATTATTGATTAGAGCAGAGGTCAAAGATTGACCCTGCAAAAGGCCCACACGGGGATTCCTCCTCTTCCTCCTGTTCTCTCTCTCCGTCAGTGATTATCCACTGATCTTTTCTCTCATGAGCCATGATAAAACATGTCAACAAGTTTCAGTCTGCCTTGTATTTATATAACGAGTCCTCCTTAATGATCGGCGAGATTAGATAAACGCTCAGTGCTTACGTGATATTGATCAAGCGATCTGGCTATAAGAAGAGATCTATATTAGATTGTGTTTAACCCCTTATGTTTTTGTCAGGGTCAAAATGGAAAATAAATTTCTCTTACATTACAGAAATGATGATGATGAAGGTCATTGTAAGCCTGAGAGTAACAAGGTGGATAAAGTGAAATATTTATATTGATCAGCACTGTGATGAAGAACAGATAGTTTTGGAGATTTTAAAATGGCATGGGTCAATGAAACATTCTTTGCTAAGTAGTGAATGCAGTATGCTTATGAATAACAGCTCAGCGTCTTTGGCGCTGCCTTAAAACACTAGATTACACTTAATGGACTTTTCTAAAACTCGAAATATTGATATTGGAAAGCAGAGGATTATGTCTAATGGGTTTATGATGAATTACTATTAATGCCAAAGATACAAGCAAAGTAAAATCTCTATTCTGGGCAAAGTCAGTCTTTCCGTCTGTTTCTCCCTGTCTCTCCATCCTGAATGACAGCTACTAGCAGGGCCTTGATTGAGTCCCAGTGGGAGAAGTGACTGGAATCCACTCATGATTAGTGGGAGGGCTCGGTGTAGGTTTAAACCTTACACAAATCAATAGCTGATCATCACCACAGTCGGACTGCTATTGTGTGGCGCCGTAAAGCAGAACAGCTCTTCGGATTGCACACATCTACTGTGGGCTTAATCCTTAAAACTCAATGAACAAAATTTATAGGCATTTGTGCAGCCAGTCTTCTCAGGTTCAGAACTCAGGAAATGAAATGCAACTCAGATCATCAGAATCAGTAGGACTTGATGTTGTTTTGTTGAAATCGTGCAATCCTGTGCAGAAATGTTTTTCTTTCAATTTTACATTTAGGAAAGAATCTGTGTATCAGCTTGTGCAGAACATCATATTTAGCTAAAACCAAATCAAAAACCTCTCTCACTTTATACACACTACAAAGATATGCTGTTTGTTTGAGAGAGACATCTGCCAGATCCTGACACACTCCCTGGTGTGCCAGCTCTCGCCTTCTGATCCTGCCTGATTCGTCCTCTACTTCTGCTTGGCGCTTCTGCTCTTGTGACTCACTTTCTGCTCTTTTGGATAGTTCCACATGGATACCCTAAAGATTTTTTGCACTTCCCAAAAACCGTTTAAGCCCAAGACTCGGTATAAAAATCTCAAAAAACCTAGATACTGTAGATTTGTACCTTAGAACTGCTACTGAAATGATGTTAAACAAATATTTGACTTTATAATATACAATTGTAGAAGTGCATTGATTCTGATGTATTCCAGAATATAAGGGTTCCCTTTTGAGTCTGGTTCCTCTCAAAGGTTCTTCCTCATGCCGTCTCAGTGAGTTTCTCCTTGCCACTGTCGTCTCTGTCTTGCTTATTTGGCATCTAAATCTACATCTATCAAGCTGCTTTGTGACAATGTGTATTGTTTGCATCTTCAACTTAACAAACCATCTTTATGCCTCAGCAGCTAGATGGTGGAGGCATTATATTTTCAGGTTGTCCATCCCAGATTCTCGTTAGAGCGATATGTCAAGAACAAGTGGTGGAATGTTTGTAGGATTTATATGGAATTATCACTGTAACCAGTAGATGAACTGATTAGATTTTGGAATTGATCCAAACTGGGTCAAGGTCACAGTAAGGTCAAATGTCTGAAATAGTTTTTCTTCAATAGCTTCCTTCATGGTTGAAGTATATTTTATGGGTAATTGTGGCATACAAATCATACAAAACAGACCTGTAGGTGGCTGAAGCATCCCCATCTATGCCACTGGCATCGAGTTGTACTTGTTTCAGTTTGCTTTTTTTTTTTATTACAATAACACTACCAGAGCTTTGAGTATCAGTCAATACTGATCTGATACTGGTTTCTCCCTGTGCCAGTGTGGGTTTCCGCCTACCTCCCAGTAACATGCTAGTAGGTAGACCAACTACGTTAAACTGACCCTAGGTGTTAATGAGTGTGTGAATGTGTATATTGTGCAATGAACCACTTTCCAATCCACAACGTTCCAGAGATCCCATCTCCGGTTAAATTTCATGTAATGTTGCGTTCCATGAGTATTTAATAAGCCATACATGTATAAAACTAATAAATAAAGATTTTATTGTCCTTTATGTTGCGTTATTACTTCACTTATCCCACCTTCATGAAGCCTCCATCTTCATCTACTTAATGAAGGAATGTGATGTTTTCACAGTTACAACGCATCACTGCAAAGTAATGTAAAGCTTATGAGATCTTTGACATCTTTATTATGTTTTTTCTTTTTAAAACATAAAAACTGATGTACTCTTATGAATGCTGATGTGTAAACTTCTATTAATACATTATTCAAAGCTTATATGTTGCTATGATGTCTTAATGAACATAACCTTCCGTTAAAGAGTTACTGCGTGAGTGTATGTAGTGAGAGGTTACAGTCCTTTGGCACAGTGACTACTGATCCTGGGAACTTTCCATGTCATCCTCCACCACCACAGAGACACACACTAACTAGCGCTGAGCTGACGCTTCATTTGGCTTCACATCCACCTGGAGAGAAGCTCCAACATCAACAACAGGTACAATTACCAGTGAGTCCTCCTTCATTAGGCCTGTTTTGGAGGGTGGGGATTTGTGAACAGGCGTTTTAATGGACGGGCCGTCACTTAATGGGTCACTGGGGTATATCATGTATGAGAGGACGGACATGGCAGACAGTTCACATGGAAAAACATGCAGTAGACAACGATGAATTGGTAATGACCCTGGTCATACAGAGGACATGAGCTCACCTAGGGAACTCATTATTCCACTTTATGGGTTGCGAATTATAGACTGATACACTAATTATGACAGAAAAGTCAAGCACATCACATGGTCAACTGTGACCAGTGGTTTGACCGAACCACAAAGTTAAAGGCTAATCATGTCTGCTAAATCTTTGGTTGATTACACACTCTTCTTAAACACACAACATATCAAGGGGATTTATTAATGCTTGGGTAGTGTGTAGCATGGGGGAAGAGTTGGCATTATTGTTACTGTCGCATCTGTTTGCAATAGGTACCGATTACGTCGGAACTTTCCGAACTTTATTTTATCCACTAATAAAATGTGGAGCTTTGCATATTTCCGTCTGAAGCTGTATTATCAGCAATCTCCTTCTGTCTCTATGAATGAAGGAATTATATTATTAATAATTATTATTATTACATTATAATTATATATTATGAATAATACAGTCTAAAACCTGCTCAAGACAGCATGCATGTTACTAGCTAGCTAACTTGCGCAACTGGCGAAGTGATGCCATAGCTAGTTGTGAGGGAGTTGGGTAAGTACACAGTTAGCTTAGCTAGCTAATGGTTAAATCTCTACCTCATGAGGATGTTGCTATGTAGTTAAAATCATGCCAGAAGGTGGATTAGCTACTCTAAATTGCCCCTAGGTGTGAATGTGTGTGTGTGTGTGTGTGTATGATGCCCTGTGATGGACTGGGGTGCCACCGAGGGCGGATTCCTGCCTCACAATAGCCGCCCACTTCATCACTGTCCAATCAAGCACACTACAAATGAATGCATATCTTGTGTTGTGCTTAAAAGTCATTACATTTTTCCACCTCTCTCCTCACTCTTGTAAAGAGAGGAATTATTATGGAGGGAAAGCAGCCATCGTTTTTTTCCCCCAGTCATCCATAAATCCAACCTGCGTGAAACATACCAAATGAGGCCATCGCTCTCTGCCATGTTTTCACTCAATAAAAAACAGAGGTTGTAATTATCTGTGATTTTTTGCTGCTGTTAATTGGAGCTGCATCATCTCCTAACCGTAACACAATGTGTTTGTGTGTATATGTGTGTGTGTATTTGTTGTTTCTGATTAATTTAATGATCATTAACTGGAGGCCAGGTCACGGAGACAAAAAAGTACTAATGCAGGAAAATTGCTAGTTATCTATAATCAGATTATTACCTGTACATCCCTGTACAGAATTTCTTCGTATATGAAATACTGAAGATTTAGCCATGAGCTTACATACGTGTTGCGTGCATAATATAGTTGACTTACAAAGTAGCAGTGAAATGATTACATAATGAAATAACGTGTAAACTTAATTATATTATCTGTAACATACAGTATAGCTTAAGGTCACATGCTAAGCAGTTAGCTAGCAGGTTGTTCATGTTTACCTTACACTAACTGCTGACGAGCTAGCAGGCTATTCACTAGCAACTGAAAAGGTTAAAATGTACATATGAAATTATACTTCTAAAACGTGCTTTGTTTTGCTGATCAAACTTTCATACAAGCTAAATCCACAAATCCAGCTTACCAGCTTCATGCATTTTATCTTTTAAATGAATTAAAAAGATTTATCCATGACTTATGAAATGTTATTTATATTCAATTCTGAAAGTTGACAGCACTTAACACAGTCAGGGGAAAGATTGGTTCTTTGGTCATAAACTTTTCAAGTTCTTCCTCTTTTCATTTACACTTACTGAAGTAAATTTTTCCTCACTGACTGACACGCTGTAAATGAAACTCCCTCTTTGGCCTCGCGCTGTTTTCTTAGTGGATCGTCCATCATTTCCACATGCGCACCGCCACGGCAGGAAAGAGAATTAAAGTTCTCTATCTTCCTGAGCGAGGACTAGAACCCTGCTACTACCTATCTATCTAACACACACTCCCTCTCTGCTTCCTTTAATTAGGCTCTTCATGTGCTGAATGCTTGATTTGAGGACTTGATTAAGCCTGGCTTCTCCGTTCCAGTCCCTAGCTGCCTGATGAATTGGTCTCAAGCTTATTAACTGACTAATTCTGATCAATAGAGCAATGATGCTGAACATTGGCAAGACAAAAGAAAAGAAAAAAAAAAATGCTGCCTACTACACACCACACAGAGAGTGATCACAGCAACACAGTCATTAACTAAACTCCAAGCAATGATGGCCTCATTATTCACTGTGGTATAAAATCAATAAATAAATGAAAAGTATAAATAATTAGAAACAAAAAAATAAATGTGGCTTAGTAAATGATGTATTCACAAATTTGCATATAGAGATAAAATACGAAATCTTCTACTAATGATTTACGTTTGTGGAGTTTGCCAATTTAATTAAACAGAAACTAATTTAAAAACTTTTCTACCTGCTGTATTCTGATTTTTTAAGCTGTGTCATATGACTGGTAGTATAAACAGGAAGTTAGTGGTACTCCTTTAATGATGAATTTGTAACTGGTTTAGTAAGTAATTAAATAAATGCACTCCTCAGACGTCCTGTGCCACCATTTGCTCATTTACTTTTATTGCTAAGGAAATTCACTGATATAGTCTTCTTACGACTAATATCTTAAGAAAAAAACATCCAAGAAGATATTTTTGGAACATTTTGTACACCCAGACATGTTAGTTTGAATTTTACATCAAGCATTTTAATCATTATCATGGTTTTTCCTTTGCATACAAAAAGACTATATAAGTGAATTTCCCTGTTTCTAGCTTTTTCCCAAACAGCAAAAGTGAACTAGCAAATGGTGGCACAGGACGTCTCAGAAGTGTTTAGTTCTTGCTAATTTTCTGACCAATGATTTGTTGTTAAGACCATTAAAAGCTTGTTGTTTTGATTGTTGTTTTAATTTGTTGTTAAGACCATAAGCTTAATATTTGCGATTTTGGGCCATTTTATTTTGCCCAGAAGTGTATATAATATTTTAATTAAAGTTTAAATGGTTGTTGTTGCAGGCGTTCACTGCCTCCAGTATCCTCCTGAATTTTACAGCAAACATTTTAATCATTATTATGATTTTACCTTTGTGTACAAGAAGACTATTTAAGTGACTTTCCCTGTTCACTGCAGCAAAAGTAAATGAGCAAATGGTGACACAGGACGTGTCAGGAGTGCATTTGTTTAATTCCTGCTAATTTTCTGACCACTGATTTGTTGTTAAGACCATTAAAAGCTTAATATTTGCCATTTTGGGCTTAGCGGTTTTTTTTTGTTTGTTTGTTTGTTTTTGCCCTGGAGTGTACTTTTAGAATTGTATACAATATTTTCATTAATTGATTATTTTTACCTTTATATCATTTGATACCTTGTCTCACTGACTAAACATGTTAGATTAGATTGCTAAAAAACCTTATGATATTAACCATTTAATGTAAAGTAATGCTAATGTGTGTAATTATGGAAAAGATGAAAATCTTTTCACACAAGGTGACAATGGTTTTCTTTAGTATGTACACCTTACACACACACACACACACACACACACACACTCGATATATAAGTGCATTTTCTTGTGGGTGGCCTCTTGTATGACCTCCCTGATCGGGACACTTTGTTCCCCAGAGAACAGTATGAAAGGAAAAACTACCAAATGTCCCTCATCTCCTTCCGTACACCAGCCCATTCCCCCATGACACTTTAAGCGAAGATTCTGACCACCCAGTAACCACAACACTCCACTTTGGCCCAGAAAACATGTGCTTTAGGAGATTAAATATGTCTTTCTTCCCATTATTGATTCCGAATGCAACTGTGATATCAATTTTGAGTGGATATTTTGTGTCAGGAAGTGCAAAAACACGGATGGTGGAGAATTGTAGTTGAATCACACAAGGGACCTGAGATGGGATTCACTTTTTATGCATTTTTTTCTTCGTCTGTGAGTAATGAAGAGTGTGTGTAATGGACACCACGGGCACCTTTAGGGCTGCCTGTATTGACCTCTGTCTCTCCTGCACAGAACGTGTGTGTGTGTGTGTGTGTGTGTTGATGGGAAGCCATTTTTAAGATGATGTTCTGACCCATTAGCTTGACTAGTGTGGATGAAAACACATTCTCCATTTCAGCAGCATTGATCCAGACTGTGTAACGGCTGAACACCATGCTAAAAATGAAATTTTTTAAAGCATTTTTGTCATTTTACTGAACTAATGTCTTATAATCAGGCTAATAATCAATCTATGTATATGTGTATAATGTATGTATTTTTTTAAAAACAGCCGATTAAAAATAACTGAATTCTTTAAAAGTCTTTAATTAAAATTCCTAAAAATAAATTTTGTAATGTTATTGTTATGTTTTTTTTTTAGCATTTGATGTTTACATCCTAAAATTGATTTTACTCTAAAATATGGCCATTTGGGTCTTTAAATATCATATTAAAATTCATTTAATATAAATGAGATATATAGTTATATATAGAGAGACATAAATAGATTTTTTTCACTCAAAGTAAACCACAAATAGCAATAGATGAGGCTAAAGTTTTCAGTTATAATTAGGACCTCTCAGGTGTAAAGTCCTCCATCTTGAACATCAAACAGCTCAATATGGCTTTGCTTTTAAGTGGCGCTTTTTTAACCCGTGGCTCCTCTGAAACTAGCGAGTGTGTAAGATGGGAAATCTGAGTGGAAACTTTAGCCGTTTAGCATATGGCCTTCTCGACATGCGAGGGTAAACACGGGCACAGGGTCTGTGCAGTAAAACAGGCTCCTGGGGGCTCGGCTTTAACACACACACACACACACAGTAATGGTGGTCTCCTGATGTCCAGTCAGACCTCTGACAGCACAATGACAACTCGAGGTCACACCACTGTCCCTCTGTCTCTCTTTCTCTGTCATGTTCCTTCATCCTCTTCACACCTCCTGACCTTCTTCCTTAATTTCTACACTAGACCCTTTAAAAATTACATGAATATTAATATCACTTGTCAAAGCCTTACCTTAAATGACGTTGATCACCCAAGACATGTCAGAAATTTGGTCCTTCAGAGTTTAGAGGCTCATTTCAGACCACTTTGACTTGCATATGTGGTTTCGCTCTATGGCACGCTGTTATCTATAATAATGGATAAAAAGACATAACGGGGTAAAAACAGTAGTAGACGGTGCTTGTGTTGTTTTGTCTATAAGTGCATTTTAAGAATAGGTGATAACTAAATTGGCGAGGGCCAGAATAGGGAAGTAAATAAAGTAGTTAGGTAAATGGAATAAGCAATTAACTAACTAACGAAACAAATAAACAAATAAATAAACAACCAAATAAATAAATAAATCCATTATTTGGTGTATGATGTGTTATTGTTACTTTATATATATCTGGACCTTTATATGTATGTTATATATGTTTTATAAGATTTTTTTATGGATATCTTTACTTTGATAGAATTGTGTTGATATTTTCAAACAGGGATTACAAACGAGTTATTTTTCAGAAATGATATTTTTACAACCCTGCTCCAGGATTCCATGATTTTGTTTGTGCTTTGGTTTTCATTCCCAGTAAAGTTTCTAATCTGTGTTTTTAAATGCAAATTTCTTTAGGATGCCTTTTAACAGCTGGCCAGGAATAATACATTTCAGCTAGCCATTAGTGTACAGTATATACTATTAACTATAATTCATGGTAGTAGTTGAAATAATGATTATATGTATAAGTATAGCCACCTGAGCCAAATTCAAAGGTCAAACTATGAGAATCACTGTTCAGACAAAGAAAATCCACTAAACCTTTGGACTACATTTATTAAATTTCCCCAATTCCAAACAAAACATATAAATATAACATGTGATTTTTCACTTGCTTTCCTCACGCAAAACAAATTTGAAAAGTATAAAAAAAGCGGTTAAAGAGAATGTAATTCAGCTGTCCACCAACAAACCACTTAACTAAGCACTATAGCTTTTAAAAACATAAACCTCATAGAAGGCATAGAGCATTTTCTGTTAGCACATCAGTCATCCATGAGGACGTCCAAAGTGCTTTAACCCCACTAAATAGCGACAGGTTTATAAAAAAAAAAAAGAAAGAAAGAAAGAAACCCGGAAAGCGCTGAGACAGGGGTGTTAAGGAGTTAGATGCTGGAGGCTTAGCTAAGTTTGAGAGGCCATAAAGGCCTGTTAGGGTACATTAGGCTGAGTGAGGATCATAAGGCTTCATAAATGTTTCAGCAGGAGGCTGGGTGTCCTACAGCGTGACGCTGCTAGAGAGCAATGTGGCTTTATGAGGAGGAACTGCTTTCAGACAGGATTAACCCATGTACTTGGCTCAATTTCTCTAATGAATGTTGGTTTTTTTAAAAATGCAAAATGAATCTTTAAAAGAATTGAAAAATCTCTCTTATACAGAGCATCATTTTGTACACACACTTGTCATCAGGAGAATCCCAGAGTATGAATTTAAAATTGATTTAGCTATTAATGAAATCAGTCTACAGAAATGAGCACGTTCACCTCGAGTCAAACGCATATAACCCTTTACCAATATGTTACAGAAAACATGGCTTAATTTCATTACTTTTGAAAAGAAACAGAGTTTTCTAACTAGCCAAGAATTCTAGCATTTGGGACAGAACTGTAGTCATGCTTTATTTCTCTGCTTGACCTTTGGGAGGGCTGAGGTCACTGTCGATGAGCCAGGAAACAAAAGAGAGGGATGGACAGAGAAACTAAGAATGAGTGAGAGGGAAGAGACACACTCTGTTCAACTCAGACTAACCGGGGAGGAATAATGAGAGAATAATCACAGGGTCAGACACCTTAATGTGCTAAATTACAATGATCAGCTATCAGGACTATCAGCTGTAATCATCAGTGAGAGGAAAAAAGCTAGGCTTGGTATTTCACAATAAATGTTACAGTATTGTGATAAAATCTAGGAAGGAAAGAAAAACAGTATAACACATACATCTGAAAGATTGAATTGGATTGTGGATTGTGCACACATACACATATAAGCTGGTTCAAGGTTCTTTATTTGTCACATACGTATGTAGTGAAATGTTTTTCCTTAGTTCCTCGTCCCACGGTGCAACAACAAACAGAACCAACAACGAACTAAGATATACACACACAATATATAAATAGAATAGAACAGGATATAGTAGACATAAATTATGTATTAGCCTATAGAGAATTGTAATGTGAATAAAATAGAATATATAAAATAGAATATGTAAAGAAAAAAATATGCAAATATGCAGAGCTGTGCAGTGTATACAGAAACAAATTTTTTGAAGAATAGATTTTATTTTGGGTAGGATAAGGTTAGGTTAAGGTTAAAGGAAGGCTAGATTTAGGGTTGGGCCAAGGAGTTGAGCTGGGGTTAGGGTTGAACTGGCATTAGGGTTGGACAGGTTATACTGTATTTACACTAGAATTAGGGTTAAGTTATGATTAACTTGCAAATTTGTGGTAAATGATATCTCACTGGGTCATAATGGGTATAATGCTTAATTATACCCTAGCTGTATGTGACAATATACTGTATGTGTGTATCACTTTATTTATTTATTTATTTATTGAGTGGTCTCTTATTGTTCGATAACTTTCTCTACATTTCTGCACCAGTATCACTTAGAACTTGTCTTTGCCCTTGTGTATAAAGAATTGAAAATATATACAAAAGTATATTTAAAATAAAAAATCTGATTGTATTAGAACTGAATTTAAGTCCCACAACAGCACTCAGTATAATTCAAAGCACCAGTGAGGCTAAAATCTGAGTGCTAATTAGCTACAGCACACACAAGAGTAATGAGTGCGACTGGGAGATGTGTGTGTGTGTTTGTGTGGGCTTGTGTATGTGTGTGTGCCTTATGCCATACTGTTTCCATCTGAGTCCAATCCTGTGAGTACACACTTTTTTTTTTTTTTTTCTCTTGTACAGAAGTCACTTGGGAAAACTATGAGACAATGAAGGAATTAAAAAAGCAAAGCACCAGAACCCACTCCTGTTTTCTGTTTTCTAATTAGTGATGTTCTGTCCGCAAACCAACCCATTTAGATTTTATAGCAATATAATCTCAGCACATTTCAAAATCTTTCATCTCAAAGATAATCAAAAGAAACAATTGTACAACAATGTTAATGCAACGTACAACCGATGGAAATGTACAAACAATTTTAAATGAACGCTTTCATTTCACTTGTTCTGCTCAGCTCAAAATAACCAGAGCATCATCTTTTAAACCCTGGAGTTGATTGTTTTCCAGTAACAGCAAGTCCTGAAGTGTATTCCTCATATAACACAGATATTAGCCGATGATTATAATTTTTTTATTGACGTCATACTTTTTATTCTTTTTATGTGGAACGTCCATGAAACAATTTAGTCCCTCTTCTTACTGTATAGCAGCTATAAACAGTCGTTCCCTCACCACCTCCCTCTCTTTTTTTCTCTTTGGAAGTAAAAAGATAAAAAATGCAGCTTGTCACGTTACAGAGAAACCACAAAGTGCTCTGTCTTCTGTTCTGAAGACTCTCCATTGTCGGAAAAGTTACAGCTTTACATCTTGATTGGACGATTATCATAATCATCATATAATTACACACTATAATGTAATAGAGTCAACTGAAATACCTTATTTTACCTTTACTTTACCATTTCTAGAGCTCTCTGATAGGCCTGTGTGTGTGTGTGTGTGTGTGTGTGTGTGTGTGTGTGTGTGTGGCACTGAGAACACTCTCCTCCACACTAAATCAATCGCTGTAACCCCAGGAGCTCAAACTCTGTGAAAAGGGGACCAGTCATGCAATTCATATGGACATGGACCATCAGAAAGAAGTGTGTGTGAGGATGAGTGTGTGTGACCACACCACAAGTGGCATCACCACAGGACCTCCAGCAGTGTGGTTCTGTCTCTAACTACCACTCTCTCTTTCTTCCATTCTTTCTCTTCTCTGTTTCTCTCAGCTCTCCTGCTGCTCTGTTTTACTGTAGTGGAATAACTGTGAAACAGAGACAAAAGCAAAACACGCACACACACTCACACGGCTGAGCTCATTGTGTTAGCATGCGCGCTGAGAGCTCTTTCGCATGTCATGAATAACAATGCTCGATTCAAACCTGTTAACATTGTTCTGTTAAAAAAATATAAACTCTGTTCACCCTGATTCCTGTAAAAAAAAAAAAAAACTCTTTCTGCAACAGTTAATTAATATCTAAGACTAAAAAAACAGCTTTTGAGGCTGTTTGAATCCAAAACATCAACACTTAAATGCTAATTCCTCCCTCTTACTAACACAGCAATGTTCCATATTATAATATCTCATAAACTTGTCTAATTCTGTTTATAGTGCTGGGGATATATTATATTTTATATTATAGTGCTGGTGTTATATTATATATTATATTGCTAGTATTGTGTTAGCTAACACTCTAGGTTAGCTAGGTAATGATTAGCCTCTCAGATAATAGATAGCTAGATAGCTAATGTTACTACTGTGCTCCCTTCACAATTACAAATACAATAGCAATAGCTTCAGTTACATGGAATAAAAATTATATTCTGTTCTATAGGATGCATGTTTTGGGATCATTTTCTATCACATTCCAGTACAGTCCTCAATAAGTCATATTAATTAATCAAAGCCTTCAGCAATGAGAGAAATTTAATCAAATTGGCATCGAAGAGCCTTGGAGCTGGACAGTAGAACCCAAAATAAAAGGAGTGTGTGTGTATGTGTGCGTGTGTGTTGTCCCAAGAGACCGACCCTCAGTAAAGGTTTACTGAAGCTTCAGACAAGCATCTGTCCATCTGCCCTGCTGCTACTGTCATCTGGACTCTCTACATCTCACTGTCCTTCTCTGTCTTTTTTAGCCAATATGGAGCAGCTTTACTGTGTTTAATCTGCCTTTCATCCGGTGAGCCACATTCAGGCCATTTTTTGCTGAGGATTATCTCTACTGTCCCAGTGGAAATCAGCAGCATCTTCACAACACAGACTTAACATGTCAGCAAGCTGCTCTGGAATCTATTTGATTTGAGTTTTTTTTTTTTTTTAAATGAAATCAAATCTAACCATTTTACCAGGTTAGTTCATGTCACATACAAATGTGGTCCAAAAGTCAGCCACCACATTGACAATCAGAGATTTTTTTTTTTTTCATTTATAATGTTTTAGAATTCAAAAAAAAAAAAAAAGGTTACAGTATTGAAACAACAAAGGAAATATTCAATATTTTTGAATATTTACTATTCATGATTCTACACTATTCCTAGCTCACTATTTAAATGTAAACAAATTTGTGATACCAGCCATGATAACTCCTTTGTATAAAAGATTTTCCCTGAGTCTTATCTCTTCCTTTGAAGCATGTGTACAGATGACATCCTGATGGATTTGATGGATTATGGATCATCAGGTTTTACACAACTTGCAGAGTGCATGCCATAGTTTGCAATGAAAAAAAAATTTAATTAGGAAAGACTATGTAAAATAGAAGCATTTATACTAATGGTCTGAGACTTTCAGACCCCGCTGCTTTTTCTTTTTCATAATAATTCATCAAAATGCAATGATTTTTGACTATGTGCCATTTACACAAACATAACCAATAACATTATGTAACATATCACAAATGAAACAAATGCAATTACAATAAAAGCAGGCCATATCCTAATATTACTGGTTCACTCAGAAATGTCTTATTTTGATCATTTTGATCTTTAATCCATGTCTTTATTTCAGAGCAGTATTCCATATAAAAGCTAACCACAGTAACAATGTTAACACTAAAACAAGACAAAAACATAAATGTCCTTTATAACACTTTATAAATGTCTTGTAGGTGGATTTATACAGTGTATTTCCTTCAGTCAGTTTGAACCTCATCAAATTGCCACAAGGAAAAACAAATGTCCAAGGTTTTTCACTCATTTTGACCAAAGTTCTAGTTATTTGATTTTATTCTTACAAAACCAGAATGCCAGAATAAAGCTAGGAATGGATTTAACTTTAACACGGCATATGTTTGGCTCAATTTCCCCAATCTTATTTATACATTGAGCCTGTGAGTATCGATATTAAATAAAAGTGTTAAGAACTAATCTAAGCATAAACCATAACCTGGTGTCCCACTGGCACCATCTCTTATTTCCACTCCCACCTGGACACACACCTAGTATCAGGAGGCTGGCAGAGATTTTTGGGGCTCAGGGTTGATCATGTGAGATGTGGAGATTTTAAAATAAAATTTTACCATTGCTGTAAAATCGAAAGCTCTGGTAAACTAAGTATTGACCAGGGACAACCAACCAGTGTGCACTTCTTTGCCAATCTGTTCAGAGTGTATGCGTCACTTTAAAGCTGCATTTATGGCTGCACTCAGCTAAGAGCCTGAGGCTGGTTTGAGACCAGTCCTGTGTTGTGTGCTCTTGCTATTAGAGAATCAATAAGGCTAATTGTAGTGACTGGAGGGCCAGCTGAAATAGGAACTGACAGGTAACCACTTACAGGGAGGTGTGTGTGTGTGTGTGTGTAAGAGAGAGAGAGAGAGAGATGGCAGATCTTCTATGCAGTAAGGGCTTGTACTACTACTGCCTCTCTCTTTCTCTCTCTTGTGACATTTTATTTTACATCCATATATGCCTCTCTCCTTCTTTTTTCATAAAAAGTACCAACTCCAATTTATATGTAAAGTTATGTGCACACTGTACACAGTTTCCTCCTTGCCTGAAATGTCTGAGACATGTTTGATATGTGATGTTTGCTTCTTTAATTTTACACATTTCACCTCAGTTAAGCTTTGTTGAGTTATTCAGTATCTCAAACAGATTTGCTGATGTGCTATGACATACCGTTATCTTTAAATATTCACAAAAGGATGTCTCATAGTTAGAGACGGTAACGATGGCCAGCAGTACACATTTTGGTATGATGTATGACTCCGGGTTCAAAATGGTGCTGTACAAACATCGCAGTGCATTATGGGTATTTAGTACCTGCTAGGGTACACAATTAGACACCATCCTATTGCAATGCATTGTGGGATTTAATAAGTGCACTGGATATGCTTTCAAGTGTGACTGCAAAATTGAGAAACTATTTAGTGAGTAGGGTGTAACTTCAGACATACAGAGATTCAGGTAAAAAGTGTGTTTAATGATAATGTAGCTCCAGTTTTGCATTTATTAGATATATTAGCTCATAGCACCAAATAGAAGCAAATTTCAACACACAAACTTCAACACAGGGAAACTCTCATTACATTTACAGTTAATTTTGTTGTGTGTCACTTTACTTCATTTGTAATCAAATACAACGCTGCACAGACTTACAGTTTTAGAAAATATGGTTCCTCAAGGGTTGTTTGCTAAAGTCTTTCTACATGAAACCTTCTCTGAGAAGAATACTCTGTAGGGCTTTACTTACAGTGCTTTGCATATGTATTCACCCCTTATCATCCCAATTAAGTCCCCTTCAGTTCCAGGTAGTAACACGACGAGATGTGGAAAAGTTCAAGGGGGTCAATACTTATGCAAGCCGCTCTAGAAAGTGAGCAAGAAATGAAAGAAGCATTTAGGATTTTAGATTCAACCTTTATTTCCTGAGAGTTTAGTACACATTCTGCCTGGTATAGCCACACATATACCACACTATTATCATAATTCTGACTCCCATAAACACTACATTCCTTATTTACATTCCTACAGTTCTTATTTAGAAAGAATTATTACTTGGAGGTCAACATTGAGCGTGATAATCCATATCCACGCCTCAGAGGAGGAATCAGTAATATCACATTAGTAGAGAGATGAAAATGAATTATAGATCTCCAGTGGTGAAGGGGCAGAGTTTAATAGCTTAGGAGGTTCAATCAATGCCTATAAACAAGCATATAAAATTCCAGGAGAGAGAGAGAGAGAGAGAGAGAGACAGACAGACAGAGAGAGAGCGAAACAGTTACACAATGAGCGGTGAATTGAGAATTTGAGAATACCATAATCACACCAGGTCGTAATGTGTGTTTAACTGTATTTTGTATATCTTTATATTTGGATACATTTAGTCAAATATCATCTTTAATGGATTTTTTTTTTTGGGTTGATTAATAGAAAGAAGGACAAAAGGAAAGAGATGAGAAATGAGTATCTACTGTATCTGCCAATATCTGGCTAATATGTTCTACCTTTTATTTAATAGCTAGCAATAACCTGTGGTAACTTTATCTAGTTAGGACAAGACAACAAACTCTCCAGGACATTATGAAAAGAAAAATAATGCTGGAAGTTTGATATGTGCCACATACACAGTTTTAGCTTCAGCACTAACAGCTTTCACTACAGTGTTAACAATCTGTGCCAATGGTATGTTTCTGGATGTTGCTAACTTTATCTAGCTAGCTAATGTTACCACAGGAGGTTATTGCTAGCTACTGGCGAAAGGAAAGAGTTAAGAAATGCAAACTGGCCAGTATCAGCCTAATATGTTCTAATCTTTATTTAATAGCTAGTAATACCTCCTGTGGTAACATTTTTTCGCTTTAGTACTAGCAACTTTTACTACTTTTCACTACTTTCACTCCATAACTTCAATCATGATTTGCTAACAACATGTATGACTTACATTAGCTAGCTTGTTTTTATAGCAAAAGAACACACTTTTCTTATTAGCATGCTGCACTATCAGTAAAGTTATAAACACTGTACTGTATTTTGGCCTAAATGAGCTCCAGTCTCTGAAATGATCATCTCTCATCATTGTGGTGTCTATAGACCATAAGTTTTTGCCCCAATGCCTCTGTAACCACTCACAAAATGTAAAATGAAGATTGTAACACCATATTTTTTGTTACTAAATATCACATACACATACTTATTGTCATAATTGGTCAGTGCTATCACTAGCAGGTACTCCTATTCCAACATTAGCAACTTAGACAAATAACTGTACCTACAACTTAGCAAAAAGTAGAAAATTCTACTGTTGTAGAAGGTCTCTGGGTCTCATTGTAAAAGAAAAACAATTTTCTTAGTGCTTTCTCAGAGTTATCCTGCATGCAGTCTATAACAGCTCACAAAATTAAGGCTGTCAAATAGCTCGGTAGCTCGGACACTGTTATATCAACTGTAGCTAATATTAAAGTGTAGAAAAAAGGTTTATTCTACCCAGGTAGTGTTTTCTAACTGTAGTTAGTCCACATTCATTGTTAGTGTGTGTGTGGCTGATGACTGTAAGGTCAAAGGGTGACATAAGCGCAGCACTGATGAAGTAACGTAATTAGTCAGAGTGCTTCTCTCTCTCTCTCTCTCTTTCCTATTACACACTCACACACACCCACAAACTGGGCGGCAGATGTCAGAAAGGTCGCTTTTGTTTTCTCGTGTCTTCACTACACACACCTCATTGCAGCAGTCTATTGTCATTAATTTGCTGTTGGGGGAGGTTCGTGCCCCTCCTATCCCACCCCTAACCATCACTTAGTAAAACACACACATTCTACAATTCTCTGTCGAATTCAAATAACATTCAGAAGACACACAGTTACTATACTGCACACCTGCAAACATACACACACACACACACACACACACACACACACCTGTGTATTATTGAGTCTATATATCATTCAGCTCTACAATTAAAACAATAACTATGAGAAATTCTGTAAAATGATCTGGTTACCAACATTTATTAACCTGGAAAAAAAACTTTCCATAAAGTTTCCACAAGCAATGGGTTCAAATGATTATTTGACAAGATGCTGAACTGATTCAGTGAGACACTGCATCATGTTGATTCAGACGAATTAAAACACCACATGGAATGTGTAAAACAACTCTTTACTGAATTAATGAGATTACTCATGATTCATGCTGTATGTTTTTTGTTTATAGTGATACAATGCCACGTTTAGCTTATAGCTACACATTATATGGATAGAATCACAGAATAATGACATTTGCAATATAAACATGATTAGTTAGTTTAACAGTGACATACAATAATAATAATAATAATAATAATAATAATAATAATAATAATAATTTTACAGCACATCACAATTTGCTGCAAGTTGAAACAAACGAACACCACTTCTACTTAAAAACATACAGAGTAATAAATTAAGACACATTAAATCACAATAAAAACCACAAGAGGAAATTATAATGTTAAATATAAGCTACTTACATGTGTATTAAATAGAATAGAACAGGATGAAATCAAGAAAGACTGAAACAGTAGGCTGATAGAGCTGAAGAGGCCTTGGTTCTGGAAGTTTCTCTCAACGAGGTACACAACTGCATCACGAATGTCTTTTCCAGTGGAAAGAGCTACTGATGCTCTTGTGTATTCTCTCTAGTGTCTCCAGTGTGCTTTTAAGGATTAACAATCCTTTATAAAGTATTTTGTAATTATTGTGTATATAGTAAATTTATTTGTTTCACATGTCCCATTATTTTAACCTAATTCATTCATTCATTCATTCATCCTCAGTAACCACTTTATCCTGGTCAGAGTCAAGGTGGATGTGGAGACTATTCTGGGAATGTGGAAAGCACGGTGGAAAGCACGGTGGAAATACGCTATTCCATCACAAGGCATCATACATTCGCACTTGGGCCATTTAGCATAGTCCAGTCACCTAACAACATGTTTTAGGTGGGAGGAAACCCACGTTAACATGGGAAGAACATGTGAAACTCCACCCAGACAGTAGCATGGGCTCAGGACTGTCAATGTTACATGCTGCACCACAGTGCCAGCTATTTTAGCCTAATTCAGCAGCTCATTAACTTAGCTAGTGGTCTAGCAAACTATGTCATGGTCAGGGTGCGTCTGGAAACGAGGCTGTTGAAAAAGTGGATGGTCCTGTCCAGTGCAATTTCCATCTTTGTTAAACATTTCTTGTATTGATAGGAACTTCAGAGGGACTTTTGCAATTAATCACAATATATACAAAAAAAAAACACACAAAAAAACCCAAAACTGTACTTAGTAGTGTATAACTTAGCTTCATCACCAAACATCTAATTTATTACAGCCATCACAAATGCCATATTTACTTCCAGACCCCTCATTGTACAGCTCTATTCAGGGAATGAAAACTCTGGCCAGGTGGTTATTGTTGTTGGGCTCCAGAATGTTCCCGGTGAATGTTCCAAAGCACATTGCGTTTAAGTTGTAACATAGCCTAGCCTAGTACACCTGATGCTAAGCTAGACTAGTGTACTAGTTTGAACACACCAGTAATGTCCAGGATCCTATGCCTGAGCTAAGACCTGTGTCTTGAATTAGATCACAGCCATGCTGTGTGATATGTTAGTGCGCAGGTTAGGATGGAGTAACAATGGTTGGCGAGTTAATTCCATGGTCTGTAACTGGAGGTGATTCCTGGAAAAGGCGGGAAACCCATGGTGATGTCCCGCTGCACTCGAGCACAATCAGTGTTTAAAGGGCCGTTCTGATCTGCTGTGTGTGTGCCGGGAGAGGGAGGAAGAGCCGGGGACTGCATGAGCGGGCTCTCTGCGGAAAATACATTATAAAGATTGTTTAAATATAAATGTTAAGAAGATATTATATGTGTGTGTGTATATATATAAAAACACACACACACAGTACAATATTAACTATAATACATATATTACAATATATAAAACTAAGAAAACTATATCCAATCATTGTCAGTCAATATTATTAAGCGAAAATCTTTTTTTAATAAACAGATAAATAAATGTCAAGTAATATTCTTTCGATAAACAAAGCAAAATAAATAATTCTATTTGCAGGAAATCTTTCTTACATAAATAAATATCTTCACTGGCACTTGAAAACCTTTCTCAATAAGATAAACCTCTGTCATAAATGCACAGCGGATGTAAAGACGCACTGCGGATGTAAAACGTGTAAATAATTTATGTGGAGCCAAAACTTCCCACCACAATGGCGTCACAGAACTTCAGTCTTATATTAATACAGATGTGGATAAATAAAGGCAAACTTTTTATTTATAAAAAAAATAACCCGTTGAGATCATTATGCAAGGAAAATGTGTGCATACAGCTCATTTTAAACTCAATGAATAAGAGCAAAACTATATAAAAGTAAACTATGAAATTACATCAGTAACACACAGGCTATATCAGCAGTCTGTGTATGCAAATACTAGTAGAGAGTTAATGCAAAGCCACATTATGTTATGTGAGCATACTACAAGCTGAATCCAAGTTAACAAAAGGATGAACTTATAGCAGAGCAGGTAGCTAGTGTTTCACTTCTACATGTTACTGTGAGAGCAGGTGTGAAGTATGAACTCACTCTTGTGGATCTTCATGTGCTCTTTAAGCTCCTCTGCTTGATCAAACGTGCTGTCACAGAGATCACATGCCACCGGTTTGTCTTTGGCGTGGCTCCGGCGTACGTGGCTGTCATGGGCCGCGTGAGAGGCGAAGGCTTTCCCACAGTGTTTGCACTTAAACGGCCTTTCACCTGAGTGTTGCCTGATGTGTGTGCGGAGGATGCTGGAGGCAGTGAACGCCTGCAACAACAACCATTTAAACTTTAATTAAAACATTATATACACTTATGGGCAAAATAAAATGAGCCAAGCTGAAAATTGCAAATATTAAGCTTTTAATGGTCTTAACAACAAATCATTGGTGGTTTACTTTTTCTGCAGTGAACTGATTAGGGAAAAGCTAGAAACAGGGAAATTCCCTTATATAGTCTTATATAAGGTAAAATCATGATAATCACTACAATGTCTGATGTAAAATTCAAACTAACACGTCTGGGTGTACAACATTTTCCAAAAATATCTTCTGGGATGTTTTTTTCTTAAAAGATTAGTGATTATTTGGTTATGTGCCACACCTGATGCAGCCCATCAAGAGGCACAAGGCTTAAACATTTAAAGCAATCAAAGGGAAAAGCTTCACATACTAAGTTCCTTTAGGAGACAATATTTCTTGAAAAAAATAGTGTTCTTTTTTTCTTTCCTGGTGATAAACTGGAAGCTATAAGCTTCCCTTACTTTATAATTACAATAGCTTTATAAAATAAAGATTTCCTTATCACGGTTTACACTCACACTCGTGTCAGGAGTCTGTAAGTCCCTCTTTTGTGTTGTTTTAAGACAAAAGGGGCAGGAAAACTTTTGTTCCTGCGCGCGAGTCATAAATTAAAGGCGTATAATCCTTGCAAACAATAGCACTCGGCTGTGCATCTGGCATTAATTAGCATGTAAGTGTGCACAATGAGCACACACTCGCGTTAAACACACCATGAAATGGGGTGAAAATCGGCAGGGTTTTTTTTTCTCCCTCACCTTGTTGCAGTAGACGCATTTGTAAGGCCGCTCTCCGGAGTGCACGCGCATGTGCTTGTTGAGGCTCGAGGACTGAGAAAAACTTTTGCCGCACACAGAGCACTGCACAAAGAGACAGGACAAGAGGGAAAGCGTGAGTGTTAGAGCAGGAAACACCAAACCTTCCTGATAGCCGAACATACACAGGTCAGGGAGATGGACGCATTCAAAATTCCTCATCATTTCTAGGGCAGGATGACGTCAGAGGTCATGGTTCATAAGAATGACTTCGACATTCACGCTGTGACCTCTAACCTTTAGGGCTCGGTTTCCCAGAAGCATCATAAAGTAAAGATCATTACTGAACGATGAACTCTGGGCTGCGATGCTACTGGAAAACCTGGCAGTACATGTAAAGCTTTCCTGAAGTTTTCCTGAGATTGCATCACTCTGTTGATTCCAGGTGGATATAAAAAATACAAATAATGCAAAAGAACAGAAGTATAAGAATAAATAATAATTCAGAGAAATGCAGATAAACAGAATGGTGCAATTATACATACTGTAAAACAGCTGGAAACCCTGCTGCCAGTATATTACTGAAATTTTCCTGGATTTTTATTTATTTATTTATACAGTGATGCATGTCCCTATTTGCAGTAGTATTTATTTAACTTTTATCTTTTTAGATCTTTATTTTGATGGCAGGTTAATAAAGCACATGTGTAGGCTATTCATTTGTAATCTGTGAATTCAGTGTTATTGAGTTAAATATTTTAGTTTACAAGACTATGTTACCAGTTGATTTCATCTTGCAAAAATAGTAAATTTCTCAATATCTTAAAGCTTTCCCACTGAGGTTTGCTTTTATATTGCTTAAAAAAATTGAATCGAATTTTTTTATGTAAATTTAGAATTTTAATTGAAGTGAAAATTGACTTCCTAACAAAGCAGCACACAGTCTTACAGCTCCTTTGCTAGAACATACCATTTGTTTTGTCTAATTGTTGAAACTGAGCATTTTATCAGCCTCAAAATTAAACACATCACTTCCTTACAGAACATTTTCTTTATTTTTCCTTGCATATTTTTTAAACTGTCAAAGTAGACTGACAGCACATTATTTTGTATTTTAGAGCCTCTTTACATAAAACAAAGGGAGCTTTCCTTAGACTTAGGTAAAACTAATATTCTTGTCTAGGAAAAAGACGTTACATATGCTACAGTATACTTTTTCTGTCAAAATCTGTTTTATTTTTTCTGGAATCAGAGCAAAAAAAAAATCTCAGTTTCCTGAATACCTGCTTTCATGAGATTTACACTTTCATTCACAGTGAAATAAACATTTAAACTCTAACACCACCACATTTTTTGTGTTCATATAATGAAAGAGACGATATTTCTCGAAAATTGATTTCAAAAAAATTGTGTGTGTGTGTATCAACTTGGCAAACGCTGATTGTGCTCTATCTTGTTTGGAATAATAACTCTATTCACCTGTAGTGTCTTGCTTTAACAGACTCAGTGGCTGTTCACGCGCATTTCGGTATCGGTTGCTGTACCTTATGCGGGCGGTGCTTCTCGTGCACGTGCAGGATGTGGATGCGCAGCCGGTCTCTCTTCTCGAACGATCTGTTACAGAGATGACACGGGAACTTCCGGTCTCCCTGATCCACACAGCGCGTGTACTTCAGGTGCTTATCTCTGTAGTATCGGTAAGCGAAGACCTTTCCACATCGATCACATTTATAGCCCTCAGCCGAGTCTACACACACACACACACACACACACACACACACACACACACACACGCACATTAACTTACCACACACACAAAAATGAGCCACAAGATCTGATTCCCTACTTTCCCTCTTTGCTTATTCCCTTCGTGAAATTTTAGGTTTTCTTTCTTTCTTTCTTTCTTTCTTTCTTTTCCTCACCTAATACCTTTCATACTACCCTCTGCTTTCTTACGTTTTTAAATTTCTTTCTTTCTTCCCTCACATAATAGCTTTCGTTCTACCATCTTTCTTCATCTGCTACCTCTCCCCTTTCCCCCTACTTTTGATTTATCCTTTATTCCATATAGGCTTTTTTTAAAATTCATTCTATTCTATACTTTCTTTCCTTATCCCTTCACCTCAATCTCCTTTATAACGCTATGTTTATTTGTTTGTTTATTTATTTGTCCTCGTGCTCACCTCCGTCCTGCTCTTCCTCCTCCTCCTCCTCCTGTCTGAGGGACATGGGGATGCCCATGTACAGGGTGTAGGTGTCTCCGTACCACACCAGCAGCTCCTGCAGGGGTCGCACCTCGCGGCACGTCTCGTAGTAAATGCGGCCCGCGCGCTGCACCGCCACCACGTTCTGCTCCTCCGGGAAGCGCGCGCACTGCACCAGCGACATCCAGCTGCCGCGCGCGCCGCCGCCGTCTACAAAGTGACTGAGCCGGCCCTTCTCAAAGATCTGCAACATCACAGTACTGCCGTGTTTACAATCCACTCTAACACTTACATCATCAACAACAACAACAACAACAACAATAATAATAATTGTGCTAACCTCCCACATGAGTGTGTTGTCGTGGTGTGTTTTGATCTCGCTTGTGTTCACCGCTTTCCCGCTGTACGGCCCGAAGCGCGTGCCTTTAGGTATAGAGTTGCGCGCGGCAAAAACCCCACAGTGGGGAACACCGGCGCACGAGCATCGGAGCACACACAGACCTGAGAACACACACACACACACACACACACAATTGCTTTTCATCTTCACGCATTGTCACTTTGCGTCCATTCGCTTCAGATTGAAATATAAAAATAATTCATTGTAATTAAATCTTAGAAATCACGTGATGCACAAGAGAATAAATCCCACACCTTCAGGCAGCTCGAGGCTCTCTGTGTCGGTGCTGGCAGGCGGCAGGTCTGAAACTGAAGCACAGTGAGACTCGGTGTGAAAGAGCGCACTGATACCGGGAAGAGCTCAAGCGCGCGAGACGCTTTTCCCAGCTTAAGTACAGAAAGAAACCGTGGACTTTACTGACTAATGACTACTAATGTTCTGATCAACAGAAATATCAGTTAATAACAATTTAGCAACATTATTTATCAGAATGTATTTTTTTGGCTATTTACTTGGGTGACTAGGAAACAGTAGTAGTAGTAATAATAATAATAATAATAATAATAATAATAATAATAATAATAATAATAATAATTTAAAAAGAAGAAGAAGAGGAAAGAAGAAGTAAAGCAACGAGATAAGGAAGAGGAACACGAGATTATTATTATTATTATTATTATTATTATTATTATTATTATTTTAAGTAATTTAATTTAATAAGTAATTTTACATTAGTTTTTTAAAACCTAAAGAAAATCACATAATTGTTTTATATTTGTTAGTAATTACAGCAGTATTATTATAGACAGTAATAATACTGATTAAGGCTATATATTTTTTTAGATTACAGTACCATAATAACAATAATAACAATAATAAATAATTAAACTGTGACCAATAATAACCACAACCAATA
>CM040996.1:13938540-13942804 GCA_022985145.1 Pangasius djambal
TATGATCTAAAGAGAAAACTTTTTTATTTAATTAAATTAATTATACTAGCGGTGCTTTAAAAATTTCTGCCGGTAATAATGCAGTTATTAAACCTATTATTATTATTATTATTATTACGTTCAAGCGCGCTTTCTAGCCTACAGTGTTGCTAGAAAGCGCACGCGCCACTCACACACTCAGCACAAGTCCGCTTTACTGCCGCGCACACACACACACACACACACACACACACACTCGGGAAATTAATAAACGAGACACTTTGGTTTGAAACAGAATTCTTTATTTACAACAGTAATTTATTATTATTTCCAAACATCAAACAGCATCCGCGAAGCCGCATTAGTTTGCCAACTTGCATAACCTTTTTAAAGTTTTGCATAAAACGCTCACACTAAATATCAGAAATACCGAGGCGCGTGAACAGATGAGCTCTCAATGTGCACGGACACACAAAAAAATTCATAATAATAATAACAATAATACATTTCATAACGCGCAACACTGTCGGCTTTACTGAAGAAGGTCCATAAATTACATATTGCTTCGATTTCCCGTTGCATCATCATCATCATCATCATCATCATCATCAACATCATCATCACTGAAAGGGTGAAATCAGAACTGTACAAATAAAAATCAACCCACAGCTGATCACAAAAAACAAACATGGATAAGAGAGAGAGAGAGACAAACAGAGAGAGAGAGACAGAGAGACATACAGATAGAACCAGACAGAGAGACAGAGACAGAGAGAAAGACAGATAGACAGATAGATAGAGTTAGAGAGGGAAAGTGAGACAGCGAGAGACAGACAGAAAGAGAGAAAGTGAGACAAAGAGACAGACAGAGAGTGAGACAGACAGAGAAAGAGAGAGAGAGAGAGAGAGAAAGACTCCATCACTAGAGTGCACTCTCAGAATAAACGAGTATTAAACTGGACTTTTCCGTGGTGCTGGAGTGGTACTCTTATCATTTGTACCTTTAATACGGATCTTTAACCTGGATCTATCCATCAATGGTTATAGAGTGTACCTTTAAAAAATGAAGGTACATAATTGGACTGTAGTTACCTTTTAGAGTAAAGCTTTAAAGGTACACTTTCTAGGTAAAAGATATATTAAAAGTACAAAAGGTGAAGTCTTCAGGCTCCCACCCCAGCGACAAGGAAAGTCGCAGTGAGTGAAGTGACTGGGAACAGTGGTGAGCTCATATTGCGACTGACTGTACAGATGTAACACAAAGCTCTTCTGTATGCAACATTAAGGTCTAAGGCAACATATAGCGTTTAGCATCTTAGCTTCCTGCAGTTAGCACTATGCTACTGGCTGACTACAGAGCACAATCACACTCACAACAGAGAAACTACAGGTGTCGGTGGAAAGTGGCTGATAAAAACGCTTTAGAAAACCCCACAGCGCCTCCACCTCATGGCTTATACCCATTTAAAATGGCGACAATCTTTGGATTCAAGAAGTGGCTACTCCCGACCAAGTGTCACTGCAGGACAACAGCGCTGGACTTCCAAACAGAGTGATGTCCAAATGTGATCTGAAAGTGTCAACCATAAAGGAGTAGTGGGTGTAAAGGAAGGGAAAAGAGACACATCTTTTGAGAATATTAAAATAGTACATGGCCGACTTGGATTGATGTACAATTTTAGCAACAAACGGAGATCCGCACTGGTACTGCCAGGTTGCTCAAACGTTCACGTTAAACCGAATCATGGGACTGCCTTTCCCTGAGAAGGATACATAAAACCATGTCCAAATTAAGGGACCTTATAAAACTGCTGTCTTTCTGGTGCATTTGAAAGGGACAGGCTTTATCTCCCCAAAACCACACTGCCCACACTCAAATGCAATATAGAGTACGAGGTGATATTTTGAAGGCTCTATTTTACAAATATGGTGCTAGATAAATATCACAAAATATTGTATTACTGATTATTGGCACATGAAGACTGACGGGTGTGTCTCTGAGCTCATTATATGAAAGATATCTAGTACAAAGAACATTTCTGATTAGCACCAGATCCTCAAAAGCAGTTTTAAGATTGCACTCAAACAGTGTTCCAGGTTAGTCCACGCTAGCTAGTTGGCTAGCATATCAGTGTAAATGATAAACACTTATAATCTGAACCAAAAATCCTGTTAGAAAACCCATCAGGTTAATTCATTTAGCTATCTGGCTAAATGTAGAGTGGTTATTAGAAAAATTAATGAATATGACTTAGAATCCTGTCGGAAATCCTGTCAGGTTATCTCAGCTAATGTGTGAATACACATGCATGTATGAATGCCGAAAGACTTTTCTTCTGAATTGACTTCCATAGTTCCAATCAAAGTTCCAATCAATTAGTCTTAAAACACACCCTCTCAGAACCGCTCTTATTCCCATATATGGAATCAAGACGCACCCACATTTACATCCATGGCTTTAAGACACACCCACTCAGAACCGCTCTTATTCCCATATATGGAATCAAGACGCACCCACATTTACATCCATGGCTTTAAGACACACCCTCTCAGAACCGCTCTTATTTCCATATATGGATTCAAGAGCCACCCACATTTGCATCCATGGCTTTAAGACACACCCACTCAGAACCACTCTTATTTCCATATAAGGACTCAATGATCTGCAGACCCTGTTGGTCAGAATAGCCACCCTGAAGTCCAGCGCTGCCCCACCAACACCGGCTTATCGCTGAGGAACAGGTTTAAACATTATTAGTAGTATTTTTTTCCCCAAAAAATATAAACCACAATAAAAAACGTCCATCCTTAATACTGGGTCCAAAAACTGAGAGCGCAAAATTTGTACAAAATTACAAAACGAACAAAGCGACGTTTACCAAGTTATTGCTCATCTTTTTGGAACACGACAGACAAAAGCAACACGTCAGTGCCGAGTTTATGGCTGTGTTGGGTTTTTAATTTTAAAAGGCTGAGAAGCAAAGCAATTAGCTGTACACCGTACACACGGCGAGCTCACACACGCGCTCACACACACACGCACACACACACACACACACAGTCTAAAATAACCCGCTTCATCTGCTTCAGTACCATAGGTAGGGCCAGGCGATATACCAATGTGATAAGCAGTAATGCTTTCATGACACTGACTCAACTGTTGCTCATGTCAGTGAGTGGATGTCTATAAAATCCTTTTTTATTCTCTCTCCTGGTTTTGAGTCATCAAAAAAAAAAAAAAAATCATGGAACACACGAAATTTGCAGTGGAATCCTGTTTTCCTAGCTTTATAAAATAATACTTTTTAAAAAATGTATTTAGTTTTTTTTTAAAAGCACTGCTGTTTCTCCACAGACACTTTATTAGCAAACCACAATTTGTCATTCATTATGAAAGTGTAAGTATCATGATATGATGTCGCGCCGATATCGCCCAGCCCTAAGCTTGAGGAACACCAAAAAAAAAAAAAAAAAAAAAAAAAAAAAAAAAAAAAAAAAAAAAAAAAAAAAAAAAAAAAAAAAAAAAAAAAAAAAAAAAAAAAAAAAAAAAAAAAAAAAAAAAAAAAAAAAAAAAAAAAAAAAAAAAAAAAAAAAAAAAAAAAAAAAAAAAAAAAAAAAAAAATCCATGATTTGCTCTATCTGAAACTACTGGACCAAAATCCAAACTTTCTTAATTATAAATAGTAAGTGATACAGCAGAAGAAGCAAACGTGAAGTTCACTGCATCACTCCAGGATTTCTTCTCATCGCTAGCTCATTACAGATATCTACATATTTAAAAAAAAAACAAAAAAAAAAAACACTATACATGAGAATAGAATTAAATTTAAAGGAACTGTATCGCAAAAAGATTGAAATGTACAGTATGTCACCACTACGTCAAATGCAGTCAATCAACCAAGACACGTTTCATCTCATACGTCTGCTTCTTTCGTTCTGCGGTTAATATTGCTATCAAGTAATAAAAGTCCATTTCACTCACAATCTGTTCTGTAAATCTGTGCCTCCAACTACATCCAGTTCTTTAGTAATGCAAAAGATAACCCTTACGTTTTCCTTAAAAAAATGTTTTCAACATTTTAAGTTTACATATATATATACACTGCCCTCCAAAAGTTTGGAAACGCCTGAACAAAATAGGGTTTTTGGGCAATATCAGCATAAATCCTCTTTAGTTAGTGACCATTTTGCATTGATAATAAGGGACAACACTAGGCATCCGAGCAGTCAGTTTATTCAAACATTGACTTGATATATTACTCCAAGCCTCCTGGAGGATTGCCCA
>CM040996.1:13942904-13961642 GCA_022985145.1 Pangasius djambal
TTGATGAATCCAAAATTTGAGTATTTTTCTATGTCATGTTTATGTTCATAAACTTTTTATTTAATAAAATATGTTTTCATAGTTTGTGTTGTCCCTTATTATCAATGCAAAATGGTCACTAACTAAAGAGGATTTATGCTGATATTGCCCAAAAACCCTATTTTGTTCAGGCGTTTCCAAACTTTTGGAGGGCAGTGTATATATATATATATATATATAAAACATTCACAAACATTCCTATAATGTTAATGGAATTTTTTTTAGTTGTAGGAACGTTAAGACAAACCCTTTGCCGATGCTTTTTGGAAACATTCTGATAACGTTACAAGAAATAATTTTAAGGTTGCAATAAGAGTGCACATTTTTTTTGGTAATCCTACAGCATAACATTCTTACAACCTGTAGAATCCTGAATTGTTCCTTTACTGTTATCTGTTAGCTAGAGAATATGACTATAAATTTGCAAATACAGACTTATCATGTGCTTTCACACAAAATCGTGTGAAAATCTGGAAAATATTTTCGGTGAGATAAACTTTCCTTACTTGTTAGCTACAGTAGTCTCGTAACTCCAGGGCAAATCTAAACAAGCAGACGCCGAATAAAAAGCACGTCTTGGCTGATGGACTACATCCAGGAGTAAAGCGGGAAACTGTGTACATTTTATTCCTGGCTGAACCGTTCTTTTGACACACTGGACAGAATAATGTCTGATTTCACAAATCGTTATGCTGCCCGCAAACCATTTAGATCTGTGCAGAGTTTTAATCTTTAACATTACTCTCACTCAAGAGAAAAAAAAAGAAAGATGAAAAAAAGCAAAAATGGCTAAAATGTTGAGCGCAGCTGTGGTATTTGTGTGGGACTATGGGACAGGAAAGTAGGAGAATACAAGAGTGTGTGTGGATTGGGTTCACTGAGAGAGAGAGAGAGAGAGAGAGAGAGAGAGAGAGAGAGAGAGAATACATTCACAGGATCCTGATGCCACCGTTTATAGGAGAGTCACGCTAAGTCACACTACGGTGAATGCGGTTTTATACATATACAACAAATGGACTTTGCCTTGTGTGTGTGTGTTTGTGTAGGATCCATAGATTTGAATAGGTGACACTCAAGGTCCAAAATATCAAATTTTCTGTGTGTGTGTGTGTGTGTGTGTGTGTGTGTATGATCTCCCTCCAGCAGGGGGCAGTAGAGTTGTAGGGTTCTGGGGATGAGTAGGGACCCTTTGCAGGGTGCAGACTCGCTCTTGGCCCGTGCTGGTGGAAATCACGCTTTGTCGAGTCAGGGTCAACAGTACTTCGGCTGAGGGAATATCAAAAAGAGAACAAAGGGTTAGTCCAGTGTTCAACTCCAGTGGATTAATGGCCATATGATTTTATTTATTGTGCAAAATTTGTACACCCTTAGGACAAAATGAAGACATTTAGTTACGATATCCTGTAATGGAAATAGATAATTACTTGCTTTGTTGAACAGTTCAACTTTCCATTATTAGTTTAACACTAATCCTAATATATAACAGAGCTATTAACCCTTTCATGCATAGTGTCCACACCTATGGGCAGGCAATTTAAGGTTCTTTTTTAGGTTTTAGGAAAATATAAGGTCTCAGTCAACTCCAAATCAATTAAGAGCATTACTGTAAATTAGTATAATCTATAGCTCTTCTGTAGATTATTTATCGTTCTCAATCTTTACAAAATTTCTACATAAAAAACAAAGTAAAAATGTTTTTTTGTGTGTGTGTGTGTGTGTGTGTGTGTGTGTGTCAGACTCCACTGATCACTTTAGATTTTACATTGGAAAATAATTTTTTTTAACTAATATTTTTTCAAGAATCCTGTTTTAGCCTTTTTACTTTTTATATTTAATCATCCATTTACTTTTTAATATAATGTACACTACCTGCCAAACATTTGGACATACCTACTCAAAGATGGGTTTTCTTCATTTTTACTATTTTTGGCCATTTTAGAAAAATAATGAAGACATTAACAGTATGAAATAGCACGTACGGAATTATGCAGCAACCAGAAAAAAAGTGCTAAACAATTTTAAACCTAATTTATATTTCAGTTCTTAACAGTAATCCTGATGAAGCTTTGTACACTCATAGCATCTTAACCAACTTCATCAAACAGGTTTTTCTTAACATTCCCACATTAGCAGAGCTCCACACTGCTCCTCCTAAGCTACTAAGTTCTAAACTGCTAGTTTTATGTACAAAGGTACTTATTAAACATACATTCTGAAATAAATTTACACATGCACATTCACTTTTCTAACAATTGTCTTAGAAACAAATTGAAACCGTAAGCCTTGTCAAAATACCCTTGACTGAGTGTTTAATGCACGTTCATATTGAGTTTTCTTTATAACCTACATCTGTTTTCTTGACACAAGCCTGTTTTTATAAATTATACAGAGTCAGATGAGATAACTGACTCATTAACGTGTTCTTCAAGTGCCATTAAGGTCGATGATGTACTACAGAGACGAGGGCAACACATCATGCAGGTTAACGTCGAACTTTAAAAGCACTTTCGACCTGATCTTGAACAATCGCAGTTAATTATGCGGCGGAGTGCCAAACTTTAGAAGGCCACCAAGAGATAATAAATAGAGCAGGTCATAACTCCTTAAAAGTACTAATGGCAAAATGCTAAATTATTAAGAGCACCTAGTTACTGTAAACACTGGCTGGGAATAAATCAGAAATCAGCAGACACTGAACACCAAGTGCACACAGCGGCCTGGTTAAATATTCATACAACTTTACGAGGCTTAAGAGCTGCAGTAGAAAAGAAAAAAAAAACATTTTAAAGCTTCATTGTTAGATGGAAGCTATGGTATGGCGCTAACCATGGCATCATTCACTGCCAATATTAGATGAAACTGTTATGAACAATCGCAGGTTTGCGATTCACCAAACCTGATGGAGCATGCTGTTATTGGAAAATAATCATTGGTTGGGTTGTGTGACGTGCCTGTTACCACCCGGAAGATGAACACTTTCCTATAACAGCGTATCTGGAAGTGTTTTGCTGCCCTTAAAGCACAACAATTGGAGGATTGAATTTAAGGATGTTCGTGTATCCCATTAGCACTTATGTTATAGCAGCTATAAACAGCAGTTCCCTTTTTCCCTCTCTCCTGAGGTTAATAAAACAAAATTACAACAAAGACATGAGCTGAATGGTGTTATCAGTTCAGCTTAAGATGATTCTGTGAAAAACTCTTTCTGCCTGTAAGTGTTACATGATATTAAAGCACTACTCCCACTTTTCCAACATAATCTTTATCCACTGCATCTGTAGTCTACGTGCTATTACCATGGACAATAATTTTTTCATTCCCTGTACTGAGAAAAGAGTATTAACTCTATTGTTACTGAAAAACCTGTTAACTCCAAACTCCCTTATAATTAATTATAATTAATAATAAGTTTAAGGGCAGATGGTGAATTCTGTTAAATGTGTAGGAAGCTTTAACAAACTCGTCATTCGCATGTGTTAAATAAGTGAAGCTTCACATCTGTACAGACTGCTGATAGACTGCTTTTTCTGTGGTTATGTGTTAAATACATATCGTAGTCATGTGGGACTGGTCACATACAGACACCACAAAACCTTTGTGAAAGTGTAAGTAACCAGAATGTCTTCATCATATTGCTTCAGTGTTGCAAATTTGGAAAAAAAAAAAACTTTACTTTAGAAGAACTTTTCTATCTCATCCTAAGACCTTTATTGTTAGAGTGTAACAGTTATTGCTTTGAATCCATGTTATATTCGCTTAGAGTAAACATTTATCCGAACAACTGCCCTTAGACTGTGTTTAATGCAATTTTTTGTTGTGGTAATCACAAATATGCTACAGAGAGGGTGAATAGAGATCAGATGGAAAGATGCTGGAGTATTCCTTTAATGTGACTGATAAAGTGATATCTGTATACACTGATTTTTTTCCTATAAGCAGACAAAAACTCTTTCTGGGGGATACAACTCACAATCCGGAGCGACCCATAACTGCATGAAAGCTGCTCACATTCCATGACATGAAGTGTGTGTGTGTGTGTGTGTGTGTGTGTGTTTATGTTTATACGGCCTTTGTTTATGTTCAACACTCAAAATGCAGTTTAAAAAAAAAACTCCGCCTGTTCCATCATCATTTCAGATTGCAGTCCTACACACTAATTAGAGTCAATTATTAATGAACTCATCTTACACATTTCAAACCAGGACACTTAGCATCTCAACGTAAGACATTCTAACTTGTAATGGGTTGCATAAACAAAGGCATTTAGTAAATCCCAAACAGACGCCTTTTACCAAACTCCTTTGTGCAACACCATGCTTCATTAATGACGAGACGTTTCAGAGCGGCTCTCTGGAGACGGACACTGAGCTCATACGGCTAAAACATACGGCTAAAAAAGGTGATGTATATCACCTCTGTGTTACACTGGAAAGTCAGTATATGACCTATAATTTATGACCAGTGTAATTCTCAGGGGTCATGGAACTGTGGGTATTACCCATAATGCATGGCAGGCATATAGCCAGTTTAACACTGAGAAACAGTTGCAAGGGGCCAGTCTATAAATTTCATAAATATAACATTGAGGTGTGTGTAATGAGAAATTGTGCTTGGCTAATAATAACATAGAGCTACAAGTCACATGTTTAGCCACGCTGTGCCCTTTTACGGTTCTTTCACATCTATTTGTACGAGTCTGAATCAGAGAAAAATTGATCATTCTGGTTTCTTTCACATTGTACATTATTATATGAACCAAAGAAAGGAAAAGAAAAAACACATTTGCATGGCTAAAAATGTACTAGTAATATGCTTCTGTTCATTGGTCAGAAACATAGATATAGGAAAAGATTTTTAAAAAAATGGAGAATGCAAAGCCGTCATCCAATAAATTACTACATAATTATAGAAATAAATGATGTATGTGTTAAAACATGATGTGTGTTGCATCCACCATTTAATTTCTCTCTTTTTATTGACCCAAATATCTAAAACACAGCCCATTTCTGGCATCTGACATTTAAGGTTAAGGTTTCCGACAAATGAATTATGATAAGAACTCGTCTAGTGTTTGGTACACAACCTCTCTCAACTTCTCAACTAACATGAACTAGCTGAGCAAAACCACATTTCAAATCACAGACTGCAGTAAAATACTCGCAGGTTGTCTGGCATACACTCTGTTAGTATTTAGTCCCTCCTTACCTTTAATGAGTTTCAGGGAAGCTCACCTAAGCAAGATTAAAGAAAATATCTAGGGTGAAACATTTTTTTTTTATTAGAACCTCAAAAAGCTAGACAGGACAAATCTCATGAGACAAGAGGCAAACTGTGGAAAACATCTGCGAGTCTTTACCTTCCAATACAAACTAAAGTGTGTGTGTGTGTGTGTGTGTGTGTGTGTGTGTGTGTGTGTGTGTGTGTGTGTGTGTGTGTCTAACCTGCTCCGTGCCCAACTGGCCCATGCTGCTCATGCTGTTGGTGTTGGGAGTCATGGGCACATTCATGCTCATGCCGTTACTGTTATACACGCCGCTGCTGGCTTGCTGAGTGTACATGCTGTAGAAAGAGGAGCAAGAAAACAAAAGTCACAAAAAGTAAAACCTTCTCCTGCATTTATCTGCAAAATGTTTAGCAACATTAATAAAGCTCAAATTTTATTTAAACATTAATAAAGCTCAAATTTTATTTAAACATTAATAAAACTCAAATTTCAATGAGCTTTTAGGTGTGTATATATACATATATATACACACACACACACACACACACACACACACACACACACATACATACATACACACACACACACACACACACACAGTGGGGTCCACTTTTTAATTTAAGATTGGATTTTAGAATTTTGAAATATTTAAAACAAAATATTTAATATTCAAGATTCTGCACTATTTCTAGGTCCCTAGTTAAATGTAAGCATACAGTTAGGTCCGGAAGTATTTGGACAATGACAGAGTTTTTGTGATTTTGCCTTTATACACCACCACAATAGATTTGAAATAAAACAATCAAGATGTGATCAAAGTGTAGACTTTTAGTTTCATTTTAAGAGGCTCCACAAAAATATGGCATTTACCATTTAGGAATTACAGCCATTTTAAGCAAAGTACCTCCATTTTCAGGAGTTCAAAGGTATTTGGACAATTGACTGACAAGAAGTTAATTGACCAGGTGCGGTTCATTCCCTCGTTACTTCAAGACAAACGAAGCGGATAAAAGGTCTGGAGTTAATATCAGGTATTGAGTTGGCATTTGGCAGCTGTTTGACTGGAGCTACCAATATGAAGTCCAAGGAGATCTCAATGCAAGTGAAGGAGGCCATCATTAGGCTGAAAAAACAACATAAATCTATAAGAGAGAGAGCAAAAACCTTAGGTGTGGCCAAATCAAGAGTTGGGAACATTCTTAAAAAGGAAGAAAGCACTGGTGAGCTCAACAACATCGAAAGGCCTGGAAGACCATGGAAGACAACTAAAGTGGATGATTGCAGAATCCTTTCCTTGGTGAAGAAAAACCCCTTCACAACATCAACAGAAGTCAAGAACACTCTGGAGAAGGTGGGCGTATCATTGTCAAAATCTACAATCAAGAGACGTCTTCATGAATGTAAATACAGAGGGTTTACAACAAGGTGCAAACCACTGGTAACATTCAAGAACAGGAAATCCAGATTAGACTTTGCCAGAAAACATCTAAAAAAGCCTCCCACAAACAAGCAGCAACTGAAGGTGGCTGCAGTGAAGCCTGGCAAAGCATCTCCAGGGAGGAAACTCACAATTTGAGGTTTGAGAACATGGGCTCCAGACTTCAGGCAGTCACTGACTGCAAAGCATTTTCATCCAAGTATTAAAATGATCGTTATATTTACAATTATGTCACTTTGTTCAAATACCTTTGAGCCCCTGAAAATGGAGGTACTTTGCTTAAAACGGCTGTAATTCCTAAATGGTAAATGCCATATTTTTGTGGAACCTCTTAAAATAAAGCTGAAAGTCTACACTTCGATCACCATCATTGTGGTGGTGTATAAAGGCAAAATCACAAAAACTCCGTCATTGTCCAAATACTTCCGGACCTGACTGTATGTGTGATATTGCGCATGTTATTTGCTTTGTACAAAAGGTCAGATTTTCCTCATGCCTAATCTCTTCTATCGTTCAGACGACACTCCGATGGATTTGATCTAAAATGGATCACGAGGTTTTGCACAAACTTGGGAATTACATGCCAGATCGAGTGCACACTGTCATTAAAGCAAAAAAGTGGATTATACCAAATACTGAGAAACTCAAATAGTGTGTTAGTTAGAATAGAATCCAAAATAGAAGCATTTTCACTAGTGCTCTCAGACTTTTGGACCCCACTGTATATTAAAAATAACCTTGAATGAGGAGTCATCACTCCGGTGTTCTTTACCACAGCTTCAACTGTTATTTACCGATACTGCTAACATTTGTTTTTATTCATTTATATCAACCAAAAAATAAATATTGAACAATACACATGCATCACATGTCCACCTGCTTTCAGATTTTTCTGACCTTCATTAGAAATATGAATATTAAAAAAAATGATTAAACATTATTAACATTACACAGTCTGTGAAATTCAAACCTGGGTCAAAAGATCATAAGATCATAAGGTACAACATGTGAGCGTGTGTGTGTGCGCGCGGGTGTGTCCACCTGTTGGCGTTCATGTTGCCCTGCGTCCAGCCGTTCATCTCTGGAGACGACTGAAATGTGGCATTACCCTGTTGCATCATGGGGCTTTGGGCGTGACCCATTCGAGGAGACACAAGAGGACTCTGCGGGGTCGCTGCACCTCCGAACCCGCCGTCAGGCTGCTGAGTTATTCCTAACACACACGACACGCATGTACAACACACATGATCAGTTTCTCTTCATTTTTGCACACAAAAAAAAAAAAATAGGAAGAAAGAATTAGAAGATATTTTATGGCTGCTATTTTATGGCTGCTTTGGGTTTAGGGCTCTTTGTTTGGAAACAAATGTTTCTAGTTTTAGTACTAATTTAATTTTAGTATACTTATTCTGTTTTTCCAATAAGTATATTTTTTTTGTTTTAACTATATTTCTGCTGACTAGGCATGACTAAATTTAACAGTGGCCAGTTTGACACATGATAGCTCTATATATCCACGTCACAGACGTATCCATCCATATCTCTATACATATTTATAATGACATTTTATATTGTTTTGATATTTTACAGGATGCTTCAGTTCACAACTTACTTATAAAAAAGAAAATTAGTAAAATAATCCTATAATAAAACACACTGTCCAAATCTGCTATTAACTTTATTATACCACATCTTTTATAGTGTAGATTTCTCTGACTCTTCTGCCCTCTAGTGGCTCCACTATTATTTTCTAGTGGAAGAAATTCAATGGATAACCAATCAATAGCTGAAAAACACTTTAGTTTAAACAGGTGAACTAAATTAAAATGTGATTTCAAAGAATGGCAGCCAATCAGAGGGCAACTGTCCACATTATGGGTGGAACAATGTGGTAACTGCTGTTATGTATGGAGTGATACATAAGAAAGTAAGTGAATACAACGGCAGCTACAACAGTTAGCTGTGAAAGATGGACAAAAGGATGTCAGCATGTGTTAGACAGGAAACACATAAGCAAGTCTGTTTGATTTACTGAGCATCTGAAGCTGAATGTGGTTAGATGGGTAGACATTTTGACAGTTTGCACAGAATACTGAACTAGTGGCTCTCAGCTTCTCTTTGTTGTTATCTATGATAGTCTCATAGCTCCAGCACAAACCTTCAGACACCAAATATGTCTTGGCTGATCTGCAGTCAAGATGTTCAAAATATGTGTCAGCTACATTTGACTGAAATTTAGTTTTGGCCTGTTTCTTTTAGGCTCTCTTCAAATTCACGTTATAGATGAAGATTTAACCTCCACACCTGATTAATTTGTATTAATTAGTATTAATTAGAAGTGCCACTGGGTTACAGAAAAGCACTACATACATAAAATGTAATACAATAATTATTATATTATTATCATGATGATAGTGGCAGAACTGTACCATAGTTGGGCGTGTAGGGGAAGTGTGTAGGGTTGGCATGGGCGATCTGGGCGCCGCCCATGGTGCCGGCAGCCATATTGGATGGCACGTTGAGGCCCTGAGGTCGCATGCTCATGCTGCGCTGCCTCTGACGCAAATGATTACTGAGCATCTCCCTCTGACGCTGCGCAAGCATCTGAGCGTTAATGGTCCCCTGTGAGAGGAAAAAAACCCCACAAAACATTTGACTACAATGTGCAATATGTCTGACAATATGTCACTGGGTTCTGCTTTGTTGGTACGGACCTGATTCGGAACATTAGGTCTTAGAGGTAGGTTCATGTTTGACACTCCAGTCATCTGATTCATCATAGGCTGGCGATTCTGCAGCGAAATACAGAAAGAGAGAGAAATCTGTAATAGCACTGAATTCATGTTCTAAATAAATAAATAAATAAATAAAAAAGTGACCTACATGGCAGGTGGGCCTGATTTAAAAAAATCAGATTAACATACGAATATCCAGGTTTTAATTCATCTTCATGCACAGTATGCAGACTCATGTTTTTTTTTTATAAATCATTTAACATTACATGGAGCTTAAAAATGAATAAAATAAAATAAATAAAAACAATGAAATAAGGAATTAAGGTCAAGCTGCAGTTCCTTAATCATCCAGCAGGGAGCAGTATAGTCCGTATCCATAAATTATCAGGGCTCTAAAATCACTGTTCGTATAAACCTATGTAAAGTGCTTATTGTATAAATTTACTAATATCATTTTTTTTTTAAGAAATCATCCTGCACTGTGTAAACTTACAACATAAAATTAGAAATCTGATACAAAAAGAACGTAAAAAGAACGGTTCTTCAGTGTCCTGTACCTGCTGTGCTTGTAGTCTGTGCTGCAGCTGCAATCTGAGTGCATTAGGTTGATTTGGGACGCTCCCGGGTGGCCGGAGACCTGGTCTGGGCTGCATACGGATCATGGGAAATCCTGGCCTTTGCCCTCCAACTCCCCCAATGCCATGGTAACCAGCGTCCTGTATTGGAGCGAAGCCTCCTGGTGTGTTATGGGAAGGTGGAGCAGCGTACTGCTGTTGAGGGTAAAGGGGCTTCTGGTCCATCAGCAGGCTTTGATCCTGACCTGGGAATAGTTCAGGGTCTAATGACGGAGCCTGAGAGAAAAACACACACAACATACAGTCATCAACAATAAACCACTACAGAAACAAGGGCAGATTTGACACTTTGTTCCAGAGTTGATACTGTGGCAAGAAGAAGTGTATGAAGAAGAGAAGGGGCAAAAGCAGGGAGAATAGTAGGAGGAGGAAGAACGGGAGGAAGAGCAGTGAGAGAACGGGGGGGAAAGCAGGACAAAGAGTAAAAGAAAGAGACGTAGTGTAGGAGGAAGTGGGGAGAACTCGGGAGAGGTAGGAAGAAAGAAGGTGGAACAGCAGGAGAAAGAGGAAGAGCAGGAGGAAGAGCAGAGGGAAGAGCATGAAGAAGGCAGGGGTAAGAGCAGGAGGAACAGCTGGAGAAAGATAAAAAGGAAAAGCAAAAGAAATAGCAGGAAGAAGAGCAGAGGTAAAAGCAAGAGGAACAGCAGGAGAAAGACCAAGAGGACAAGCAGGAGGAACAGCCAGGAGGAAGAGGAGGAGAAAGACTAGAAGGGAAATGTAGGAGGAAGTGTTACCTGTCCCACGAGTGCGGGAATGCCCAGAGCTCGATCAATCTCCTCCAGACCATCAAAGTCTTTGAGGGCAGTGTAGAGCTGATTAAGTAAAGCACCTTCATCAGCAGGTCCTTCAGCTGCACACAGCACATCATCCTGTGGTGTACCATACAGGGACCTGACACGCACACACACACAGACACACACAAACAACTATATATAAACTGACCTAAAACACGCACGTGCAATAAGAAATTTATCAACTAACATTTTATCACGGTTTACGTTGCATGCCTTTCTGTGTGGTTAGGAGGTGTGTTGGTACTGAAGTGTCCATGAAAACCATATCATGAGAATATCGTGATATACAGTATAACCAATCATCATGCACTGCATAATACGCCTTATTTGTCTTTGTCTGTGTACGTTTGTGTGTGTTACCTGTTGGGATCTCCAAATGCCACCTGCTCAATGGGCATCATGCTGTCAGGCCACGGAGCTGTCTGATTGGGTGGAGCCGTCTGATTGGGCGGAGCCTGTTGCTGTGGAAATGTAGGGCCTGCCAGACTCATGTCCATTTCCATAGACTGGGCTGAAAGAGGAAAGTCAGAGAGAGACAGATAGACACACAAGGAGACACAGATGGACACACCCTAAGAGTTTTAAGTCCTTGATTAAAACCTAATCTGCCTTTCGCAGACACTAAGTGTATGTATATGTATAGGTGTAGTAAATGCATACCATTGGGCATCATCTGACCCTGCAGCATGGGCCTGGCTCCTGGTTGGCTGCTGGGTCTGATTGGCATGTTTGTGTTTTGCACCATGCGTCCCTGCAGCGCCCCTTGAGGGGAGGAACTGCTCACACCCTGAGACGCCCAAACATCTGAGAGGGAGAGAGAGAGAGAGAGAGAGACCATTTCTGTGATGATCCCTGTCCAAATTGCTTAATATACAGACTCTTTCAAACATTTATTTGTAGATTATTTATGAACATTACACTCTTTAAAATATTTCATATTAAAGTGTGAGACATTCCTGTTGAAATAAACGGAAGGAATGTTGATCAATAGAGCTGAACGGTCAGGTTCAGTTAGTAAAAGTACCATTTAGTTTTGCCACTGTGCACTTAATTAGCATTAATATGTAAATCTGTTACGACTCACTCGCCACGAGCTGGGAGATTGTCAAACGATGGTACGCACGCTTGTTTGTTCCTTTCTTTTTTCCATACATTTAATTGCTACATTTTTGTAAATCTATCCTGTTATCCCATTCTCTTTCTTAATTTTCAGCTCCATCAGCTCCAGGTCTAGGAAACACACCTGTAGATACAATAGCAGTATCTCCACTGTTATTAATCGTCATGGACTCTTCTGCTAAATGGTGCTTACCTGCCATGTTGGCCTGGTTGGCCATGATGCCTTGATTTCCTATCATGCCTTGCTGCTGCTGCTGCTGCTGGATGAGTGAATATGGAGTGGTGTTCCTCATAATTGGATACTGACCCGGCGAGCCTTTAGCTGAGACATTCATGTCCAAAGACACACTCCGCATGGGAGGAACCCGACCCGGAGGCCTCGGGCCACTGAAATCTAAACAAACGCACACACACACGCACACATTACACAAGCTAAAGTGACAAATGAGTTGTAGCACTCAATATAAGAAGCATATAGGTGCTATGACTGTCCAAACAATTTGACGCATTTTCAATAACTGAAAATGTTTTCTCTCTCTCTCTCATACACATATGTACATTCACACACAGTGAGTACCAACAGGTATGGTGCAGGTACAATTAGCAATAATTTTGTGCTATTTGTGTGTATGTGAGAGTGAGTGAGTGAGGAGGAAATGGAGCTCTATGGACTGCTGCGTAAGAGTAAATTGTCCGAACAGTTTATCACAGAAAGAAGAGAAGCAAAGAGGGAAAGTACGGAATTAGATGTTGTGGCTCTTTTTGTGTGAGTTTGTTTGTGTGTGTGTGAGGTGTGCGTTCCTACCCTAATCTCTCATTAACGTGTGTGAGAGTGTGAGAGAGGCAGGGCTAAGTCACATGCTTGGATTGTTTGCGAGTGTGTGTGTGTGTAATACCCAAGATTTCAGCTCAAAGTCTGTGTACAGTGTATAAAGACACAGACACACACAACACATGCAGAGCGGTGAGTGTGGATGTGGTATAAATGAGTAGGTGTAGTACAGCACTGTAGACAAACAGCACTTACTGCTATAATAACAGGAATTAAAGAGGGGAAGAAGGGTAAAAATATAAGTATTAATATAAACACAATGTGTCATCCACCTCTCTCAGGCGTATGAATGAAACAAGACCACGGCTGAGGAAATATTATTTGGCTGGTGAACCATCCTCAGCACAGCAGCGACACTCAACTGGTAGTGTGTGTTGCTTCTCTGTTGTACTTCTCTAATGCCGCACCCAGATTACTTTCTAAAGCATTGCGCAAAAGTTGAAACAGCTGACCCAGCATGTGGACCTCCCCCCTAATTTTGTAGTGGATTTCCATGAATTTTACAAAAAAATGGCGGAAAATTTTGTAACATCAGCCTCATAAATGACGTTGATATGATGACAATTCTTCAGAGTGACTGTGGAATTTCATGTAATAAGCCTGGACCTCTGCAGTTTTGGTTTTGTGTGTGTGTTTGTTTGTTTGTGTGTGAGAGAGACGCACTCGGTACTGCTCTGGGCTGTACCCCGCCCTCTCCTGTGATCTGCAGAATGTCATTGATGATTGCCTGCTTATCGACAGCAGCTGGCAGTGACATGGGACGAGCCTCGGAGAAAAAACCTGGTTGACTGTTCTGCAGGTCATCCAGGATATCATCCAGCTCGCTGGACTGTTAAAAAAAAACAAAAACACACACACACACACATACTTGAAACATTTACATACCTCACTCTTGTACCTAAATACCATTCCTATAAGTGTCACTGAATAATTCATTGTAGTTCATAATATAGGATGAGCATAAACACCTTCAGCTGCCATTTTGACAAGGAAACTTAACTGCAAGGCCTTCTGGGTAAGTCACCATCAATTCCAACCAGGTTGAAACTTACCTGCTCTGCCTGTTCATATCCTCCATCCGGTTTCTCCTTCTTCACAGTGACCACGTTACTCCCCTCCACCTTAATCTCTCCCGTCTCTGTCTTTATTCCCTTGTCCTTAATCGTGTTCTCATCATTGTCCAGCAGGTAGCGCAGGAGGGCATTGTCCTTTTTTTTCGGACTCACCGCTTCCTGTTTGATGATGTCGGCCACGTTAGTTCCGTCATGGCTCGGTTCTTTCCCTGTCGCCTCGGCTGTGATCTTTGCCAAGTCCACCGGCGACGTGCTGTTCTGCAGGAGCCGGTGCAGGATTTTGTGCTTCTCCTTTAAGGATGTAGCGCTGGTTCCTGATGTGCCAGGCTGATGCCCGGTCATCAGTTCTTTCTCAGGCGCAGGTGAAGGCGAGGAATCCATGTTCTCGTTTTTAGTGGTGAGAAGCTGGAGGAGCTTTGTGTGCCCTTTGCTTTCATGGACCTTATTTTCGTCTGAGCTGTTGAACTGACCCAGGTTGCCTTTTTCGTCCCTTTGATGCCCGGCGCTGTCGTTATCATGCCCGTCATGCCCGTTTCCACTTTGCTCAGACTCCCCAAATGACTCCATTTTGGGCAACACTTGAGAACCAACTCCTCCTGAGGCTGGTGATTCTAATTTTTTGGAATCAGGTGAGCCCAGAGACTGGCTAATGGATTGGCACTCGCTAAGAGCCTGAAGGGCATTAAGGGAACTGCTAGTGAACACTTGACTACTGCCGTTTCCTGGGCACATGCCTGCGGGTGAATGGAGGGGATTTGTGGGGGCAAACTGGGCTGGGGGTAAACGGGGCGCGCTGGTTACCCCGGCACTGGGGCGATGCGATGGACTGCTCATTTTCATTGCGTATCCAGTGGCCTGAGTGGTGCCTGGGCAGCCAAAACGGAAATCTTTATGGACTCCTGGAGATGAGAAGGCATGAGTGTTGCTACTAACCATGCCCTCCTGACCCTGAGCATTTCCGCTCATTGGATTAGGGGAGGTCATTGTGGTCAGTGGGGTCATGGGTTTGCCCAGGTCAGGTGCCATGCCACACACAGTTGGTTCTCTGGGGGGAGAAATATTTAAATAATTAAATAAGTACATTCCAAACCATTATTCTGGTAGGAAAACACACGCATTGTATTGCACACACGCACACACAGACACTGTGTACCTCTGGAGAATGTGTAGTGACATGTAAAGCTGCGGCTCGTTGGTGGCCGGAGAGCGGACGAGTTTGCTCTTGGTGTGAGCCGAGACGATGGTGCCATCAGAGAGGGAGAACCGATAGATGGGACTGAACGCCTGGCCGTGTCTCAATACTACACACAGGAAACAAACACACACAGCTGGAACACACTCTTACAGTGTAAAGTCCGCTCCAAAAGTCTAAGTGCATTACTAGGAGCTATTATCGTTTCAATATTAATCAAAAACTGTACGTTTGAATAAATAGGCTTGTTAGACTAAGTAAAATATCTCCACTTCTCAAAGGAACTGAAAGCAAGAGTGCAGTAAAATGATTATTATGTGGCGCACTAGGGAAGTTCACGTGAATAAATGGACCAGTTCCTAGAAAGGCTCACTTTGCACCATCATCAGCACTGTCCCATAAAGGGTAAAGGGTAACTGCGCTAAAATTGCTTATCTTGTCGGATAAATATTATTTTGACAATTATTTGATAGCTGACGTTTAAAATAAAAAAAGGACTGTGTGGATTTTGGACCTTCGTACATCTTTACAGCATTATTTTATTGTTATAGTAAAATTAATGATGTTAGCAGACCTTCTTGCTGGTGACGTTTGGCATAAGAAATATCCCCGTCGTTCTGTAAGTGAAAGCGCTGAATACATCTCCTTACTAAGTCTTCCCATCCAGGCTTCATAGAGGCTCGTAACATAGTGGTGTCCAACGACGTGATCTTCCCTACAGACAAAAACACACAAAGCATATTTCATATTCTGATTTTTTTTTCTAACTTGTATACTTGTCAACATATTTCATGTTAACCTACAAAACGTTCCCATGTTGGTCAATTTGAATTATATCACTGTTCTGTCGAACCGGACTGGTCAGAAGGTATTGATTAATTGTCTGTAACAGCAGCTCTGACAATAGAACTGGCCACATCGATTATTTTCCTATAGCACCATTTCCCCAAATGTTTTACTTGCTACTGACGTCATAATATGTGCTGACCAATCACAGGCTTCGCTTCAATTCTCAATAAGCAGAAGTGTGTACTGAAGAGGCAGATGCCACTTTTGCTCTCTATTTTCTTACTTTCTTTTTAGCCCTTTGTAAACACAAGACTTTGTTCAGCAAAGGCACCTCTATATTAATTTTATTAAAGTGCTTTCTCTAGTCTCTGTCCCTCTTTCTGTTTTTTTTTTTTTTTTCTTAACCGTGAGTGGTTCTTTTGTGGCTGTAAAGTGAGTCATTGTTGTGTATGTGTGTGTGGTGGCATGGTGTTACCTTGGAGATCTTGCCGTGTGGTGAAGCTCTCGTGTGTGGGGAGCATCGGTCGCTCCTTCATAGGTACTCTCCTCGCTACACAGATCAGACACGACTGAAGATCTGCAGAGAGAGAGAGAGAGAGAGAGAAAGAAAGAGGAAGAAACAGAGACGGGGTTTGTTTAAAGGACAGGCAGTGATTTGACCCCCAATCAATAATGAATGATATGGTGGCCCTGTGATCTGTGCGCGTGTGTGTGAGTGTGTGTGTGCGCGTGAGAAAGAGAGACCAACAGGAGCTACATGGCAGTACGTGACCTTTGAGCTGTACGTTGCCCTGGCGACGCTGTAGACATCCAGTTAGAGAATCCATCGGTCTCACGCACACCCACACACACCCACAGACACACACACACACTCCTATCACCTGATACTGGCTCTGTTGCATGCATTATCGTTCCTACTGCTTTCCGTAAAATTTCACCTGCCGTGGTTTATGTGATACGAACACACAGTGTGTCGCAACTGCCAATGTTCATTATTGGCTCATGAATGTTCAATACGCATTTGACTGATTAAGGGTGTGTACAAGTGTGGAATGTTCTGAGTCACAGATCTATATGAAAAGTTGCTAATGCAATGTTAGAACGGGATTTATATCAACCATAGGAAGCTAGCAGGAAATATTTGTGTGTGTGTGTGTGTGTGTATACACTGAAGAAGATTCCAGAACAAGGCAGAAAGCTGTACAGCCTAAAGAATAATGTTTTATCAGCGATTAAATCTAGCAGCATATTCTCGGAGGAGAAACGACTGTACAGTGATAATCGTTGTATTATTTATTATTTTATTGCTTATTGTATGTGAGGAAACAAACTGTGTATGGTCTAATTCCTGATTCTCCTGCTCACTTGCTGAATAAAGAGCTTGTGGTATGTGATTAGTGAGTCGTGTTTTCTCACCCTCTCCCTCCTCTTTAATGGACTTGGGTTCTGAGACAGTGAAACACTGCATGGTTTCATATTTCTGTGCCTCCTGCTCCTGCGCCTCCTCTGGGTTCACCAGCATGCGGCATGTAAACGAGTGACTGTTCCTCCTGGAGCCCTCGCTCGACCACGGCACGCCATTCACTGACACAGAGAACATTAAAGAATAAATACAAAAACACAACAACTAATAATAATTTTATTATAATCTACAATACTTACTACACTATAAGCTAATCTTACTATACTTTGTGGTACCACACCATATGTTACTATTCTTTGAACTACTATAGTATTATAATATTATAATATATTATAAGCTATTAGCAGTTATAAGGTATTATAAGCTACTAATCTATAAGCTAATATTCTTTCTGTACATTATAATATACATTAGTGTACGTTATAGCAACATAGCATAAACTGCTTTATGATAGGCTAATATACTTATTATAGTGCAAGTTTCTATACTAAAAATAATATGCTTATTATATTTTATCATACTATAAGCCTACTAAACTTTGTTACCATACTATAAGCTATATTATAAGCTAATATACTAACTATACTATACGTTCCTGTACTATAACCTACTGTACATTTTGTTCAGATCTACAAGTCACTATAGCATAAGCTAATGTACTTAATATACTATTAATAACTACACTGTAACCACTAAACAGTGCTATACATACAGTATATTACATGTATACTATGACCTGCAATATAAAATGGCAATCTACTGTAAGTTACTACACTATAACGTAACGTACTGTAGATTACTATACTTACTAAACGTCACCTTAATAAATGATTCTATAAGCTAATATACCTACTATACTACAAGTTACTATACTTACTGTATGTTATAATAGTAGAAGCTGCTATAGTAAAGGCTAACGTATTTGCTACAAGTAAAGCAGCTAATGTACTTACTATAAATAACTGTACTGCAACCCGCTGTACTTACTGTATATGTATACTATGATCAGCTGTATTGAATATCAATATACTTTAACAATACTCCAAATCTAATGTACTTACTATACTATGTTACCTTAGTATATGCAGCTATAAGCTAATATACCTACTATACTATACTAAATATAAGTTACTACAAGTTAAACTACTTACTGTATAATACTATATGTACTTATTACAAGAAAATATACTGTAGCCTGCTATACTTACTATGTATTGCATATATATGATCCGCTATATATAATGGCAATATACTAGCTGTAAATTACTATACTAGAACCTAATGTACTTACTATACTATACTATGTTACCTTAGTATATGCCGCTATAAGCTAATATACCTAATGTACTATACTAAATATACGTTTCTACAAATTACTATACTTATTGTATAATACTTACTGTTCTATAAGAAACTATACAGTAACCTGCTATACTTTATATATA
>CM040996.1:13966860-14058494 GCA_022985145.1 Pangasius djambal
CCACTACTTAATTTGCTGACATATTTTTTCAATTTCTGTGTAGGCGACAAAACTTTTGTCTTGCCAAAATTTGACCTTTCTGTTTTGAATAAATTATATATTTTTTTCAGTGAAACTAATTCATTTCAGTGCATTAAACATCATTTGGGAGGGTTTTAGCTTTTCATATGAGCTATTTCTAACACCAAATGATTAATTACAAGTCAGGTCAATAGCAGGTGTTTCTATAAAATAGATAAGCGACAAGACTTTTGTCAGGGACTGTATTAGAGCCCAGAGTGCACACTAATAAAGCCACTGATTTTTGCAAATATTTAAAACTTTCTTGAAAATATGTGACAAAAATAGATCATGTTTTTCCTGTACATAATCCATTTTAAATTGAAATGTCACATAAAAAGGTCTTCCAATACTTATCCATAATACACTCTGAAATTTTCATCTAGCTACGTTAGCTGGCTAGCTAATGTTTATAGAGGAAAAAAGTCTAGTTAACTTGGCATGTTATTCTTTCCTCAATGCTAGATAATACACACATAAGCTAACACCAGTTAATTTTGTCATTTTTAATAGAAGAAAATAAAATTGTGCACGTATTTATAAAAGTGATGTTTATTTACAGCATGGTGAGGGAGCACCAAAATGGCGGCTAAGTGGCTTCACAGCGCTGTGAATAAATGCTAGGTCTCAAAACATCAAGAACTATGGGCAAAATCTCAAAGACATTTCAAATACAGCTGGAGATTTCATTTTTAAAGTTAAGAGAGTCACTGACATTATCTTGTGGATATACTGTGAAGTGTTACTTGAAGAATCATTAGCTAAGTTAGCTAGCCAATATTCTGCATGTTAACTTACTAGACTAAACTATTTATTTGACACACATTTCACACACATTATTTGAAACACAATTCAGTCTCAGCTCTCTGAACGGTTATTTCACTGAGGAACTGATTTTGTAAATCATTCTGGCAGATTTTGTCAAAGCACTAAAGCACAGTGCTAGTTAAGGAGGTGTTTGTTAGCTTTAGCACCATTTTTAAACTAACACGTGACGAACACAATGAAGGCATAAGAAACTTCAGACGGCAAGATTTCCTGCATTAACCAAAAATATTTTCTGACTAAAATGCCACAGGATGATGATTGAAGATTTTTAGGGTACATATGATAAATGATAAATAGGTTTGCTAACAATTTATATAGGTTTGCTAATAACTGCCAGCAAACCAGCAATGTTACTTCAAAACCTGTGACTTTGAGGACACTTATTTATTATCTACAAAAAGAAATACAAATTCTGCAATTAAATATTTGCCGTTTTGTAATTTTAATGATTCAACTCAAAAGTTAAGCCAAAAATAAAAACAACCCTTTGTGATTTGTGAGTTTCTAATTTTGATTAATAATAGTAATAATAATAATAAAAGATACCCATAACATCTCAGAAAAGTGTATTGTGACTATTTATAATATATTTTATAATTTACGACAACATTCATTCATTCATTCTGATAAGGGTCATCATATTGCCTAGCTCTACACTATTACATTTCTTAAATAAACAGACTGGTATAAATAGGCCAAAATGAATGACAAAACCATGCAGTCTATGTGGGACTCTTACATCTGCTAGCTTCAGCAGTGCTCCATCTGTCACCTACTGAAGCCTCGGATATGGCTGAATAGAAAGATCAGGAAGTCACAATTTTTTCGTGATTTTTTCGAATTTTATAAGTGAAAATTTGAGAAACATTTGGCGCTATGATATTTTTCAGGTATATGATGGTATATGCTCTTGAAGAAGCCATAAAAATGTTGCATTTAATAAGAATGTTAAGAGTTTAACACCCAGTTTCTGAAAGTGAAACAGAGGTGCTCTGCATCATCTTGGCTACACTGAGAAAGCTCTTTGTATATACTGTATCTAATGCATCTAATGCTCATCTGATTAGTTTAATCAGCATCTGAGGGAGTCGGATGTAGCAGGAATGTGCTGTCCAGATCCTGATTAGCAGATTAACTGTGCTGGGATGACGCGTAGCCATACGACAGAGCTGTCTGTGTGTGTGTGTGTGTGTGTGTGGCAGCTGCACTAGAGGCTGTGTGCTCAATCACTGAGTCTCTCCTCCACTATTTTACTCCCACTGGATAGCTGACTCTCGCTTCGCTCTACGACACGATGACGCCACCAGAAGAGCGCTTATCAATCACAGGCTGTGTCCCAAACCGCATGCTAACACGCTAAATATAAAATCAAAATAGTTTTCTGTTTGTGGTACATACTATTTAAGTATTTAGCAAGTGGTGGTAGCTAGGTTAAGTGTTTGGCAGACAAAACAAGGCTTCCCAGGTTACCATGACAACTGGCTGCTGCCAGTGGCTACTTCCCAAACTGCATGCTACTGTACTAAAGCGTATGTGAAATTAGAGAGTGAGAGAGAGGGAGAGGGAGAGATGGACTGCAGCCACTGGCGTGAGCTTTGCATTACATTGCTCACTATTACATAACCCAAGATCAGTGAGTCTCTCTCTCTCTCTCTCTCTCTCTCTCTCTCTCTCACACACACACACACACACACACAGTGAGTCAGGAACAACCCCCAGCATTGGCATGACTCATCTACGTGCGCACACACACACACACGCACACACATCTGATGCTATGCTTAAGAAACAGACACAAACACTCGAGCAGGTGGCAGTTACACAATACGGAATCATATCCATGTTTGTCTAATTGTAATATGCACATTTGTTAGTGTGTGTACTGTAGGTGTGTTACGTTCTCCTACCTTGCTCTTTTATCTGACGGATCTGTTTCACAGTTTCTTTCAGGATTGCACATTTGTCAGGCTTGACATTGAAGTTATCGATGTCATTGATGTTGGCGAAAATCAGCTCAGCGAGTTCTTCGATGTATTTATTCTCCTGCTCGCGGTTGCGTTTCTCGGTGCTTCGCTTGGGGCTGTCGAGATGAAAACAAAATCAGTGCCGAAGTCCCCAAACTATTAACTCCATCAGATGTACGCTAACTCTGGAGTGTAAAAATAAAACTGGTAATTATAAAGTATGACGTTTTTTTTAACTAAATCAAAATGTAATCATGACCAAACGAATGGGATATACCACTACTTCCGGGTGTCAAGACTAAGACCGTCCCACTTTGGACTATTTTCCTGTAACATCGCCCCCCATCATGCTCTGCTCCTTAATTAGTAGAAGCCTTTATTTGTCACATACACATTACAGCACAGTGAAATTCTTTTTTTTCACATATCCCAGCTTGTTAGGAAGACCTCCTGTTCAGTAGCCCAGAGCTTGAAATTTAGATGTATGCACCAGAAGAAAACGTCTTATGCTTTGTCTTATGTGAATAAAGATTCTCATTTATGCGAATAAGTGAACAAAGGAGGCAAAACAGGAAGTGATAACACACACACACTTACCTGGGACCCAGGAGCTCTGAAGAACATTCTTTGCGTTTCTGAGACTCGACCCTAGCAGGGTCGGATGAGTTTTCCCCTATGCCGCTCATTTTAATACATATCAGCAACTGCAGAGAGAGAACACACACAAAAACACACACACACACACTGATGTCAGCACACAGACTTGAAGAGCACAATACACACTCACATAAAGAAACAAACAATATATACACAATATATATGTATCATGATACATAGGCTTGCTAACAACCTTCCAGCAAAACAGACCTGCTGCTTAATAAAATGCAAAAAACTGAGTTTGAGGATATTTTTAGTTCATGTCTATAAAATTAAATTACTAATCACATGACAATTTGAAAGATTCAGCAAAGAGTTTTCACATCTAGTCTGTTACTTTCAAAACACGTATCACGTTAAAAAATATAGCACAACACTTGTGATATCTCAGAAAGTGCACTGTAACAAAGTTGACCATAATATGAATATTATATTTGCATCCCAGCGATACTAGGCAGTTCGTGCTTTAATTAGCAACAGCGTTATAATGGGTTGGAACACACTGATATTAATGAAAATAATGAGACCAGCAACATGTCACAAATTCAAGCAGCTAACACGCAAAACCCTGATATACCGGACGAGAGGAAAGGACTCTGTGCCGTATTTAAATCCATTCATCACATTGGGAAAAGTGAACTGCAGCACATGTGATCATGAGAGAAGCTTAGAAACCTATAGCTACCAGTTCAGCAGTGTGAAAAACCCATACATGTGCTGTTTGTTGTATTTTATCCATATAAATAGATGTGATAAACAAAAATGGAATGATTTCCACTGCTATGAAAAATCACAAAAAGATCAGATAATGATGCGGTGCAGATCCCAGCTAATCAGCGCTAATTAAAGGACGAGACGTTTGGGGTCACATGATTTGGTCACGTGGTCGATGCTGGGAGGCTAAAGCGCTGAGTGAAAAGTGGAGCAAAGGCGAAGTCAATCAATTAGATTCTACAATAGGTCTGTTCTCCAGAGACACACACACACACACACAAAGAGACAATGTGAGAGAAAGATGGCGAGACAGGAAAAGACAGATTGAGAGATAGAGCAAGGGAGATACTGTAATAGACAAAAAAAAAAACCACCCATATATCAAAGACGCACCAATTTGACCCATATTGGACCCATATCTCGGGATTGATCAGATTCATTCCACTGTTTTTATCGTTGCCGTGAAAGTGTGTGCTTCTGAGTATCCGTTTTCTTCGTTTTACACAAGGTCATATCACTCAAGTGTTGTTATTTCCTTCTTAAGGCATCAGTCACACAGTTTTCTGCCGCGCTTGAACACACTGCAAACCACACCTGATGGCTGATATGAACTCTCCATACCAGCAGGGGGCTGTATTCATATTTATATTTATATTCACATTCATAAAAATGAAAGTGCTAGTATTGCAGCTCTGTAGATCTGGTCTTATGGTGAAGTCTTGCTGCAGAATACACTGATATTTGTTGTAGAAAAATAGTAATAGTAGTAATATAGAGGTAGATTCTTCATTTTTTAACCCAGAAACCATGAGGGATACAAACTTTTGCACCCAGCAGTATAGCAAATACTATTGATTGCAGCAGGAAGTGTTGTAATACTAGACACTTTCTGTGTAATGTAAATGTATGGATCCAGATTACATGCTGTTACTTGTTACAAAGCTTGCAATTTTATGTCACCATTAAAAAGAAAAGGAAAAAATGAAAAGAAAAGAAAATGAAAACCCTATTAAGCGTTTTCTAAGCCTTTAAGCTAAGAGAGAAGAACTCGTAGACTCGTACACATCTTTCGCACACCTTCTACTTAATAAAGAAGCAATTGCAAGGCTAACACTGTCAAGCTTTTCTTTTCCCGAACACAGCTCCACTTCACTCTCGAATTTTAAAGAAAAAGTGCCAAATTTACCAGCTCCGCTCTGGACCGGGTGTGGAATCTTTAAAATTCTATGATTGTAATGTTTAAAACATTCAAGACCTGTAACAATCAGCACCTCAACATTGAAAAACGGTCAGTGAGAGACCGGTTCGGGTTATCGGTCACCGGTGCCGTTATATATGCACAGGAAATGACATCGGCATCCCTCAATGCATGTGGAAGAACAGGGAAATGAGCCGTAATGAATTATTGAAGGTGAAATGCATTTTAATAACCGCCGCAGATGGTAATGGACTAGAGAATAAGATGTGGCTGCATAGTGGGGCAGAAAAACTGGTTAATGGGAGCTTCAGCAAATAGGTCACTGAATAACATCGTATATAATAGAGCTGTTACACGAGGAGGAAGTGAACACGCTGTATTACATTAGAATGAGATGCCTGAAACCTCCTGCTACATGGCTTCATATGAAAGAATCTTCAGTATTCTCTTATCTGAAACAGCCAGAAATATGAGACTGGTCTGGAAATGATACATATATATACATATATATACACATATATACATATATTCCAGACATATTTTCCAGACTATAAAATCCACAGCAGGTGCGGTGACTTATGCAGCATAGCAAGTGGGCCTGTTCCAATATTCAAATTAGCCGAATGTTGATAATAAATACAGTGACTTTAATTTATACGGCGACTTTCTCACACTCAGGACTGTTTTATAAGTAAAAGTAGATGTGTGTTTCCTAAAGGAAATCCTGTACGTGTGCAAGAATCTGAAAGCGGTGCAAGGACGAGAGAAATGAGATATCATTTTAAGAAAACTCTTAACTTTTGACATTTAGAGAGAAAGAAAAAAAATCGAGGTCATGAATGAAGTGATTGTGTGGATGGATGAAAAGTAAAGGGAAGGAAGGAAGCAAAGGAAAAGTGGAAGGAAGGAAGGAAGGAAAAGGACAGGAAAGGAAAGATAAAGGAGTAAAAAAGGGAGAACGAAAAAGAAGGAAATGAAAAGGAAAGGAGGAAAATAAGAGAAAAGGGAGACGTGGGAGGAAAGGAAAAAAGAAGCAAGGGGTAAGAAATGGAAAAAAGTAAATTAGAAGAAAAAGGGTGAGCAAATGAAAAGGAAAGAGACAGAGGTAGGGAAAAGGACGGGAAAGGAAGGAAAAGGGAAATGGAAAATGGAAATGGAAAAGGGAAGAGGAAGGAAAGCAAACAAAAAAAAAGGAAAGGAAAGAAAAGGAGAGGAAGGAAAGAAAATCAGCTGGTATAGTTGGAAGTCAAACTGAACAACTTTCTGTCTGTGTTTCAGCTGAAAAAGATTCAGACTTGAATCTAAATGTTTTTTTAATATAGTATAAAATTAATTTCAACGCACACACAATCATCAGCGCACCACTCTGACAGAATGATCCGCATTTTCTGTGCTTTAGGAGGGTGGGGTTAACTCTAGAAAACCGAAGTGTGAGGAATAATCGCACTGTACTCCTGCACACGCTACCGTTAGCCAGCTGGAGTTTAAACGGATTAAGAAGTGCATTAAAGCGTCCATGATACGGCATGAAAGCGGTGATCTGATCCTGCGCGAGACGTGGCGAGGGGTCTGACTTCCCCCACAAGATCCAACCACATGTAGCCTACACAATCCCTCCATACGTTACCAAATCAATCCGTAACAGATCTGATGATTACTGGGGCGGGACGTATGCATTCCACAGGGCTCTTAATTGGAAATAGTCTAGTCCACGTCCGTGCATGATGAGTCATCATTTTTTTTAAATATACAAATTGTCATTTGAGAATGTACATATCTTCTTATAAATAGCTTGATTATATATATTACCATACAGGCGTTGATAAAGCAACATTTATCATTGGTTGTTCCTTCCTTTGAGCCATGCTTTATCTGCAGCGTGTGAGCAAAGTAGGTGGAGACACGCACACACACACACACACGGCTGCATGGTGCCAAAGCATGAGGCTGGCACGCTGTTAAGGCCTGGCGTGCACACACACACGCACGCGCACACACACACACACACACACACACACATTACGTAAGGCGAGTGCTGCTATTGGATCCCTGCTGGATTGCAGTGGCCTACTTTACCCGAACGACAGAGAGAGAAATCAAATCACTGCAACGAGAGCACAGTTACTTTATAACACAGACACACCAGTTAAAACATAACACACACCATGAGAAGCTGCACCATTCCTACCAGAAATTATAGAGACGTTTCTGTACACATTTATCAAGGCATAAGCTGATAAACTGCAATAAAAAAAAAGAAATGTACAAAATCATTCTAAGGAACATTCCAAAATACTGTCTCACAAGGTCCAGACTTCATGCCTCAGAGGAAGTGCATAAGGACTAAGATATCACCGTGATTGACAGCCCTACAGCGTCGACTGGAGCAATCTGAATTGGTCATAGAAACCAAAGTGCAAGCGATTAAAGAAAGCAAACACTTCTGTCAAGAGAGACTTGAGAACAGTGAACAGCCTCCGCAACTTAAACCTCATTTCCTGAATGATACTAAAATCAAAACAAGCTGATTCGGGGGAGCTTTCGACAGCTTTCACCCTCTGGACATGTGGCAAGAGCCAAATCATTTCACAACATGAATAAACATCCAGCTACTGTGCAATCCTCCGTGTTGCTGAACACTGCATTGAACACTATTGACAAATTAAACGAGAGAAAGAAAAAAAAAACAAAGTGGCTTAGTAAGGTGTTAAAATAAAATCTCCTGTACAGATCTGCTGACTGTGAAGGCCACAGCGTGTGATTTACACCATTTTCATCCTCAGCAAACCATTCAGTGAAATCTGGTGCACTGTGGATGGGGGCGGAGTCATCCTGGAAGAGACCACTCCCATCAGGATAGAAACGTTTCATCCCAGGATAAAGGTTATCAGTCAGAAGAGCGTTGTATTGATTTGCAGTGACCCTCCAGAGTCTAGATCTGTCCAGATCTGCATGTAATGAATGTGTTTGCACGTGTACACTTTTGTGCAGTAATAAGGAAATTCTTTTCTTCATACGTTGCTTGGAAGCAGGTAGAAATCTCAATCTAGCCCAGAACCTTAACCACCACTGCCATAATTCTAACAAACACTGCTTATTCACCGACACAGTCATGTTCTATAAATATTATGTTCTGTCCTATTACCGAATATTAATACTTCCACTATTATTAGTACTGTTATTACTTACTCAAAAGCCAAAGCAGCAGTATTATTATTACTACAAAGTTAACAATACAATAATACTGGATTCCTTTTTTTTCCCCTTTTGGTCAAAGAGAAAATGTGTTTTCAAAACTGCAAAAATATTTTTTAAAATGCCACTAAGATTTTTCTCTATTTTTTTCAAATCCGGCTTTGTAGATTTATTGTAAAACATTTCATGATGAAGCTGTAGCGTGGACCATAGTTGTGACAATTTTGTAACTTAGCACTTTATTTCCACCTTTAAGGAAACACAAATAAGTAACACTGGAACGAGCTCATATAATATTAATGCATAGTAATAAAATACACAGCCCTTGGATTTAAAAAAAAAAAAAAAGTCTTTGTCTTGTTATATATTCACTAGAATGATGGCAGAAATGAGGACCTTTATTATTTCGCCTCCTGCTGGTTTCAGTTATTTGTCAAAGCTGTTTTATTTTTATTGGTTTACGTAAAAAGTGATTTTCTGAATCTACATGCTCATGATTTAATAGATTTCTTCCCCCAACTCCTACCAGTTAGCACACAGTCTATGAAATATTTCACAACAGCTCTTTCATGCTGAAGAGAGCACCATTAGTGATGTTAACCCTGTCATCAAGCATTATGACAGTTGCCATAATGGGTCATAAAACATAACATATTAAGTAGGTGTCGTAACTCGACTCCACTTAGCAATATGTGATGTGATGTATATGATGATAAAATTCCGACGCATGGCATCTCAGAAGATTCATTACACGAGTCACTGTTACATCACTGAACATAAACAGTTATGACAGCATACGACGGCTACCATGGCATTACTATGACATGGTTATGTCAGTGTTATGACACAGGGCTTAAAACTCCTACTCTTGTAGGAGTAAGCCACCGATTTAAAAACACAAAATATCCGCCGTAAACATTTTGCTCCTAGTTTGCATTCATGGTGCAGTCGCATTCTCGCTTGCTGAGTCGGCCATTTTGAAACCCTCTGCCCCCTGAAGGCTCCGCCCCTTTCTGCTTAACACAACCAAGCATCTTGCTCTCATTTCTCAGTGTGAACAAACTAGTGCTGCTAAAAATGCCTAGTACACTATGCAAGTATGCAGTTTGGGACACTAAAGTTTGTCCATTTCCCGTCCACAATGAAATGAAATTAAATGAAAACATAAAATAGCACGCTGTGCGTGTTCACTGCTTTTTTGACACATGAACTTTACGTCAGTTCTGCTATTTTCATTTTGTTTCATAATATGAACACAGAACATTGTTTTTTTTTTTTTTTTGCACGCCCCAGGCAGTCAAACATTACAAATCAGTCAAACACGAAAGGAACCTAATACAAAAAGTTTCACCATCTTGGAATTGTGGAAGTCACATGACAAATCATATGTGTTTTCAAAAAAAGCTACGTTTTTTTCCTTATCCACACTCCAATGCCAAAATAGAGTTTTCAGATTTATCTACTTTGCAAAGATGTGTGTTTGGAGGCTGAAAAAGACGGGAATTCAGAGACCATAAGAACAGATGTGTTCCCAAATTGATTTATTAATGTCAGTGTGGACTAGGCCTTAGATTTACACAGAATATAAGAATTAAGAAGTATCACCTGATTCATAGTAAAAATGAATGTCTAAAATTAGAAAAACAAAACGTAAAGACTGAATACAAGAGTAAATATGATAAACACGTACATATAATAATATCTATTTTGTATCACTTTATATAGATACAGACTATTGTATTTATCACACTTGACCTTTTGCTTTGTCTTTTAATCTCTTTTCCTGACAAACTTTCACTTCCCTTTCCTAACATCAAATGAGCTGTACATTTCCTGCCAGCTTGTTCAGTGCAGCTGCAGAAGGCTGGAAAATTACACACCACGCTGCAGATTTATACACAGCTGTGCAGCTACGAAAAAGACTCTGTGTGTGAGTTTAAACACTACTGAATATCAGTGCAACAGCACAGCGTGTGGTTAATTAACCCACAGAGCTCACGGTTTATAAGAGGAAAACTGCAGTGTCCAACCTTTCGACGAAAACGACGACACATTGCCGTATTTTCCAAACATTAAATAACGCTGGAGTGTGAGATGCACCCTCCTAAAGTGTGTCTGCTTAGAAAGAGGAAAAAAAACAAAAACAATACATTTTGTATTAATGTAACAGGTACTGTTTGTCCCATTAGTGTTGCCATAGTTAAATGTAAAGGAGTTTGCAAGACAGTTTGGGCAGAAATTATGGTCAATCCAGCTTGCCAGGGCAGTTTCTGTTTCTACACACACACACACACACACACACACACAGACACACACACACACACACACACACACACACACACGCACAATTTTCTAATGATGTCAGCTGGGTCTATTTTCTAAAATGTAAAAAAATAAGCAATTCAAACTCAACTGTGTCCCAGGCCAAGATAAAGTAGATAATAAAGATGAATGAATAGCCAAGTGGACAAACAGATTTAACAACCAGTAAAAAAAAAAAGTCTCTATTAAATTTTGCAAAAAAACTAAAGTCTTCATTTGCCTATGTAGATTTGTTTGAATTTAATGAGCTTCATGGTTGTGCGATGCACCTTGATAATGCAACTACAGCACAAGCTAGATGGTCCAAATCACACCACCTACAGCATCAGCCAAGGCGTCAACAGTAAAATGTTAAAGTTTTGCAAGGCTGGTTGATGAACATGCACGGATGACAGACCATGGTTTCAGAATCAGTAACCCCCAGGTATGTGAAAATGCTGACGAAACTAAGCAAAATTAAGTCGTTTACAGTCTCCGGCATCCGTGGCCCGGAGTCAAGGCAGCAAAAATGCACATGTTCTCTTGGTGAGAGGGATCCATGGTTTCTCTCCCCTGTCAATCACAGAGACACTATCCAATCATGGTGTCTGTATGTGGAAGAGGGTAGATAGCACTCTGCTCCGAGTGTGCTACGATGCACTGTGATGCAGCATGAGCAAACGGGGCAAAACGAGCCACGTGATCCTATGCTCATTCGTTGTGCATGATATGTCATTACATTCATTTCGCTATCATTTTTAGTCTAGTCTTTTAGGTTTCCAGGCAACCAAAACATGCAACTGGCCAACACAAAGGTTTTTAGTTGGGCTAGCTAAAGAATTTATAATTTGTCCACCCTTGCATAATGAAAAATGATAACACACACTATATGGCCAAAATCTGGCTAACTAGTGTAGATGCACAGCAGTGCTGTGAGGAAAGAAAGAAGGACGGAAGGCAGGGGTGCTTCTCATTGCTTTAAATTCACCTCCTTGTATCCTTTCCTCATTTCTTAGCTTCTCCCTCCAAGGAAGCAAGAAAAGAAAACCAGGACAGGAGGAATCAAGGACAAACGTATTTTTGTAAGACACTGCATGTGTACATCACACACTTCGATTTTAATTATTTATCCTAAACAAGATTCTACTCATCATCTGACTAAAGCCCAATTAAAGCATTTTAATTGGTTTTATTTGTAAAGATTGCTGACTTTGATTGATTTCAGGGCTACAAGCTGAAAGGCATATCACTGACAAATCCAAAAGGAAGCAATTCTGAATTCTAGGAGAAGGAAAAGACAGATAGAAAGAAAGGAAGAAAAACAAATGGGAAAAAGCCAGAAAGTGAGAAAAAAATGAGACAGACAGACCGAAAGAGAGACAGATCAACTGACAGTGACATAAAACAGTCACATAAAAAAACAGACAGGCAGACAGAAAAATAAAGAAAAAGAAAGAAAGACAGACATACATACAGACAGATAAATAAACAAAAAGACACACAGATAGAAAGGCCGAAGGATGGAAAGGCTTTATTAGCTCTCGGTTAACTAAATGAATGGAGAGAACAACAAATGTGCAATGAATGAGTGTTTAAATCACCCATTCTTTTGCTGAGTGTATGAGCTGGACTGAGGGAGGCGAGACAGAGAGAGAGAGAGAGAGAGAGAGAGAGAGAGAGAGAGTGAGAGAGAGAGAGGACGGGGGTACAGGGAAAGGAAGAGGCAGAAACGAAAGAGAAATAGCAAGAAGGAGGAGGATCAAGAAAATGAAGGGGAGTGGCCAAGAAACAGCACTCTGCAATGAGAGAGCAAATAAGAGGAGAGGGAGGGAAGAGGGAAGAGGGGAAGAAGGTATCATCTCATCCTTCAAGCACAGGCCTGAAATCAGAGAGAGAGAGAGAGAGAGAGAGAGAGAGAGAGAGAGAACATGAGAAAGCCAGAGCCAGAGAGACTGAGACAGGCTAAATAACAGAGAGCGCTTTAGTGAAAGAGAAACAAGAGACTCAGTCTGAGAGAGAAAGTGTGAATAATGAAAATAAGTGAGACAGAAAGAGACAGAGAAAGAAAAATAAAACTCTGCTCCACTTATAAGCTCATTCAGCCATCACTCCATCGCTCTAAACTGACTCCGAAACAATCCATTTCCTGAAAGCTGATCATGTTCATAAATCTTTAACATGGAGGGCCACTGGGAGAACACTCGATCATACACACGTTCAAAAATGACCAGCATCAGAGAGAGAGAGAGAAAGAGAAAGAGAGACAGAGGTATGCTTGCATTCATTCATCAAAGACACACCACACCTTTATAAACCCATCAAATATAATTACACTCATCAAACAACTAAACACATCAACCGATCAGAAGCTTTCTCACTAACCGCTTAATCTTTTATCACAGCTTATGAAATAAATACACACTACGTTCAAATAATGTTTGGCTGTAACTCTTCTTGCTGCTCCGCAATTCACCGATCACACCCAAGTGATTAAGTCACGTCATTCTAAGCTATTTGGCCAACTCCTCTCGAACGTGCTGGCTTGACACTTGAAAATGGACATATAGTTCAAGTTGATAGAAAATGTTTCACGTTTGTTTTGGTTGTCAAACTGGCACAGGACAAAACCATCTTTAAACCTTTTCTTTATGCACATGAGCAGAGCAGTTTAGAACGTGTGGGGTTTATCAATATCCATTGCGTACAGTTGTGAGTACACTTGTGCGATAAACGCCAATTTCCTTCGGCGTACTGGCGGTTCTTTCGAAGAAATTCAGAACTTGTTCGATACACTATTTGATAAATTAGACCCCTGGTATAGTCACAGAATATTAATTTTTTTTTTCCCAGCGAAGCTTTACTCCATCTTGCCTAACAGACTTTTGGGACTAGCACCAGTAAGTCGGTAGGGTATGCTATTCTCTTGGCAACATGGCGATGTTTGCTGCCTTCGAGGCCCATCTCAATCTGTTCACTTACAGGTATCACAGCTATGAAGCTCTGCAGTGACTTATGAGACAGCAAGGCACCAAGACAGCAAGGTCTTCCGTTTGGGACACAGTCGTAGCTGATCAGCCAAGACATGTTGGGAGCCTTAAATTTGCTTCTTCAGAGTTGTACACGAGCTACAAAGCTAATGTAGCTAAACTGCATGCTTCACAGATTTTGATTTTCAGTTTTCAGAAAAACACGCACAAAGAAAAAACAAACCACAACATCTTAATGTAGGCAACTCCTTCATAAGAAAACTGACTAATGATCCGTGTCAGATGCTGACTCACACATCTGACGCTTGAACAAATTAATGATGATGAATACAGCTTGCATTAAATTGCCTTATGTCGCCTTTCAAGTTTGTCTAACACCAAATGTGTGATTCATCAGCAGGCAAACATCTGAAATGTGTGGTGCTTATAGTGGGTTATCCTTCATGTGGGTATGCCACCAACAAAGTGTCTAGCAAACCCAGGTTCCTCCAGGAGAAAACATTTAAATTACAGTAACCAATTGCTTATTTTAATCATCACACCTGCTTAAGGGTATGGCCTAGAAAAATATCATCTACTCAGTCTTCTTCCTTTTCCTCCAAATGGAATCAATCAGCCAAGACATGTTTGGTGCTTGAGAACAAATTTCCTGAACAAAGTACACCAAAGGTTCCAGCTGTGTAGAACTGACCCTTGCTTAAAATCTGAGAAGGAAAAAACTAAAAGAACAAGGGTACAAAAACTAAGGAATAAGCAACAATGGAAACTAGAGACGGCACCGATCTGATACTCGGTATAAGTACTGGGCCGATACCAGCCGGGGAAGGAAAAAAATAAACGGTAGATTGGATATCAGAGAAAACATATCGGATATTGGCTCCTGAAACAAATGGCAACTGGATTTGGGGGAAAAAATCAGAATTGGATTTTGGATCCAATTCCGGAATGTTTACATATAGAGAGACTTGACTATTTTTTCATTTGTTAGAATGATTTTTTTATATTTATACATTAAACTGTATTATAGTGATTACACCAATGAGCCATAACATTAAAACCACCTGCCTAATATTGTGACCCATCGAGGCATGGACTCCAGAAGACCTCTGAAGGGCCACTGTGGTATCTGGCACCAAGACGTTAGCAGCAGATCCTTCAAGTCCTGTAAGTTTGTGAGGTGGGGCCTCTACGGACCAGACTTTGGACTGGACATGGACTGTCCAGCATATCCCACAGATGCTCCATCGGATTGAGATCTGGGGAATTTGGAGGCCAAGTCAACACCATGAGCTCTTTCTCATGCTCCTCAAACCATTCCTGAACAATTTTTGCAGTGTGGCAGGGCGAAATGTTCTGCTGAAAGAAGCCACTACCATAAGGGAATACTGTTGCCATGAAGGGGTGTACTTGGTCTGCAACAGTGTTTAGGTAGGTGGTACGTGTCAAAGTAACATCCACATGAATGCCAGGACCCAAGGTTTCCCAGCAGAACATTGTCCAGAGCATCATACTGCCTCTGCCGGCTTACCTTCTTCCCATAGTGCATCCTGGTGTCATTTCTTCCCCAGGTAAGCAATGCACATGCACCCGGCCATCCACATGATGTAAAAGAAAACATGACTCATCAGACCAGGCCACCTTCTTCCATTGCTCCAAGGTCCAGTTCTGATGCTCACGTGTCCATTGTAGGTGCTTTCGGTAATAGACAGGGGTCAACATGGGCACTCTGACCAGTCAGCAGTTACGCAGTTCACCGGGTGTCCTTCCTTGGACCACCATTGGTAGGTACTAACCACTGCATACCGGGAACTCCCCACAAGACCTGCTGTTTTGGCCAGTCGTCTAGCTACCCTTGTCAAAGTCGCTCAGATCCCTACTCTTGCCCATTTTTCCTGCTTACAACACATCAACTTTGAGAACTGATTGTAAAGCTAACTAGTTTAATATATATATATATATATATATATATATATATTGGATTTCAGAGTCTGTATTGAAAAATAAAAAGTGGCATAATGCCATTTCTACTGGAAACTATAGGAAAAACAACTAGGGAGACTAGTGGACTAGTGGAAACTGGGGAGTGTGGAAAACTAAGGAACACTAGAAAGTAAAGAATGCTGACAGGGAACTATGGGAATTGGAAACAATGAAAAGTGTACTATTTAGTAAAAAGATTTATTAAGGTAGAAATTTATATGTTTAGCAGCCACAACAATGCTCACCAAGTTACCATGAAAACTGGCCCCTGTCTATGGGTGTGTCCTAATCCACACACTACAACAAAACATTATCCACAGGCTACCATAGTTATTTTTTTTTATATTACTCCTATGAGTAGTGGAAGTCTGAGATTTTGTATGCGGCCAAGGAGAAAGTAAATACACACATTCCCAGTTTATCACACTCTTTTTATCCATACCACAAGTGTTACACCTAGTGTTGTTGCATAGGAAATGATACGAAGATGAGGGGATAAGAGAAAGACAAGTGGACAAGAAGAAACAAAGGGGAGAGAGGAAGAGAAAGAAGACGAGGAGCTTAAAGAGGAGCTTATCCTCTAAGTCATCTGCTCCTAATGACAGCTGATGAACTGGCCATGGAAATCTCATGTGAGCATCTCGAGCTACTCCTCCCCCATCTAACACACTCACACACTCACTCACACTTACACACACACAGAGCTATGCTTACACATACTCCTAACTCAGCAAGCAAAAGGAAAGGTTTTGGCTCATAGTTTTTCAGATAAAAGCTGCATTTTTATGTCAAAACTCTTTATTTTGTGAGGACCAAAAAGGATGAAATGTCCTCACAAACGGTTAATACATGCCCACACACACTTACAGCTCACACATGCAGCGCACAGCCAGCGCGTGAAAATTCCTCCGGCTTCTGACACTGTGCTCAGAACAAGAGGCCAGGGTTGCCAGATCCTCAGAACTAAAGTATGGCCAATCAGAACCAGTCCAAAAACACAGTCCAATACCAAAACTCAAAATGCTCCCCTTTTAACCTGAAGCATGTCAAACAATATCAAACATTGCGAGTAACTATCAAATGTGCTATGATATCTGAAAGTGGTATTAAAAATATACAGTTTTCATAAACAGCTCTTTCACTATATCTTGTATTATTACAGATATTGCCATAAATAAAAGAACAGCTATGAGAATGAGTGCACTAATTCACTGAATTGTGTGTTGATTGCCAAATGTTTTAATATAAAGATATAAATAATCTACAAAAATCTATGCAAAATGCACAACCCTATACCAACAGACAAAAAAAAATCAACCAGCAACAGCCATTTTAAGTAACCCAGTTGTGAGGGAAAACAGCTGACCTGGCAACACTGTGAGAGGCTCTTCAGTCATGTGACCCATGAGAGCAAAGGCAGAAAAAGGCAGAGCAGGTGGCACACGCGCACACACACACACACACACACACACACACACACACACACACGGTCTGTCCTCAATGGCAAAAGTGCAACCAAACAAACAAGAGCCTGGAGGCCACAGATAGGAAAACGCTTCTTGTTGCTAACTGATAAAAGGCGAGCGATTAAAACCGCAAACACAATGTGAGCGTGCGTGCCGAGATGTAAACAAGAAAGAGTTCCTCTTTCACTGCACGAGCCCGGTTTAACAGGAAACAGCGTCACATCTCCGCAGAAACCGCACCTGCTCTCACTTTCATTCATCTCTTATTTTAACACAGAATCATTTTACCCAACAATCTTTCAAAAACACAACATATTCCTACAGCCCAAATTAGCTCAAATTAGCCTAGCAGGTATGGTGTGAGGAGTATGGGTACCTGACAGAACCTGACAGAATCAACAGGGTTAATCTATCTATCTATCAATCTATCTATCTATCTATCTATCTATTTGTCTATCTATCTGTTTATCTACTGCAGTGACGTCAGTTAACTACCTAGCTAGCTATTTAGCTACTCTTGTTTAGCTATAGAACACCTTGGTGTAACACTAACCAGCTAGTAATAATGCTTTAGCTAGCTATCCATGTCAGGCCTTGATTTAGATTTTTTTTTTTTATTATTATTTTATGCCTGTCTTACTTATGTACTGAAATTATTTGACAAATATTTTTAAACATTTGAAAATAATTTAAATAAGCTAGCTAGCTTTAAACCAAGAGGGCGGTCAATGGTGTAGTTAATCATTAATAACTACATAGCGCACTAGTTAAACCCTAACATGGACCACTAAAGTTTTTTGGGGGACATTTTGGGGGACATTTTAGGGGACCAGCTCCCCATCAAGACTGCCTCAGTCACCAGAGCCGTAAAGTAAAACATTAACAATATAACCATTTCTGATATCATGGTATACTGTTACACACATAGGGCCTGTGTGTTTAAGCTTACCTCAGTTTCAGTCCACACACACACTCAGGCCATTCCTGCAGCGGCGGGAATCTATACGCATTGTCAACTTCACTCTCTGTGTAAAAGAAAAATGAAAAACAAACAAAAAAAGACAGACGTTATGTTGGGAACTCGTAATATTAAAAAGGTTATTAAACGTTTATATCATTTTATACATTAATGACAATACCGAAATTGGAACCACTTGTTGGAGTGTGTACGTTACATCGATAATGTAAACATAGCTAGCTGAGTAGCTTGTTGTCATTTGAGTAGCTAAACATAAATAGCTGACTAGCTTCTTAGTTAGCTACTGACACACAACACGCTTACAGAAAACAATCTTAAATAAATCAAGGTTACACAGAGATTACCTAAATACTTTTCGAGGCAGTACAAATGTTATACACAATAAAAATGTCTTGTATTGAGTTCTTACAGGTAACATGCACAATATTATCATCGTCTTCGTTTCCCATCTGGGAGAAGGCTGTCTTAGTAGGCAGTGTAAAGAATAAAATCTGTCCCATTCAGAAGACAACATAAAGACAACTAGCTTCTAATGACCCTTATTTTGACCACTTTCGAAGGAGTTTAAAACGTGTCCTTACTGAAAAAGATGATCCCCAAAATCATAAAAATCATGATGGAACTGTTACTCCAAATACTAAACTCAGGGGAAGTGGTAGCTCAGTGGTTAAGACATTGGACTCCTGATTGGAAGGTTAAGAGTTCAAGTCCCCGCACTGCCAAGCTACCACTGCTGGGCCCTTGAGCAAGGCCCTTAACCCTCAACTGCTCAGTTGTATAAATGAGATAATTGTAAGTCTGTAAAATGTAAACTTCATCTTTTAAAGAGACATTACCAGAATAATGTCTCTGAGTGTTATATCCTAATATGTGTGTTATATAATATTATTAATAATGTTATAAAATATAATGTAATGTAGTGCACTGCATTCAGCTATTTATCCTTACGCGCATTGTGCATCATGATATATTCATGCCATATTGACTTGACTTCAGTGAAAGCGATATTCCGACTCGGGCAGCTCGGTGATGTTGGCCTCCTGAGAGCCGTGATATCAGTGTGTATCAGTGAGACAGTTGAGATTTCCCAGACCAGTCAGAGAGAGAGCAGTTTAAGCTATTTAAAGACACCGAGCTGCTTTGGCACTGATCTGGAGTCAGAAACACCCTGCCTCGCTGAAGGGCGAGAGAGGAAGAGAGAGAGAATCTGGACTTCATCCATCAGGAAGCACCTGAAGTCAGAGGGCTCGTGGCAATTATACGGATCAGCTACTGGTTTATGTCATCGGCTTGAGAACGGAATTCTCTATTGGAAGGGGGAAGGGACAGAGAAGTGTGTGTGTGTGTGTGTTTGGGATGGGGAAAACTATTACATGACAACACAAATACATATCCAGAGTCTTTAAATATGAAAAAAAAAAGAAAGAAAAAGGAGCTGATCTGTGATCCTTACTTGTGACATAATTTTTCACAATATCTATATCATTTTGTCAAAGTGCCCAGCCCTAGTGTGTGTGTGTGTGTGTGTGTGTGTAGAAACAGTCATGTAACTGGTGAAGAAGTTCCTGAACTGAAACCTGTAAATATTCAGAATACTCGGGTTCGTAAACTGAAGTGCTCAGAGCAGTTATATGTCATCAGATGATTACTGAGACAAATTCCTCAATGGAAAGGAGGAGGGAAGAGAGAGAAATGTGTATGTGGGGTGTGTGTGTGTGTGTGTGTGTGTGTGTTAGTTTGGAGAAAGCTGGTTGCCTATAGTAATGCGTCTCATATTCGTGTAACACGAGAATAATTAAGTCAGTTTTCAATCCTGAATATTGAGCAGTTAAAGGACATCAAACTCAAACCATATGCACTAGATAGTGCACAAATGTATTTGTGAAAGCATAACTGGCTATGAAAGCCCACTTTAAGTGCACAAAATACAAAATTCAGTACTGCACTGACATGTGACCAGCTAAGTTTTGTGTGGTTTATGACACAGAGCAGCTCAACATTTTCTGGATAAAGATGTAACTGTTAAAATGCCGATTAGCAAAAATGGAGATACAAACAATTTTCATGATCAGTGGCTCCTAATAACCCAATAATAATCTGACTGCATAAAACCCCTTCATGTACCCACCGAAATCAGAAAAACAGTGGAGGAAAATGCAAATGAATTTCGTTTTTATTGAAAGAAGTGGATAATCTACGTAATAATGTCGGAAGTGCTGTTCTATATCCAACTGAGGAATACAATGAAGTTTTTATACAATATTGTTTTAATATTTTAAACCGTGCATTAGCGTAACTTTGTGTTGAACAACACAAACCTTTGCGCTTCTTCGGAAGACTTAAAATGTAGTTGCTCTGGTTTACATCACCAGCATTGTGTTTTGATTGAGAGTCTGTTAGGGAAAAAGGTCAACGCAAAAAAAAAAAAAAAGCTGCGACCATACAGACTGAATAAATTAGCCATTAATATGACAGCCACAGTTAGTATACAGTCACACTTTATAGTCGCATATGCCAACAAAATAATTATACTTTTCTGGAAATAAATTCATAAACGTCATACACACTGGAAAAATAAAAGTGAGGATGCACCCCCAGCCTAAGTTATGTCTATTAGACTGTGAAATTTATTGAAATATGATAGCTTGATACATGCACTTTCCTAATGTAATATATTCATTAACTGTAAATTAAATAAAAACAACAGACGGAAAAAAAAGAAATTAAGTGAAGGCTGTCAATAAAGCTGAAATGTAAAACCTTCTCCACTCAGCGCACACTCATCCCAAAACAATTACGAGTTCGTCATTAAGTGGGGAAAAAAAGAAAAAAGATTTTGCAGAGGAACGAGGGGGGATAATAATCACGCTGATAATCATGCCGAAGCTGGTAACGGATTTAATCGTGTCCTGCACGTCTTCAGGGCCTGTTCGTCCGCCGGGGAGTCGGCTCCGGCTTATTAGATGGTAACATGAAGTACGCCTTTTTAATTACGTTCTGAAAGTAATTAGCAAAAAGGAGGTTTAAATCATATCTCTCTCTGGTTCCAAAATTAGTTGCAGAAAAAAAAAAAGCAGAAGCAGTGAAGCAGTACCAGGATCATGGATGTGATGACTTCTATTACTCTCAAAGCACCAACCCGAGAGGAGACAAAGCTCTAAATCCTCCACTATCAACAATAAGCCTGTAGGCATGTGCAGATAATCCGTAGGTTACTGCAACATTCAACAGATGCAATAATATTTTCATGGAGGAGGCCACCTAATTAGGCAACACTTTTAAGCAGTGTGTGAAATTCTGTCCTAATTCAAAGCCAGCGCAAGAAACAATCCATTCCTGAGCTTTATGAAGATCTGAAACAGTGTGAGAGAATGCCATGAATTAATATACAAGTTGTTATAAGATTATTTTAAGTTCCACCTCAGTGCACTTAAAGCAACTTAAATGAAATGAAAGCAATTTCTACAATTTCTAGCAGCCAAAATACATTTAGTGCCTGACGTGTTTGTTGTGATTTGTACTGGAGGTACAGGGCTAATGTAGCAAACAAATAATTGAAGATTATACGCGCCACTCATGGCTAAATCATCTCAACGCATGTAATAATGCGTACGTAATAAAAATGTGCTTTTTCTATAACCAAACCCTGACTGACACCTTTCCAGAATATTGTCCCAGATTTGTTTTGATAGCTCCTTGGTCTTCATTTGGGTATGTTCTGGGGCCTTCTGGAAACAGGCGTAGGTACACTGTGTGTTACAACATGTGACACTTTAACTGCAAACAGATGGACTCCATTCCACTAATTATGTGACATCTGATGGTAACTGATTGCAGCAGAACCAATTTAGTGGTTTCACACCAATGAGAGTTCATTCTCATGAAATCATGTTTGAAATCTGTACTTTTTTTTATTTGTAAATAATATGTCAATGATTTATTTTTATATATTGATCAATATTGATATTTATCTTTCTTCAATATTATGAGCGAATTTGTGTTGATTCATGACATAATCCCAATTATGTCCATTTCAGTTCCAGGTTGGAAAACCTGGGGGGGAGGAAGGGGAGATGGTGTGTGTGAAGATGCATGCAGTGCTGTAAATGCCTACACAGTTAAAGGAATGAATTAATGAAAATGGATTGAATGATTTTCCTGAACGGTTTAATCAAAGAAAGACAAGGTCATATACACTGCAACTGAATTTAGTTAAAAATTGATGGCGAAATCGTAGTAGCTAATGCTGCTGACGGGAACCTGACATCAATATCAGCGTGAAAACTTGAACACTTCCATTCTTTTAGCTAAACACAAACGACACTGAGTTGCTATTTTCATAGATTTGATTACAAGGAAGCAGAGCATATACAAAACCTTTGTGTTACCCATCAGTCAGTAGGTTTGGTGTTTGTTCTCTTGTTTACAGATGCCGGAAGTCAAAAATGTGAGCGCTTGTATTAACAGATACTTTACTGACAGCTGTTGAACTGTAATGCCTGAAATTTTAAACGACTCGACAAAACTCTGTCGAAACACGACTCGAACCTGCGCAGCACCCTGCGGACGCTGTCCTTTCCTAATATTAGCACCTGTTAGCTTTTTTCAGGCAACGTTATAAGCCATATATGCCTCACAGGTTCAGGCACTTTCAAGAAATTTAGGCAAATAATGTGTAAATGAATGTGGGAAGATTGGTGTCATTTTCTCTCTCGATGAGCAGGTGTTACTCTTCTCAGCAGTACAGTAGGATAATAGCTAACCTCAGGCTAAACACACTGCTCATGTCCTATCCTATAATTCAGTTCATTAACTACTTCCATATGAAAAACACAGCGTTCAGACACTGAGGCACATATTTACAGGTGTGCGTTCGCCACCTGTCTCATTGCTGACATCTTTCATCTTACTGTTTCAATTAGCATATTATGTTTGTACAAAGATACATTTCATCAGCTTATGTAACACCACCTGGAACATGCATTCTATCCGTCTTCGCTTCCGTCCTTCTAACCAGCCAGTCATTTTGATATCAGTACCTGTCTAGCCCAGAAGAGTAATTAGTAGTGTGAAGCCATCTACAGTGTAAATGCACCCTTTTCTGTTTAAATAAATAGAGAAATACTTCTAAACAATCTCAGTCATCTTCATATACATGATAGTCAGAAGTCACGTTAAAGTTCTGTTTATGTTCATGCACAGTTTTCATTCAGGGCACTATAGGCAATATGGACAATTAAATAATAAAAAATCAAAATAATGTTTGTCCAGGAGCAAAGTGGTAGCCTGTATGTAGTAAATAAGTTTTATCAATGGGATAGAGCTAATAGAAAATTTCAAGAATGAAAAACCTTATTGCAAAAATCATATGTACATACGAGCACATTTCTGCATACTGATGGGTGATATGACAAAAATACTTACAATAATACTTAAAGCCATTTCTATGATACACAATAAGCATTAGTATGTATAGGTTTGTTAACAAAGTGCCAGAAAAAAACAGTAGTATAGCATTTACAAAACTGTAAAATAACTGTAGTGATACTTTTATTTCTCCAAAAATGATTTAACACTGAAAAGAAGGAAAAGTGAAAATACCTATTTATTTACCTATTTTACTATTTAGCATTTTACAGTTTTCATAGTTTCATAGTTTTAAGCTGTTTATAGCTACTTTCGTAGTTTTAAGCTGCTATTAAAAAAAAATATAAAAAGATACCTGAGAAATGTTAAAGTGTATTGAAAACATTGATCCCAGTCTCAGTGTTATTTCATATTGCCTGCTAATTCTTAGCATGATGGTTTGAGCATAATGTGTCAGCTTGGACAAGCACCACATTTGCATATTACACAGAAATTCATAAAACTGAAACCCACAGAATACAGATTTTTTCCCCCTTCTCTGGTTGTCACTCATAGCTGCATGTTGCGCGAATTGCAAACTGGGTCCATTTGTTGGCCCGCTGGTACTCAAACTGAAACCCACTAGTGTTGTGATCCAGACTTCTAGCAGTCTCTACTTTTTGTCACTAAATGTGGCCAAAGAACTGCTAACTTTTACAGGAAGAGGCCATGTGACTGGCCACATTCACTGTTTCGTGAAAACAAAACTGTAACAACCTGTAAAAGACACGATGCTGTGAATTTCAAATGTTTGCTCTGCCATTAGAAACTGGTGTACGGAAACGTGAAAAGCCAATCAGACTGCGACCTGAAGAGTGTAAGAGATATCAGCAGTGGGTGGAGTGTCTGACACTGAGATTAGCCAGCCACTAAAACGCACGGCTGGAGGCAATACTGCTTGAAACAATCTTTTTTTTTCTGCATGACAGGCAGCATGTGATTATTACTGGGTGGGTCACCTGCCCTAGTTAATTCTAGGGGAAAACACTGTTATCACTAGCTTTCATAGCGTCTTTGAGTGTGTAAAACTGTTGACAGTGACAAATCATTATGCCGGGCTGAAGCAGATACTTTTGGATTGAGACAATTTAGATATTTTACTAAAGTGCATCCATCTTTAATGCAGGTATAAAGCCTCGGTGTACCTTTCTGAAAAACAGAATAAATGTACTTCTAAAATTACAAAATCATATCACAAATTAATAACTAAATCAGCCAAAGCAATTTAAGTATAATAGTATAAATTGCATATAAATTATCTGAGGTTTTCATGCTTCTTTTGAGACACATGAAACCATCCATTGCATGATTTTGAACTGGTAGATAGATAGATAGATAGATAGATAGATAGATAGATAGATAGATAGATAGATAGGCTTCGACAGCTGTGAGTGCAGACTCACACTGTACTTCCTCTTGCCTCAGGATACAACTCTCACACACACCCTCGCTCTCTCTCTCACTCTAGTATTTAGTTTCAGTTTGGTGCAGAAGCAGCTTTTCTGCAAGTGACACTTGTTTTTTTTTTTTTTTCCTTCTCTTCCTTATACCACTTATCCTCTTCCTTCTCGCTCTTATTCAGGTCCAAATCAGCAGCTTGGCTTCACGCCACATCCATGACGGACAAACACCCTGAGTGAGCTTAGTCTTCTTCAGCACATTAAAAAGTGTTTGTTTTTAAACTTTACACATCAGGGATAACATGAGGGCTAAAAGCTGCAAAGGAAACGTTTCCTTACTCCATGTGTGTGAGCGTTATCGTTACATTATAATCACAATATTGGTTTAAATGGTATGTTTAACGGTATAGCTGCTCTCACTGGACAGCAGTTTGACTGTAAATGAACCTCATTTGGGATTTGGCTTGAATACAAACACAGCTAGGCTATTTAAAATGAGTTGCTTCTTGTGAAGCCAAACAGCCAGCTAACTAACTAGCACTAGCCAGCATGTTACATACTGTGTGTGAAATAGTATTACATTAGCAACAAGGAAACGTTTTGCTACAAGACAGCCAGCTAACTCCCATGTATAAACTTGTTCCTCTCATAGTTTTATTCTTCCTTATTCTGTTTACCAGATAGCACAGACTTTATCTTAGCTGCTACTACTGTATAGAAAACAAGGACATGAAAGACAGTATATATCAGCGATCGACGATACCATCATCGTTTGTCCTGAATATCACAATATATTTCGTGTAACGGATAATTGGCCCACACAGACATTAGTGGCTTAGGAGCACTGCTTATTCTCCTGGATCTCACGTAATGAGACGAGACAGACAGAAGGAACGAGTTTAGTGAGGGGAAAGCTGAGTATATTACACTCATGTGAGAGTGCGTGTCATCACCCTGCTGGTGCACAACATGACCGTGAAATTGCATTACAATTACATCACAACATCCAGCTGTTAAACACCGTCATTATCCAAAAGTAGCTCTTTGGCCGCTGGTTTTCTAAAATAAACCATAATTCCACAGTGGATCTCCAGGCCATTTACTGAAATATGACATCAGGAACAAAAATAAAGGGAAAATACTGGGCCAGAAAGACTAAGCACACTTTACTGACAGTTTGAAGTAAAATAGACTTCTTGCTCAGCAGTACAACAAATAAAAAAAAAAGTCTTTCAAATGTCACAAGAAGTTAGCTTTGATTAGATAGTACTATCTAATCACAGAGGTAGTTTACCTCACATTTCTTAGATTTCGATCAAATTTTTCTAGTCACAGTACATCTAATAGTCACTGCTAAAGAGGCAACCACAATGCTAGCTACACTAGCTAGATGAGTATGCAAGCTAACAATAATACATTTCATTTACATAGCTGGCTACCTTAGCTATTGTTACTATATTGTGTAATTAAATCCAATTTACAATTACATTTTTTGCTAGTTGGAGCTGGCTAGCCATAAGGTCAACTTTGCTGATTAAATCTAACTTAAGACCCATGACCTTTGCTGTTTGTGTCTGAGGTGTAAAGTTGTGTGGAAGATGAGAAGATGGGGTGAAGAGCGATGCTAAGTGTTCGGAATAAATTATGCCCTTTCTAGTATGCGCTTCAGGATCTTCAGAACTGTGTGAAGCTCCTTACAAGAAGTCCCGTGAGGACCTCATCCATGATAGATAGTTAAGGATCTAAGCATTCTAAGTTAGCCAGGTAATGATTATGCTGCATTTGAGGTGAGGTGAAACTTGTAATTCCCCGCCTACAACTGTTAAAAGCCACCAAAAACGCCGCCTCAACTTCTCAACTACCAGTGACGTGAAATCAACATGGCCGCTTCCACTGTGAACAGTGTAAAGTACCCATTCCCTACTTTTAAATGGGTTTACAGAAGTATTGGCTTTAGAAAAGTTAATATATAGACACAGTACTTGAATATATAACACTGACCATACTAAGTGCAGTTAAAGTAGCTTTGAATGAACTTTACATGCTCTTACAGAGCAAACAAAAGACATGCTTTTGTGAAGGCGTCCATTTTTTTTTCCACTTCGCACGTCAAACTTGCAAATTACCACTTACAAGGCACCACAAATGCAGCATTAGTGTCTGCAATAATCTCATCTCAATGTAATGCCTGCTTATTCAATGCTGTATTTTATTTAAATATTAACTAGCTATTTATATTTTCTAGCTATTTATATTTTCCAGCTAGCTCTATTTAATGCCTTACTATGCAGAGCAATTAGCCAGTTATTTGTTTAGTTATTTGTTTACACCTACACTGTTTTTTTAGCACACTTTACAAGTTTTTGATAACTTACTCAACTCTACAGCTGTCAGTGAATAGTGCATGTCATTTTTTTTTTTATTTGAGAGCATTTCTAACAAGTCTGCCAAGTTTCACAAGTTTTTACAAATAAGATAAATTATCCCAAAATAGCAGAAAGAAAAATGAACAACAGTGAACCACAACATAAACCATAAGGTCCTTATGCAATTTCAGTGCCTGCTCCTTTAAAATTACAGAGCAGCAAGTTTCATTGATACTGAAGCTAAAACATCACTTAATGAGCTATATTTACCCAAATAGTGTGTTATGGTCATCTGCGAAATTCAAACATTAGGCAAGTGAGGCAGAATTCAATCCAAGCATATAGCTGGTGGTCAAGGTCCCAGCCCAAGAGCCTAACAGTGGCTATCTGGCAGAGATTTGAACCCACAACCTTCCATTCCCTATCGCAGAACTTTAACCACTGATCTATCTCTGTTTACAAGATGTAGTGGAAGGGAAATCTGAAGGTTATTCAAACCTGGGGTTTGAGTGCTTGTTTTATGGAGATCTATAAGTGTGTGTAGGCACTTGGCCTTGGTTTGACCTCATATTAAGTGTGCAGCCTTGCGTTCGCCCTCTTTTATGGAGTGAAAGAGAAGCAATGCCGACCTAATGGAGGATCAGCCTCAAGTTCAACTCGCGGTCCACCTCAGCTTCACCTGCCTCAGCATCATCGTCTACGACAGCTTGGAATTTCCTTGAATATCACACTCATGGCCTGCTGCCAAACTTGCACTAAGGTTCGACCACTGAAACCAATAGACTGCACTTTAAAAAGCATCATGACCCACAAAAGCTGTAGGCACACATCCCAGAGCAGCTAGTCCTCTCCAAAAGGACTGATTGATTGGGATGAACCTTGCAAACTTCAGGTCTAAGAATAAAGGGAGTAATGCAAACAGCTGGAATGTAAATATGGCTGTGACAGTTGTCCTTAGGTTGCCTTCCAAATGAGTGCGATTTTAACTCTCGAGCAAAATGGAAACAATTCGGATATATCCATATTAATACTGTATATCAGGAAACATTGTGTAACTGGTTACTGGCACGTTGTCTAACTGAGGTGTCTCTGGGGCGGAGGGAAGAATGCTTGGCAGGACTAATGGCAGAAAAATAAAGATGTTCAAGGGTTACTGCCTTCCTAAAATGGCTCTACTTGGAACCGTCTCCGACAGAAAAACAGAAGGTTTACACAGAACCATTTGGACTTCCCTGGGGGGGGAACTGTCAGTCACAGCAACACTAGACAATTGTGGCCGCCTGTGAGCTCATGTGTCCGGAAGAGGGCAGTTAGTGCTTTCCTCAGAGTGCGTTTAGCTGCCCTGTAAAGCAGTGCTTTGAAAAGATGTGGTGGCTGGCTGCATGTTTCTATAAGGAAGAATGTGTTAGCCCTTATCCTTCCCGACTGGTAGCTGTCATATAATAGGGAAGAACTAGATAGTGGGAGGGAAACTGGGAGAAAATGGGGTGGTTAAAAAAAATAAATAAATAAAATATTATGGCTAGTTTTTAGATTCTCGGAAATAAAAACAACTGAAAGCACATTAGCTAGCAATCTAGAGAAGTAGCAAACGCAAAAAATGCTACACTCTTGGTGTCTTGTAAGTGACTACCCCAAGTTGACGAGTTGAAATTTGAAGTTGAGGGGGTGTTTTCAGTGGCTTTAACCAGTCGTAGGTGGGGATTTACAAGTGAATGCAGCATAAGCCACAAGAGGGCACGTGTTGTGGTGATTTTATCACAGGTGTTCAATAAAGAATTAAATTTATTGTTCATAGTATTTAAAATAAACAATTCTTGCACTGTGCAATGCAGTCTGTTTTAGTTCCAACATAAGGGCCAAAGATTAGAGTACAGCTTAAGTGGCGCACTGATACACAGTTCCATTATTGTGATGCAGTCACAGCTGTGTCTATATCAAGGATTTTAAAACAGCTTCAACCAATCAGATTTTCGAACCAAAACTATCCTTGTTGTGCACTGAGATTTTCACCTCGAGTTTCCTTTTTTTCAGTGGCCTTACATAGCATCTTGATTTTCGTTCCATGTCGAAAGTAGGAACCTAGAAAGCTAGAAAGTAGCACTCTTTTGGCAGAAATGTGTTCCCATATTACATCTATAAAAGTTAAAGAGGTTACCTGCAAGTGGTGAAACTATATTCATTATTTGAAAGGGTCTGATTTATTGAGGTCATTGAATATCCGTTGCAGTCCTAGTTTTAATCTCTAAATCTTTTGGTCATCGTTGACCAGTAAAACCCTTCAGGGCTTCAGAGATCCACTGGAGTCTACAAAACTATATTACAGCTGAAAGTGAGCAGCAATGTAATGTAGCAGACCTGCTTTTCTCTATGCCCTTTGCTCCCAGTGTAATCTGAGCCATTAGCAAAAAATCCCTGTACAGGCAGGGCACACAAACAGCAACAGGCACTCTTACACACACACACACACACACACACACATACACAGAATTCTCACATCCATCCCAGCTAATGAAAGCAGACAAGAAGGTCGTCATTTCCCTGCTTTCTCCTAATTAGGCCTGTTCACCATAATTCAGTTACAACTCAATAAAGCACATTACGGCTGCAACTGGAGTCTATGGTGAAACTGTAACACTGAGGCTGCACTACACTTTATAACACTGTAATCATGTTTTGGCATATTTGCTTAATATTTGGTAGCAATGCTGTCTTATTAGACATGTGCCTTTTAGTTACGATTGGTTATATCATTTATTGAAATAGAATAGTGCTATTGGGAAGAGGCTGCGTAAGCAGGCAGAATACAATCGAAAGGCATTGTGAGGTAAATCTCACAACAACATGGCACATAACAATATATATTAATAACAATTAACAGTAATAAATAGAAATGTTTCAGTAGAAATAGTAACATCCTTATATAATTGTAAACTGTAATATTGTTATATATGTAGGATAAAGAAGCTTACCTTTAATTCATGCATTTTGTATCGTATGGTTTTCATAAACAATCCATACATCAAATGTTTGCACAGGCCAAAAAAAAATCTGACTCAAACTGCCCGACAAAAATCAACCCCCTGAGCCGTGACCACAGAACCGACGAAAAGCTGGTTTACAGATTCTTGTGCAGCAAGGGCGAAGTTTAAACGGCTAAGTGAACGAACAGGGTCAAAGGTCAGCGGCTTTGGGAATGAAGTCATGACTTTACACCACTGTGCTCACGTGAACTGACACTTCCCTTCCCACAGGAACGGTCATGTGACCGGGAAAGCCCTGAGAGGATTTGCTGTATTTAGTTTTCCACGTGTGGAATGGGACAAAGCCACTGAACTTTACCAGCTTTAGAGAGGCTAAACTTGCTCTTTTTACACACAAATACACCCAGAGCCACAAACTGAAAACCAGTTATATATCATATTATTCAATATATCATTAATGAGGAAATTGTCGCTACTCCCACTGCGTTCCATTCACATTAACAGGCTGTCTAGGTAGGCTGAGACTTGAAATAAGATCTGCCCCAGTCGAAGAGGAGGATGAGAATTATGTCAGAAGCTTATAATTCACCAAAGAAGAATTATAGAAAAGTGTGAAAAACATAGCATACGGCGCTCCAACACCAATTTTAAAGTAAAGTTGTAAGTTTTTTTTTTTTTTTTTTTTTTTTTTTTTAAATCACTACGACAACATTGTGAAGTGCAAAGGTTAAAAGGTTAAGCAGTTATCATGATCTCAACAAGTACTCACCGGCTGCTACATTGGGCTAACTGAGAGAGAGTGAGAGAGAGAGAACCCCGGCTCTACTGAAGACCCACAAAGGCCTCACAGCTGACTGCAGTCAGCACATTCCTTTGTGCAACAACAACCGGCAACACAACCTGCTCTGTATCGACCTCACCAATGTGACTAAGCATTTCAGCAACACAGAGGTCTCGAACACAAAAAAAGCTGCTTCTTCTGTAGTTTCTTTCCTTGCACTATTTGCCCATATACCTAAAATGCCATTATCTGATATAAAGATAACTTCATTCCATTTCAGCAATTCTACCACACTGTGTGCTTTTGTTTAATCACAATCACTTGCTACTTTCTAAGCTCAGATACAAACACAGCTAGGCTTTTCAACCATTCAGTCAAACAATGTAACAATGGGAAAATGCGACAAAGTAAAACTCTTATTTTGTTAAATGTACTCCAACAAGAGTAAAACATACTCTCCATTAAAATTACTCTTAGAGATTATGGTGGTTGTTTTTTTTTTTTTTGTTTGTTTTTAAATCCTACTTAGGTAAATGTAACATTTACTTGTTACTACCCATCTCTGCTAATATAATGCATGTGCTATAACCAGTTATGTAACATATATAGACAGGGTGTGCTGTTATAGGAAACTAATCAACAACAGGGTGGTGCGGCCGGGCCCTTTCCACACCAAAGTTGATTACTTTCCTATTATAACACATCCCAAATAGTTTACCATTGGAATTTGCCAAAAATTACAATTTTTATTTAGTACAGAACAACGTCATACTTTTTATAACTTAATAGTTATGTTTAATGTTGTGGAATGTCTGCGAAACATGTTCCTGCTATCACGTAACTTATAACAGCTATACACAGTCGTTCCATCACCAGCCTCTATTTTTTCTTTCTCTTTAAGTTAGTAAGGCAAAAAAAAATAAAAATAAAAAATGCAACTTGTCAGGCTACCAAGAGAGCTTCAACCCTGTCAGAAAAGTTACACCTTTACCTCTGACTGTGACAAATTGCTGACACTGAAGACTCCTTCTATAAATGGCAAATAAACATCTCTTCACAGAATACTTCACCATATCAACAATTACACACACTTTTTAAAATCTGTTTATGCACAACATCTGCCACACTGGTCCCTGTGTAAGTTGTTACTATAGAAATAGCAACATAGCATATTAGAAGGAGTATCAATATAAGACCTTCTGAACAATCAGATTCAAGAAATATCAATAACTGTGATGTGGTATAAACCACAATACTAAATATATTATTAGGCACAAATCCAAAGTAAATATCTAATGCAAAACAAACCATGGTACTTGCTTTCCTTCCATTACAAATAGCAGATTATGAGATCTCTTTTTCTATAAGCCTCGATGATAAGACTTTCTTCACAAAAACTACTGTCATTTAGATGGTGCAGTGACATCTTTCAAATTTGGACGTTTGACCAACATTAATTTGTGAGGTGAGAATTTTAAATGTGAGGATAAACAGATGATAATTGTCCATCTGATTCTTGTATCTCTATTACAAAATAATGCAGGTGGCACACCTACTCCTAAAATGCTGAATCAAAGGAACAGCCTAATGTCCAAGTCAAACACTAAAGCTGCAGCCCAGCTGTCACGTACACATGTGGTCTAGTTCTTGGAAACAGTACCAATTAGCACTATTGCTAGGTGAAACGAACATAAAATCAACAGGACAAAATGCTTCAGCAGTAGAACAGCACTAGAGAAAGACAGATCATGCCATCGAGTCTACATTGTGCAGTGATTTACAGTTGTAAGTGAAGAATAGAAACACAGCTCACGTAATACAACACTAACTACTAAATATAGAACATAACTAAAAAGAAAACACAGAGACAATACTTCCTCTATTCAGTAATCCAAAATCAAAAGCGCAACAACCTTTTTTCAATCCAGCTGAAGCTTTTTCTATACAGTGTGACTGTGTGTCATCATACCAATCATGATTGCTGATCAGGAAAGCTCACCATTATTATATTGTGCTACATTTTAAACATCTATTGACTATGCATTTAAACATGTATTTAACACCTGGACTTTCCATTAGAGGTGAATTTCAATTCATCCAAGGGGGATAAGGCTTCTGTTGAAAAACAAAGGGACATGGGGGTTCAAGAGTGAGAAAAAAGGGCACAAGCCTTCAGGAATGAGAATAAGGGGCACAAGGCTTGAGAAGGCTTCAGGAGTTAGACCAAGGGCCACAAGGCTCCAAAAGTGAGAACAAGGGCCACAAGGGGTCAGAGGTAAGACCAAGGACCACATGGCTTCTGGAGCGAGACCAAAGGAAACCAGGCTTTAGTAGCAAGACCAAGGGGCACGAAGCTTCAAGAGCAAGACTAAGGACCACAGGGCTACACGAGCGAGACAAAGGGCCACCAAGCTTCAGTAGCGAGGTCGAAGGGCATGAGGATTCAGAAGTGAGACTAAGGGCCACCAGGTTTTAGGACCTAGACCAAAACCCACAAAGCTTCAGGATTAAGACCAAGGACTACAAGGCTTCAAGAGTTGAGATCAAGGTGCACAAAGCTTCAGGAATGAGATCAAGGACCACAGGGCTTCAGGAGCAAGTCCAAGCACTATCAGACTTCAGGAGTGTGACCAAGGGTCACAAGGCTTCAAAAACCACAATGCTTCAAGAGTGTAACCAAGGACTATGAGGCTTCAAGAACAAGATCAATGGTAGTGAGGTTTTAGGATGGAGGTAAAAGGTTACAAGACTAGAGAAGTAAGGTGGAGGGCTGTGAAACTTTAGAAGGGTGTGTGTTTCTTTAAGTGATCAGGAGTAAAGTGGCATTAGAAACATTCCCACCAACACTTTAGTCGACATTGGGCTACTAGCATCTACACTAACCTACAGTGCTACATGCAATACAGTGTGCAAACAGCTGTCTCATCAGTCCCTGACCATAGAGGAAAAGCAGAGATGGGCTATTATCCATCCCCAAGTTCCTGCTCTTTAAACACACCGCCATGGAATGCATGCAACGTTTCTGTTCAGTCAACAAAGAAACGGTTCTAACCGCCTCCGAATCTCTTAGCAGGTTCCACAAACTGAGAGGCAGAACCGTAAGAACTCGTCCATGCAACTGCAGATCACAAGATAAAGCTAAAACCTAGCGTTGAAGTTCCAGTGTGACACACAACAACCTGCGTTTACTGAGCTGCAGCCGTGAACACAACAACACAATAACAACAACTACTATTACTACTACAATAACTACAACTACAACCACAACTACTACAATAACTACAATCACAACTATTACAATAACTACAACCACAACTACTATAATAACTACAACAACTACTACTACAATAACAACAACTACAATAACTACAACCACAACTATTACAATAACTACAACTACAACAACTACTACTACAATAACTACAACAACTACAACCACAACAACAACTACTACAATAAGTACAACAATAACAACAACTTCTACTACTACAGTAACTACAACAACAACAACAACAACAACAACAACTTCTACTACTACAACAACAACAACAGCAACCCGGTTCAAAAGGCTCAAGCGACTGCACGAGCGAACGGAACTCCGGAACTGAGCCGAGGGGGAAACACACACATACACGCGCGCGCGCGCGCGCACACACACACGCACACACACGCACGGCGCCGCCGCTGCTTTAGCACGCTAACTGAGAACCACCACCACCAACACCACTTCCACCACCACCACACTGAGCCGGAGCTCGAGGTCTTTCTGGGGAGAAAATGGCAAAGCAAAGCGGCTATGAAATGGCACGCGCCGTGACATTACCTAAGATGCTCGAGTTGCAGTAGTTAGTTTCCGCTTAAATCCTGCGCGTGAGCTCTGGCACTGACCTTGGACTCGGGGGAAGAGCACGAGAGCTGAGCGGCGCCGCCATGTTCCTGCTGCTGTTGCTCCTCTCTCGCTCGCGCTCTCTCTCTCTCTCTCTCGCTCGCTCGCTCGCTCTCTCTGACTGTGTGTGTTTGTGCGTGTGTGTCCTCCCCCCACTCAGTGTGTATCGTCCCCGTTTGAGCTGCAGCTCAGTCACTGTACACCCAGCAACAGCCGCCTAGTTCAGTTCACTCAGTAGTGAACACTTTGCATTCACTAGCTCGCAGTAAAGATTAATAAGAACGACGCTAAAGTATCAGTGGCGTGTGTGTACACTTGCACACTTGTACAAGTAAAGGTACAGTACGCTTATGGCAAGTCACGTGTCATTTTCAAGCACAGTAACTAATCTCACACACGTACAGCTCGTGCAAAAAAAAAAAAAAAAAAAAACTAGTGTGAGAGTCCTATTTAATATGCCTCACTAAGGCATGGTATTAGATTATATAGCACAAGAAATTATTTATAATAATTTCATCACAATCTTACTGTATTCCCATGAAGTAAATGTAGTACTAGTATTATGGGATTGCATTTTTCAAAATTAAAAAAATTTAAGATGCTCCTACAATGCTTAATCTGGGACTTGGATTTATTTCTACACAAAATGCTGCCTAACTAGACATCCTCATCCTCTTCCTGAATGGAATTCGATATACTACACAACTATAGTGTATATATATATATATATATATATATATATATATATATATATACTAGACACATACACAACAGTTTTGCACTATGGAACTTTTTTTTTTTTGCACACTACATAAAACCTCTTACACTGTACAGCTCTGTATATTTCTATACAGAAACAGTTGCACTATGAGAAAACTTTTTGCACACTACAGCTCTGTATATCTGTTTTTTTTTTAAAAACATATTCTATTTATGCATATTCTACTATCTATTCTACTATACTATTCTACTAAAAGGCTCTAAAGGCTGCTAAACCTTATCTTATAGTCTGCTAGATTTTATTATATTCTATTTTTATTATGGGTGTGTATATCTAGTCTGTTGTTGTTCTGTTCATTGTTGCACTGTGGGACGAGGCACTAAGGAAAAACATTGTACTACATCACATCACATGTATGTAATATGTATGTGACAAATGAAGAACCTTGAACCATGAACAACTGAATAAAGAATTGCATTTTCTTCTAATATTCATTCGTCTTCAGTAAACGCTTTATCCTGGTCAGGGCTGTGATGGTTCTGAATCTATCCTGAGAGCACTGGGTGCAAGGCAAGATCATGGAGGATGAGACGCCAGTCCAGTGCACACATTCGCAGGATCCACATCTATGAATGTTGGTCATGCTGTTGATTTAAATGCCTTGCAATTTGCCAGTGGTCCATTTTTTTCCTGAAGATGATAAGTGATACTAAGAACAGAGAACAAGTGATAAAGAAGGTTAAGACGTTTAGACCCATTAAAAGTGGACAACTTTTTTTGTTGATCAATGCATTGGTCTCACTTCAACTGATTATCAAGGATGGCATTTCTCAATCCAGGTTGTGGGGTATCACTGCTCAGTGTTTTCTGTGCTCACCCCATTCAACTCATCAGCTAATTAACAAGCCTGACCTAGGTTGAACTGGCTAAATTTGAGGAGAGAAGCCACTGAAATGTACAGGACAGTGGTACTCCAGGACCAGGATGGAGAAATACTGATCTAGGACAACGCCAAGGTATTTGTAGTTGGCGACCCTTTGATGATGTAGTTACAAAGCATATTTCTGCCGTTCGGTCTGGAGTATCAAAGTTTTCTGTGGTGTGCTGTAAAGCTGCTTTTCATGTGGATACATCCCACGGTTCCTGAGATCACACAAATTAAGACCAAGCCAAAATGATTGGGAGCATCTGTGGAATCTGCTTGATTTTAGCCCTTGTGTTTGCTACCATCAGCTCTGCGTATATGTATGTCAGCTCCCATTTATGTTATTTTACCCGAATCAGATGAACCACCTCGTGTTTAGTTCTTACTCGAGCTGTTGTAGGGCACTATAACTATCTGGTCTAACAGGTTCAATGAGGTAGTCATTAAAGTAGTCATCTTAAATACTTGTTTACATGGTGTTTACATGTAATGACATCTTTAAGGGTTGTTATTATCTGCGACAGACTCAATGTTGGCATACGAAAATGTCAGATACAGAAAATATATTACAATAGCTTACAAAATATACTTGTGTATACTTTGGAATGCATTATTAACAATAATAAAGTGTACTCCGTTTGCTAGTTGTTTTGCACGTCTTTTTGCAGATCTCAGGGTTATACAGTAAGTAACTATATTATAGCTGTAAGTGTGTATCACTACTGTTATTGTATTAATAGTCATTGTTTGATTAACAGCGTCTGTAGCTATGCGCTCTGTGAGTGCTTGTGATTAGTTGTAACACTTCCTGTTTCTATTCAGTTGGTGGAAACTTCAAGCACTTGTATCACTTTCAGCTTCTTCACCAGCTCTATCCAAGGCTTGGAAAACAATCAAATGAACACAATCTATCCACAATGTATTCAATCAGCTGAGACATGACTGATGTCTATGAGTTTTGCACTGGAGCTATGAGGCTAATACAGAAAACAAGCAAACTTTTCCAGAAATGTCTGCCTCAAAACACAGCCAATTCTTCAGTATTAACACACAGATAATATATACCAATCAGCCATAACATTAAAACCACCCGCCTAATATCGTGTAGTTCCCCCTTGTGCCACCAAAACAGCTCTGACCTGTCGAAGCAAGGACTACACAAGACCTCTAAAGGGGTGCTGTGGTATCTGGCAGCAAAACTTTAGCAGCAGATCCTTTAAGTCCTGTAAGTTGCGAGGTGGAGCCTCCATGGATCGAACTTGTTTGTCCAGCACATCCCACAGATGCTCGATCAGATTGAGATCTGGGGAATTTGGAGGCCAACACCTTGAACTCTTTGTCACATTTCCAACAATTTACCATTTTACCATTCCAACAATTTTTGCAGTGTGGCAGGGCGAATTGTCCTGCTGAAAGAGGCCACTGCCATTAGGGAATACCGTTGCCATGAAGGGCTGTACTTGGTCTGCAACAATGTTTAGGTAGGTGGTACATGTCAAAGTAACATCCACATGAACCAAAGTTTCCCAAAGTTTCACTGAAAAGCAGAACATTGCTCACAACATCACACTGCCTCCGCCAGCTTGCCTTCTTCTCATAGTGCATCCTGGTGCCATCCCAGTTAAGTGACTCACACACCCAGACATCCACATGATGTAAAAGAAAACATGATTAATCAGAACAGGCCACCTTGTTCCAATGCTCCATGGTCCAGTTCTGATGCTCACGTGTCCATTGTAGATGCTTTCGGTGGTCATGATTATCTCAATCATAGTGCATGTTAGTTTCTGTGGTAGGAATAAAGAGGGTTAATTCTGATTTGGTAAATCGAGCATCACATCTACCCGAGTATAGTAGTGGTATACTTCTTTTCTCTCTTCCATCTGTATTGTGTTTTCCTTTGCTAAACTCCTTTACATTTGTTCTATTGTGAAGAATTACTAATCATGTACTTCTAGTACACCTTCTTGACCTGAAGACACATGTATGTGGTTTTCTAAGCTTGGTGGTCTTTAACAGATGAGATTTATTGGTGGACCAACATTCAAGGCTACTTCTGTAGAAATATAAGAATTTGTCCTATCTGAGTGACACCAAACTATGCTCTAAGAAAGAAAGTGGTTTAGCTTCAAGATGGCGCTAACGTTTTTAGTTCTGCAACAACCTTTTGTCCATTTGTATAGATCAACAAAAGGACGTACAGTGCCAGAAACCACATTAGCAAGTTGGTTTGAGGTTCAAATGCTAAGCTGGATCTATAATCCTCTGTTAGGTACAATCACCTGATCGGTCCAGTGCCAAATTAAAGAAGCAAATTTATGATTGGCTACATTTTGGTTGTGCTTTAATTATGCGGCAGTATTTAACATGCTAACTAATTTAGCTCTTTGCATAATGACATAACCTCATGTTTGGAAAAATGCAATGGTTCTTTTGTTTAGAAATAATAATGATACTCTTCCTGTGGCTAGCCTTTCATCATCCTCTAAGCATGGTGGAGTTAACAGATGAGATCATGAGTGTGACATTTTGCAGGTCAAAAGATATACAATACATTTTTCCTTCATGTCAGTTTGTTTGATCTTATTCCAAATTTCTGTCATTGCGCTAAAGGGATATTTTTTGCATGCATTTTTGTTGACCTCTTTGTTTGATGGCCTCTTCTACTGCCATGGCATTTCTTTTGGCACCAAAGTGTCAAGCCTCAATAGCCAATACAAAGAAGCAGCAAAGTCAAACACAGAGATGACAGTTGTGTCAAGCCCTGCGGAAGAGGAACTGCAACTGAAAACACATGTCTAATAAGTTCTGCTGCCTCCTTACTTTTAAAAACATTGAATTTACAACCCAATATTCAGTTCACCACAAAGAACAAATAATCAAGAACTGCGTGGACACTTACGCATCTGCCTGCACACGCTCTTTGTGTCAATGAGTTTTCATAAAACCTAGCCAAAACAAAGGTGATATGAGTAATGCAATCCTTTCACACAGCACCTAAACCTTGAACATGAGACAAAACAAAGCTTCAAAACTTCATCTAAATGTATTAAGTTTGCAGCAGTGGCCTCTTGGTTTGATTTAGGCACACAACAACGAATGCAAAACTTACACTGCAATCAAATGCATTCAAACTATATAGTGAATTTTATGCAACACATGCAGCGAAGTTTGTTGCAGTCTCCAAGAATGTGGTTATCTGGACTTAGGGGTTACAAACTTGAGTGCTCTTATCACCAGTGTGACATCCTTGGTTTTGACCTTCCACATTCTCACTCGTTCCTCTTTCTGACCACTGCTGTTTTCTGCACCTAATCTATTATTACTGTGTCTGGTTGCTTGGCCATTAGTTGTCTATCTGACTAAATCTGTGAATCCCACGGGCTCTTCTACTCTCTGTGCTTCTTACTAATTTGACTTGGGCCTGTTCAGTGTGTAATCTCTGCAGACATTCCTGCCTGCACCTCACATCCTGCTAGACCAGGGGCTTGGGTTATGTCTGACATGCTACACTTTATGGGCACCCTTCATAAAAATAAATAACATATGCAATGAGTGTCATTAATATCTACAGTTATAAATGTGTACAGTACAGTTGTGACACATATATAATGCACATTTTCTGTACTGTACACATTACAGTGTACAATGTGCAACCTCATATTTATACCACAGGGAAACAGGAAATGGTCAAAGGCGACAATCGTCCCTTGGAGAATACATTTTTATGCATTTGACAGAATAATTTCACACATTCTCTTGAACGGTGTGAATATATACATGCATTATGCTTCTCAAGACACACACAGATTGTTCGTACTCTCCTTGTGAAGACGTTCCACTGGCATAATTAATAATGCAGCTAATTAATGCTATTCCTACACCTACATCTAACCCATAACCTCAGTAACCAAAAGGTCATCTTTTGGCTCTTTTTTTTTTTAAAATGAAAACTACAGGTGGCATAGTGGGTAGCATTGCCACCCTACAGCTACAGGGTCTCAGGTTTGATCCTGAGCTCTGTGTGGAGTTTCTGTGTATGTTCTCTTCGTGTACACATGGTTTTCCTCCGGGTTTCCTCTCAAGTACTGGCTATTCTAAATTGCCCCTAGGTGTGAACGAGTGTGTGAATCTGTGTACGCATGGTGCCCTGTGTACGCAATGGACTGGTTTTCCATCCAGGATGTATTCCAGACATGTCCAGTGTTCCTGGGATAAGGCTCTGGATTCACTGTGAACCTGATGAGGATCTTACTGAATGAAAGATTACTGCATGATTTGAGGTCTAAAAAGAAGTTTTCCTTTGCAATTTAGTGCAAAGCGGTTCCAGAGTAACAGTATGACAAAGGTCTGTCATCAGCTGTGCTGGCGAGGTTGGCAATGTCCCCACAAGGATAAGAAAATCAGACAGTTTGTACCTTGTGGGAACACTGCCAACACACAGACATGGGAAGTCCTCTGCCTGCACAACTAATGACGGACCTTTGTCATACTGTTACTCTGGAACCTCTTTGCACTACACTGCAGTGAACAAATCCACCATGTACGTAGTCACTTTGTAGCCACCTTTACCCCGTATATCAGTGGAAACTGACCATGATAGGACTACTATATGATGTTATTTGGATGGTGGTTTGGTGATTTGGTTGTTCTCAGTATTATAATTAAGTATCTACAGTATTTACTCTCACAAAAGCTCGGTTTGTATACAGGCTGTGAAAGATAAAATAAAAAATGAGTCCATGGCGCCACCTTGTGCTCACAGTAATGAAATAGTAGCACACGTCATTTCTTCCCAAATACTTGGTTATGGCACCAATCTGTCAGCATTCCCCCAGTGTCTCCATGTGAGCAGAGAAATACTGTATTACCGTACTTACATCTGCCTTTTAAGTATCTGTACTTTACCTGAAGGTTTATTTCACCTCAGATTTTTGACTTTTACTACATTTCTCTGCAGTCATATACTGTACAGGGGTGACTGGAATAAATGGGCTAGCAGGGCTTAGCCACCCTGCCTTGCAAAGATACAATTATATCAACATAAGGTTTCCTTTTTTGAGATCCACTTCATATTATTTGCTGTTAACAAATTATTTAACTTTATGCAATTATTTTGGACTTTTGTTGAACCAAGGGCAACAGCACCACTAAAGGTCATAGGAAAAATACACAGAATGGTATGATGAAGCAAGGCTGGAGCTGATTTCTTTCTAGCTCAGACTGTAGATTTGAGCTAATATTTCTCAGCCCATGTCGCCGACACATCCATCAGAGTGAGAAAGTTAACTAAATAGTTCCACTGATTGAACACAGTAAGGCTGTCTGTCTTTAAATGTGTCTTATAGTTTGCCCCACATCGTTCTTATTCTCTCAATGAGATGATATAATGAATTGCTCACCTCTTTACTGACCATATACACAATATGGCCAAAAATATGTGGACACCTGAACATCACACCCATATATGGTTCTTCACCAAACTGCTGCCAGCACACAATTGTCTAGATTGTCTTTGTATGCTGTAGCATTAAGAATTCCCCTTTACTGGAACTAAGGGGCCCAAACAAGAAGTCTGTGCCCACTGTAGCTTCAGATTCCTGTCCTTGGCTGACAGAAGTGGAACCCAAAGTGCTCTTCTGCTGTTGTAGCCTATCCAATCAAGGTTTGACGTGTTGATATTCTGCTCACCACAGTTGGAAAGAGTGATTGTTTGAGTCACCGTACTATTTATTGTCGCACCATTCTCGGTAAACTCTAGAGACTGTCCCAGATCATCAGCAGTTTCTGAAATAATCAAACCAGCCCGTTTGGCTCCGATAAAAAAAATGAGAGACACTTTCAATAAACACAAGAAAATGGTACCAGTCTCAATTTGTATTTTATTGTATTTTGTATTTGAATGTTTGTTTTTGTAGAACAAAATAAATTCTTAAGAAAATGATGGTGGAAATGCAAACTACAAACTATCAGAGTGTATTATCGCACGGGTGGAACAAAAAAGCCAAATTATTGTTCTAAATCCATAACATATTCCTCTGTTTGTCTATATAAGCACTGCAGTGCAAATAAGGACAGAAGGCATCAAATTATATGTACTTTCTAAAAGGTTTTTTTTTTTTTTTTTTTTTAATACACATGGTACTGCTACGGTCATGATCATGGCAAATTATATATAATAATGACAAATTAAGCAAATGCAAACAATGAATTGACAAAACACACACACACATACACACATACACACACACACTTGCACAGTTGACCACCCACACCTTTTCACACAGTATGTACTGTTTTCTTTTTTTTTTTTTTAACCTGTTTAAATGTCCATACAAATTTGGTATAGTCAGGCACTTGAAGTGTTTATTGGCCTTTTTCACTGGCACAGATGAATCCTGGGAAATGCAGAATGCCACTTAAAGTGTGCAGCGTTTGGACCCTTTTAGTCAGGGAGGCGGGGGAAAAAAAAAAAAAAAAGAAAAAAAAAAAAAGCCCACTTCCTGTGATGAACAGACAGCTCTGTACAATAAAGTATTCAGCACCCAGCTTTAAAAAGGGGCACTGTTTTTGTAAAGTAGCCTCCCTACTGTGCACAAAAGCCTATAGGGCCGTTCCTGAGCCTGTGCACAGCACATTTCCCAGCTCTCCCTATGCACATTTAGCTCGCTGATTTTCTGACAAGCAAACATGTGCTGTTAATTGCTTGTACAATACATCAATATATTACAATTGTGAAAAATAGGCAGCAATACTGAGAAGATATACAAATCTATTGTCTGTAAAACATCAGAAAGTCTTCTATGGTCCTTTATTTTGGAGCTCTGTTGCAGAGAAGGCAAGTCCTCTCACTGAGGAAATGTTCCAGCGATGTATCATGATATGAAAATATTGGCACATGCTTACTGGTGAGTGTAATCAGGTATGTGAGAGCTGGGAAATGCGAATCATGTGCAGTGCAATGCAATTAAAAAAAAGCAGGACTGAAGCGCAGAGCTGGGAATGATCAAGGAGGAGAGAGAGAGGGAGAGGAGGGAAGGAGGAATGAACAGCGGGATCTGTTTAGGATGATTTCTCCTTCCTGGCTCTAGGAGAATCTGCTCCGTTTGCACTCAGCGATCCGTTCACGCCGTTGGCTACAAGACATCAGCACACAAGTTAATAATCTGTATACTGAGTGATTGCAGAAGACTCACAAATCTGCTTCAGCTATTGATGTTAATTTGAGTTTAGAGCTGTGTACAAATACACAGCTTAAATATGAAATAATGAAAATGTAAAAAAAAAAAAAACCGAACAAACAAAAAAAAAAAAAAAAGAATAATATATATAATAATATATGTTGGCTTAAATAAAAGTTGAGCACTAGTTGAGGTTAGTGCAGCACTAACCTTTCCTGGACTTGCCCTTTGAGGAGGAAGATTTCTTCTTTGAGGACAGAATCTGAGCGTGTTCTCTCCACCGCCGCAGTTGGAAGTTGATGAATTTCCACATCATGAAGGCCTGAGTGATGCAGATTGCAGCCAGGACAGTCACTCTGGTCCACCAAGAGGCACCACAAAGTACAAAAAAGAAAGAAGAAGAAAAGCAAATTATGCAATCGGTAATGAAAACTCCTGTAAATATTAATAATTTTTTAGCCAAACCAAATTGTTCTTTAACAACTACTGTTAAATTGAGCAATAATGTGATAAAACATAACATTTCTACAGCTACTTAGTTTACCAAAAATAAAAAAATAAATACACTGCTTTCGTTAGATGTTGATGCTACCTCATGTGCTTTGTTAATTTCTTTCTTTACTGTGTGAACATTTAACAATTACTTTAACAAATGTTTCCTGTCTCACCTAACCAGCAGCACGTTGTAGTTTCCCTCGGTCAGGTTGAAGCCCTGGCGTTCAGATCCAGCCAAGCCGAACCCCACAGTGAGGACGGAGAGAGACAGAGTCAATAAGCGGGCCAGGACGAACAGGACAGCCCACACTGAGAACCTACACACACGCACAATTAAAATCTTACATTCTGTTTGGATCAATGTCTCAATTTCGCTAATGAACAATTATTTCTAAAAATAGTCTATTAGGTGATGTTCAGATCATGTTTAGCTGAAAAGAATGATTAAAAATGACATGATTGTAAATGTGAAGCAGAAAAGTGGTGATGTTGCCTGTCTCTCTTATTTTGCGTAATGTGGTTATCATGCAATGAAATTACTGAATAATAAGCCTTTTAATTTGGATACAAATTCAGAAGGGAAATTAGAAATCCTGGGTTTAGGAGGACATTAGATCTTTCAATTAAGGAGATCATCATGAACGAATAACTCTGGCTCATGGGCACTCACCCTGTTTGTCTCTCTTCGTTACTGAAGTAAATGATACGAGACACGTGGAAGAGCAACTCGACGAAGTAATGTAGCACGAGCAGCACCACACCCAGACGGTTCAGACTGCAAACACAATTAAAATAACTGAACCATGTTGCACTACAAGTTTGAAATCTAACATGACACATGAAGTTAAAAGATGTGTGGCATTCACTGAGTAGGCTGTTGAAGGAGTACATTTCTTTTTATGAATACGATTTTTGTTCATACTTGAGGATGTAAGCGCCTGCGATGTGGACCAAGTACAGACTGATGTAAACCAGCTGTCGGGGAATGTCCTCCTGAAAAATAAATCAAGAAAACATGGATTTCTCACGTAAACAGAAACGCCCTGGAGACAACCTTTTGTCCCCTCACAATGACAGGAACTGAGCGGAAACAATGCTAATCTTTCCATACTCACTTTCTTGATCTTCTGGAAATAGAGTTCAGGAAGAGTGTGGAACCAGTAACCCAGCTGACAGATGTAGTAAAACTTCATCTGGAACCTGAAAACATGATTCTTGGTTATACGGCATATTGTGATACTGATATCATGGACAGAAGGATTTCGTTCAGGGTGATGCTACTTACTCTAAAGGTCACATGAAGGACAAATGTGTTCTAATTTCTGGACAAATTTAAAAAGCAGCATTGCATGTGTCCTTTACAGTCTGAAGGATATGTTGCTGAATATGCAATATTATGAAGGATATGTTGTTTTTGTGTGGTTAAGATGCTTCCCAATGAGAACAGCAGAAGGTACATATTTGCTCTCCACCATCAAAACATATACTGATGGAAGATGTTTTGGAAAAATGGTGTTCATCGGTCTAGTATGGTACCAGACGCTTGTAGAATCAGTGCCAAGGTGCTCTGAAGCTGTTCTGGTGGCTCAAAGCCTTACTAAGACACTATGTTGGTTTTTCCTTTAATTTGTCACCCATCAGTATGTGTATGTTTATTTCTGTGGAGAAGAAGTCAACGCTTGATTTGTTATAGTGATATGAACTTGAATGAGGTCTGGTTAACCTAGGCATGATGAAAGCAGTTTCAGAGGAAGACATCTTGACTGTACAAGTACAGGCTTCAACGCTATCTATTACCAGACAGAGAATGTGACTTACGGCATCAGCGTGTGTGGGTAGCCTTCCCACAGACTGACAGGGTTCGACAGGATGTTTTCCTTCACACACAGAACAATGAAACGATTAATTTCACAACTTAATCTGCTATGATATTAATAACTGTAAAGCTGTGATGCAGTCATACAGAAATCAGAATGCTGGCTCCCCACACGCACGAGAACAGATAGAAAGCACTGAGCTGGCCCGACTCATTGAACTTGCTGTGTTTGGTTTTGGAGAAGTGCATCTTCCTGTTGATTTTCTGCACGGAGAAGAACCAAGAGATCCAGTAAGGAAACAAAATGAACCTTTCTACTGAGGTGTAAGGTGTAAAATGATAATGTTTGTATGATACCAAATCTGATCGTTATATTAAACACCCAACATGGTTTGAATGGAAAAGTATAGGATTCTTACATGTATAGCTACGTTCAGAGGGGAATCAGCTACAGCTAGCAATGATTAAAAATAAATAAATAAATAAATAAATAATAATAATAATAAAAAAAGATTCTTACATCAAGGATGTACTCCTGGATTATGGCATGCATGATGATGGCCACCAGCATGTAGAAGAAGACGGTGGCTACATCCTTCAGGCCATGGTGGAAATAATTCACCGGCGTCTCCTCGGCACCTTCTGACAACCAGACATACACGCAGACACAGACATGACTATGGTGTTGAGGCTCACAGCCCATTAAATTAACTAGAGTATAACAAGGTAATTGAGGATCAGGTAACAGCTGGGACATGAGCCAAGAAAACAGACTTCAGTGCACATCTGTGAATATAACAGATAGTAATATAACCGATAATATTACAATATAATAAAACACACACATTTTGCTTAAGCGGTGGTCACACACTGTACATTCTGGAGGAAAGTAGAAGCAAAACTCTGATGATCAAGCTCGCAGTCTTGCGAGCCTAATGGCAATGTTAAGTAGATAAATTGTTGTTTGTTTTTTTTTGGTGAGAGTCATTAAGAAAATACTAAGGCAAAATCTGTTTTCAGACTTCACAGAGTTGCTAAGCAAATTCCTTTTTCCTGTGTTATTTTGCATTCAAGAGAACTGGCTTTTTTGCCAGGAAATATCTACACTGCTGTTTACACGTCACAATGTCACTCCCTTGCGTTCCACTGAGCAGGCAACATTTAGAGATTAAGTCTGACCCATTTAGAAAGCACCATCTTTAAAGGTTCCATATTTTGGCCACAACTGAAGCCTGAATAAGGTACAAGTACATTTTTTCTTAAAATAATACCATAAAAATTTACACAGTTAAGACTATGAGAGGTCATGTTAGTTCATGCATTAATCTCAACAGTTTAATGACCTTGAAGTGCTGTTAGAAACCCAGCTCTGTCCTGGCTTATCACACTGACCGCCACTAACATTATCTGATTTGGATTGAGTAATATGGCCAAAGAAAAATTTTAACTAGGAACACTAAACCACTACGGAAAAAAAAACAACTGTCAGCTTGTGAATAATGAAATAGTCTCAAGACAATGCAGGTGTTGTAGGGTGTTATTTCTGTTGTGTACTGGCATGTTCCAATAATCAATTACGCAATAAACAGTACACTGACAAGCAACATACACAAAGTTATCACGGTGGACACCTTAAACTTCCACTCACTAAGCAGCATTTCTGTGCAGCGAGATAAAGTCTCTTGGAGCACACAATCCAAACATTATAGTTCCAGGAAAGTTTGAAACATGGCAGACAGAACTAACGCTTTAACTAAAGTTTAACTGTTTAGTTCTTTTTAATTTGATAATATTAGCAATCATCTGAAAATCAACAGTTCTGCACGTGCATGTAAACTACTATAATGATTTGTCTTAGAGCTTTTTTTCACATCAGCAGTTTTGTACATTTGGTGGAGTGTGAAACTTGTTTAGGAGCCCAGGTGTGGTCCAGGGGAATCCGAAAATTAATGGTCGATTTTAAGCAAAAGTTAACACACCCATCAGATAAATAAGGTGTTTTTAAATTAAATGTTAGGATGAATAGGAAAAGGCTGTATCTAGTGTATCCTATTTTGCAAAAATTGCTCAGACATGAATAAAAGTGATGTAAAGAACTGTGCAATCCATCTGCATGAAAGCGACGCTGTAGTGAGGACACCTTCCACTAAACACTGAAATGACGACTCTGACTTACCATTTGCTGTTATCGTGACGTTGTACTGCACCGTTATGAACAAAACTGCAATCTTTGAGGTGATCTGCAACACAACAGAGGACACACATTTGTTCTCCACAATCAGCATGATCCAACATGACCCCATAAACAAAATAAAACATGTACACAAGTTAACCATAAACTTATACTCTCTATATAAAGCCGTTTTGGCTACCAGACACAGAAATAACCCATGATTCAAAGTGAACGTCAGAGGAGAAAGGGCTACTGACCCCTATACTGTTTCTAATGCTGTAGCTTTGTTATAGAGTTTCTTGTTCTTGGACGATGAGATGAGACGCTGTTTATTTTTGGAGTTACAGTATATCATACATGTTTTAGCTGAGGTCAAGCATAAGCGCCGCTGACGGTGAAGGAGAGCCGCAGGGTCATCATCAGGAGGCATCGGACACTTCTGAGTGGTAGGCCTGTAATTAATTTTAAGTAGTACACTACGTGATAAAATGATATTATTTACTCTTATTGATGGAGAAGCCGTGATGGTGTATAAAGACGGAGTCATGTTCTCGACCAGTCTGAAATAGAGACATTTCAGCAATAAACAGCCCCTAATCGTAAAACACCCGTCTGAAAAGTCACACAAACACCAATCACCGTCTTCAAAATAAACACGAGGTGCTGCAACGAGGTAAAGCAAGAACCGCTCGAGGGGGCGGGACTTATCTGTTCTCGAGAGGATTTAATTGGACGAACACAAGGCTAGTACAGACTGAATAATGACAATTTTTAATTTGTTTCCCGGAAGTGACAAAGTATAAAATTAAAATCAGAATATCTCCTTATTTTTTTTTTGGATATACCGTCATATTGGCGCCCAGAAAACTAAAGGACCGGTACAAAAAGCAACTGATAATTCAGTCCAGAAGAGAGCAGTGGAAAAATTAAATTTATATTTTAATAAATATAATATTGATATTGTATATTATATAATATTTAAATAAATAAAAAATATTTTTTGAATTTTAATTTATTCAAAACAAACTACTCTAAACAAATATGGAGCACAAGAAGCATTTCCATTTAAAGTAATAATAAAATTATATATATATATATATATATATTTATTTACACACTGTATATATACACAAACACACACACACAGACACACACACACACACACAGTCTTTCACTCACTAATGCAAACTACATACCCCATTATTTTGGCATTAGACAAAAAAAAAACAAAAAGAAAGACTGAAAGAACTCCATTTCCCATGATGCACCGCAACTTCTGCTGGCTCTGGTTTTCAGAAGTAAACTTAAATGAAAAAAAAAACGGAGGTGTAACATCAGGAAAGACGGAGGAATGCGAAAAGTCAGAGGGGAAAAACGCTGGAAAACGCGTCGCTGTGAGGGAATAATGCTAACGTGGCTAAGGCTGAGCGTCTCGGTGACAGCGCGCGCACAGAATGCCACGTAACCGTCAAACCCACCGCACGCGCTCAGGCATGATGCACGCAGCTGCGACAATGCAGCTCGAGGAAACGTGTACATGCTGCAGTGTGCATAAAGCCTTGTGCTCGATCAAACCCACTGCGCCGGTCAGCTCGTTTCAGAGAAAAGAGGAAAAAGTGGGGCAGCGTAACAGACACACAGTTGCGTATAATAAAGGAAAAATAAACAATAACAACAAACAACAATTCTGCAGTGGGTTAAAAGGAAGCAGATGTGTTTAAGTCTGAAGGAGCTCCTGTGGAACAAATCAGACACTCAAGATCAAGCCCAAGATCAGACATTTCACCCTCCCTGTATATGAATCGGAACTTGAGTGTCTGATTTTTCGACCTTACCTCGAACATGAGTCCCAGGAGGAAGAGCATGGCCACACACGACACAATATCTGCATGGTTCTGGATGACAAACTCGTGGCTCAGGACAGGAGGAGTTTTGTTGTTCTTCTTTCTGATTCCCATGATGCTGGAGAAACTTTTCGTGGCCAAACTCAGACACAGAAAGCAGAGCCGAACCTCACAGTGGCACCAACGGCACTAAAGCCACTTCACTCTCCAAGCGCCTTCTCTTCGCTTCTTTTTTCCTTCTGCTGGAGACTGAGCTAGCCCACTGCTGCCTCCTGCTGGCTGGGAGAAAGGCTTCTGACGTGGTGTGGATGGTCATGCTTACTGTTTACAGCCCAGAAGAGAGAACAACCTGATTCCATCCATCCATTCTCTGTACCGCTTATCCTACACAGGGTCACAGGGTAACCTCTATCTCAGGGCACCTGGGGCACAAGGCAGGGGACACCCTGCATGGGGTGCTGGTCCATCACAGTGCACAATCACACACACACACATTCACACTCGGAAATGCCAGTCAGCCTACAGCGCATGTCTTTGGACTGGGGGAGGAAATCGGAGTACCCGAAGAAAACCCTGAAGTACAGGGAGAACAAACTCTGTGCACACAGGGTGGAGGCGGGATTCGAACCCCCAACCCCGGAGGTGTGATGCAACAGTGCTAACTACTGAATCCAGAGTGTATGTTCCTGGGAACACTGGGTGTGAGATGGGAATACGTCCTGGATGTCCGTTGCAAGACACCATGAACGCACATTCACACCTAGGGGCAATTTAGTGCAGTCAATCCACCTACTGGCACTTTTGGGAGGTAGGAGGAAACCAGAGAACCCATGTAAACACAGGGAGAACATGTGAAACTCCACACAGACTCTAACCCAAGCCATGACGACACCACCCAGTGTACCACCCTCTTTGAAATAAGATCACTGTAATTAATTATTCATTAGCACTGCTCATTTAAATTTGGCTTTGTTCTGAGTTATAGATTTCAATGCATTTCCCCTACAGACTTAAAGGAGCAGTTTGTAATTTTATATCCCTCTGCTGCAAGGCAAACTGCAATTGCAATGAAAACATAGGCTTCCTCTTCCTCCACAACCGAGCTCGCCTCCTCTGTCAAAACTACACGTGTTCTAATGTTGCATTCATGGTGCCTCGTAAGTCGTAATTTGCAAGTTGTAATAAAGTCATTTCACACTTCGGCATGTTTGACAAAGTACAAAGTTTGCAAAGTGAAAAAAAACAAAAACAAAAACATGGACGCCTTCACGAAAGCGTGTCTTTTCTTTACTCAGTAAGAGCCTGTAAAGCCTGAGTCACTATTTGTACTATGCGACTGTAGTGAAATTCAAACAGTCACGCAACATATTGGACTGAAATTGCAGAACAGCAACAACAGCAGACAATAGCGAGTAGCGTTAGCAACAAGCTAGCCGGCTAACATTAGTCATGTTGATGATTACCTTCTCAAAACAGCAATTAGTATGGTCTGTGTTATAGATTCAACCAAGTACTGTGTCTGTATATTAACTGATCTAAAAGATCTACTGCATAATTTAAAAGTAGAGAAAAATTAGTCTGTTCACAGTCTGTTCACAAGTTGACGAGTTGAAGTTGCAAATTGAGTGGGCATTTTCAGTGGCTTTTACTGGTTGTAGATGGAGAATTATAAATTGCAACCTCACCTTGAATGTAGCATAAATTCCCTTTTAGGGAAAAGGGGCGGAGCTGAGCAGCTCTGTTCTGGCGGAGTCGATTTCTAGGCCAGAAAAATGTAAAGATAAGCCTGAAATGTAGAAACTAGCAAGATCCTTTGCATGGCAATGTTGTGACTCACAGTCTTAAGGTATCTTTGGAATTAAATGACCATTACATATCTAGAATCAGAATGAAATAATTCATGGCATCTTTAAAAAAAAAAACTTAATTCTTTTAAAAAAGGAATTCAAGTACCCAAAAGGCATGGTAAGAAAATGGACGCTGTAGCCACACAGAGGCTTCAGATACAGATTTACAAAACTGACTATGAAATTGATAAAAATGAGAATTTTCAGCAACACATTCACATATGACTAATCCTATTTCCAACACTCCATAATGATTAAGTACCAACTAGCCATGCAAAAAAGTACTGGCAAAATTAAATGAGGATTAAAGTATACAGAAACTGCACATTTACGAGCTTTTTGCTTGGTTGGTGATAAACAGTAATATTAGGCTTCATCATTCAGAAGACCACTTTTTTCTCCATATCATTCCAGATCTAAGTTTCCAGTGCTGAAAGATTAGTTTCTTCTATCTGCTTTCGAAATGCTGAATGGCTCACAAGGCGTGGTACAGACCATATTTTAACCCCAATGTGGAAATCACATGCTTTTTTAAAAGCGAACAATAAACTTCAGGCTGAAGTGAATCAAAAATAGAGGGATCATTGCCAGCACAAACCAGCTGGACAGCATGAACTCGTAGCTAAAGCAAAGCCCTTACAAATAAACACAACACGATGGGTGGAATGCAAACTATAATCGGAATGTTCACGGTAGCGTTGTGTTTCAAACTTCCAGTAAGTGCAGATAAGACAGTTTGTAATAATAAGCTCTAACACACTACACATGTTCTTCAAGTAATAACAAGTTATTACATCCATGATATACAGTTGGGGTCGTAAGTTTACATACGCCTTGGAGAATCTGCAAAATGTTAATAATTAAAAAAAAAAAAAAAGAAGGATCATAAAAATTGTGTTTTATTTTTTATTTAGTACTGCCCGGAATAAACTATTTCACATAACACATACTTACATACATTCCACAAGACACAATAATAACTAATTTATGCAAATGAACCCATCCAAAAGTTTACATACGCGTGATTCTTAATACTCTGTGTTGTTACCTGGATGATCAGCGACTGTTTTTATGTTTTGTGATAGCTGTTCATGAGTTCCTTGTTTGTCCTGAGCAGTTAAACTGCCCACTGTTCTTCAGAAAAATCCTCCAGGTCCTGCACATTATTTGCTTTTCCAGCATCTTCTGCATATTTGACCCTTTTCTAACAGCGGCTATATGATGTTGGGATCCATCTTTTCACACTGAGGACAATTCAGGGACTTGTACACAACTATTACAAAAGGTGTAAACATTCACTGATGCTCAAGAAGGCAAGACACTATATTAAGAGTCGGGGTGTGCAAACTTTTGAACACAGAATGATCAGTGTAAATTGTTATTATTTTGTTAAAAGAGCTTATTTTTTCATTTAGTACTGCCCTTCAGAAGCCACATAATATATTTACAAGTTTCCAAGAAGACAAAATAATAACAATTTACACCGATCATACTGTTTAAAAGTTTACACCCCCCTGGCTCTTAATATGTGTTGTCTTCTTGAGCATCAGTGAATGTTTACACCTTTTGTAATAGTTGTGTATGAGTCCCTCAGTTGTCCTCAGTGTGAAAAGATGGATCTCAACATCATATAGTCGCTGTTGGAAAGGGGTCAAATATGCAGAAGATGCTGGAAAAGCAAATAATGTGCAGGACCTGGAGGATTTTTCTGAAGAACAGTGGGCAGTTTAACTGCTCAGGACAAACAAGGGACTCATGAACAGCTATCACAAAACATAAAAACAGTCGCTGATCATCCAGGTAACAACACACAGTATTAAGAATCACGCGTATGTAAACGTTTGAATGGTTAATTTGTGTAAATTCAGTTATTATTGTGTCTTGTGGACTGTATGTAAACGTCTGTTATGTGAAATAGTTTATTCAGGGCAGTACTAAATAAAAAACAAAATGCAATTTTTTAATAATCCCTCTCTTTTTTTTTTTTATAAAAACATTATTAACATTTTGCAGATTCTGCAAGGCGTATATAAACTTATGACACCAACTGTCCATATAATGATGACTACTGTATATTAGAATTACACTTGCTATACCACTCAACCTGTACATGCTGCAAAGATGAGTAGATCAATAGATCTTTAAATTACACGTACTTTTCACTTCAATTATTTTTTACTTTACTTTTACTTTACTTTTTTCTTTTTAATTCTATCTTGTTCAAGTGAATGTTTTGTGTATACAGCTATTCTATTCTATTCATCTATTTCACATATACTGTAATCATAGCCCAGTTATACACACCACAACTATGAAATAATGTGTAAAAAAAAAAAGAAGATTAACTTTAGATAACTTCAGAACTTTTGGCTTGATGAAGGTTTGCAGCCTCTTGTGAGATCTGATCATTTTATACAACTTTCATTTGAAGATGGCAAAGAACAACAGAAAGATTCCAGTTTTAGAACTGCAGAGTTTAATGGACTCCTGGGGTTGTCAAGTAGCAAAATAAAGTATTTACATGACACTGTTCTGAACTGAAGATGGCAGATGGCGTGCAAGAACATCAAGGAGGTTAAAACTGCAGCAAGAGGTTCACTGTTATTGTTGTTGTCCCTGGACAATTGTTGAACAGTTAAATTAAGACTACATACATTCATTTGTCTTCAATAACCACTTTAACCTCATCAGGGTTGCAGTGGATCCAGCCAATCCCAGCAACACTGGGTGCAAGACGAGAGAATTCACGCCGAATGGGACGCCAGTCCATCTCAGGGTACCATGCATTCTAAATTTAATTGTGCCCATTTTCATGAAGGGTGCCAATAATTCTGGATTCTTGACTATAAAAAGAAATAGAACTATTGACACTGAGTACACTGTGTGTATGTCTCTTATCTAAAGGCTTCACCAGTTTACCCTTCAGGCACTTTATTTAGGGGGATATATTAGTATCCAGTTAATAAATGCTCAGATACACAGATTTTGCTCTTTGGCTGAACAATTGCTTGATGTTTTTCCTGATTTAATTGCAACACAGAGCCATTTTGTTCAGTACTCTGTATAATATAATGAGCCACTAGGTAGATATACATTGTACTAGGTCGTGTACATGTAGGAATGCCGGAATGGGTGTGTGTGGGAATATTACGTCATATTGTAATTTTGACACAGGGACACAAAGAAGGGAGTGGTGATCTCGGGTTGTGAGAATGCACAGGCATTCAAAGAAACTGAGAATGAAAGGCACTTTGAGAGGGAGGAAGCAGAAGTGTGTGAGCTCTCGTAAGGTAAAGCACTTTTCGCCTATTTTACATTTTGCATTCAGATACGAAGGGAATCTCCTTGAGATAATATTTTATATTGATTTCACAATACACAGTTACTGTGTTGTGGTCAGGTAATGGTGCAGATATAAAGATTGTACTGTAGTTGTACTGTATAGGAGAACATAGAAGAATATAGAAGATGAAAGTTATGTTAAACATTCATGGAAAGATCAGCTAGTGAATAGCTCTAGATGCTCCTAGACTATAAGTGATTACATGATGATTTATGACAAACACTATGTTGAACTGTAGCCCAGTTTTGAGTCAGTGATTAATACATGGAGGAGCAAAGTGCAGTGATTAGTCTTAGCAAGTTTAAATGGACAAGGACATCATGATAAGCCTATGTTAACCTGTTTCACTTGTCTGACATTAACACTGTCTCTGTTTCCGAACAGATTATGAAGCTGAAAATGTATTCCCAGTCTGGAAATCCTGCAATAACAAAATTACGGGACCACACAAACATGGATGTTCACCTAGCTTGTCTCTGATATCAAAGCCATGGGCTTTACTAGATTCCGGTGGATCTGCACTTTTGTTGGACTGGTCTTCTCCGTGGTGGATATCGCATCGGATTTACTTCTGAGCTTGCAGTATTTCAGGGAAGGACACTACACCTGGTTTGCACTGACACTCTCGTTTATTCTCATCGGATCTCTGTGCACACAGATTTTCAGCTACTCTTGGTTTAGGGATGATTATAATGACGAGGAGGAGACACAAACACAAACGACTCATATGGGCTTGCTCCATCTGTTACACCTGGGCTTCTTCACCAGGTAAATGTTCATTACAGGCTGAAACTCTTACTACGGTTGAAGTAGTTTTTGGACAAATTGTGCCTTTAAGAACATTATGGTACTCATTGTTATTATACAAAGCCCTAAGAAATGTTTATGATGCTTTAAACTTCATTGAATTAATGTCATGGGTTTAAAAACTCTATGCATTACATTACTGCAGCATGGACGATCTCTGAGCTCTAAAACACAAATTCTTTCATTTTCGTGTGTACGTGCTGCTTTCTCAATTACAGTGTAAGTTAAAGGAATGGCATGTGAATCATTCTGAAAACTTGGGACTATCCTATCACCGTCACCAACAGGAACATCTTAAAGATAACGAGGCTTCACTGAGTTACTGATTAAACTGATGACAGGACAGTAAGCCAGACGGTCACATGCATCTGCTACAGTATGTACAATCCAGAGCAAAACAACTAAGGTGCGTTCAATGGCAGAGTTTATTAAAAGGTAAACCAGATACATTCAAACTGAAGGGAGAATACTCTGGCATTATCTAGAAACAGACAGCCCAAAGTTGAAAGTTCAGAAAACAAAACCAAAGCCAAGCATTATGCAAAGACACACCGAGAACAAGACTTCACAATGAGTGAGAGGCAGGGCCAGGTGTGATGTACAGTGTACTGTACACAGTGACTAATGGGAACTTGATTTCAAACAGCTGAGACTGTTTGTTCTGTACTATGTATAATATAATGAGCATGTACATGCTCATTATATTATATTACCGTGTACATGTAGGAATGACAGAATGAGTGTGTGTGGGAATATTAGGGGTCACTGTGGAAATAGTATACAGTATATTGGGAGAAGGCGATCCCTAGTGGCTAAACATGGGACTGTCAGATAAGGCTGTGACCCATTGTAATACTGAAGTGTAATATGATCAATCATCTCCATGATTCCTGTGGCCACAATGAACTAAATCAATTGTTGACTCACTCATTTTAAAATACTGTAGTAAGTATTAGGTAAATATTTATTGAGAAACTTGACACCTGTGGCCTCAGTATATTAACTGTCATCTCAGCAGTTCTGTATTCATAAAAGTGTATTTAGTTTGGAAAATGTATGTGTCTCAAGCTTTAAATTATATAACTGGCTTGAGTCGCTGCAAATTTCCATACAGCTTATGTTCTCAGTTTTTGTTCTTATGTTGTTGATGTTTAAATAGCGTAATTATTGCAACTGCACACAATGACTTGATGAACATTTAGTGTATGTGCTGTTTAGTGAATGCGTTGATTCATAGTAATGTCCTGAAAGAAAGCAATCCAAAATACATCCATAAATTAAGACAAAAAAGACTAGCTGTTCAATTAGGACAAAAGTAATGGCACCCTATAAAATGAGGCAGAGTTAGAACGGAGCTGCATTACTGGAAGACTGAGCACATGCTGTGTTCAGTCATGATTTTGTCGATCAGCACTCTGTGAGGTTTGTCTCTTATAGAGTTTTGTGGGCGTCAATAAAAGCAAATCAGCAAAAAAAAAAAAAGAGTGTACGAATAGAAATCCATTTAAAGGCTTAGCCCTTTTTGTGAAGCTATTTTGTTAACATCAGCTTCCTTGCACATGCCATTCATATTTCAGTGATGGCCTTCATTTCAGTCAATAAATAAAGGTGTATATATAACGTGAAGGTAAAATGTCTGTTTAGGTCTAATCATCTGGAGTTGTTCTTCTCCACTCAACATTTCCCAATTCTTAAAGGAACTCTTATGGCCAAAAATAATACACATATATGATGTATATTAGTGAGTCTGAGTGCAATGCTGCAAGCATTGAAAACAAACTATGTGCTGAGGAAGAAAGTGTGCTGTTACTGCTTTTAGCTCTGTGACATCCTTTTGTCCATTTTTATAGATAACAATGGATCATACAGTGTCAGAAACCACAGGAACAACTCAGATGAGTGTGTGATGAATGACAGAGCAACTCCTTACCTTCATAGTGTCTATACTACTTTCTTCTGTAGGTACTATGATCTGCTGAAGAGGAGCTTTAGTTGTGTATGGAGGGCACGCTCCAGGTCGAGTAATGAGATGGAGCTGTTTGGGTTGGCGGCTGATCTGAGCATGCTGCGGCTGATGGAGACATTTCTGGAGAGCGTTCCTCAGCTCCTCCTGCAGACATACATCATGCTGCAGCACCAACGCACCTCCAAACTACAGTGTGAGTCCTTGGTGTAAGATTCAATGTACATCAGAATAATATTAATAATAACATTATATACAGATATAGTCAAATTAAAGACCAAAAAAATTATGTTTAAGTAAAGTGTTGGGTAATCACAAGCTGCCAGAACAGCTTCAGTGCCCCTTGGCATGGATTCTACAAGTCTCTGGAACTGTAAAATTGTACTAGAAGGATGAACACCATTCTTTCAAAATTAAAAGTCCACTCACTGTGGCATGAAGTGAATTGACTAATTGTCTGAACACCCACTATACATTAGGGTTTGCATGACTATTAATTTTTACTAGTCAGCTGGTAATTAAAAAACAGTAGTTGATTAGTCATCTTTAACAACAGCAAATAACACATCAAACCCACCCAGTTAACAGCCATACGCCGGCTAAACATTACATTTTTAATGATTCTTTAAGTTTTCCTTTTACTATGAAAATAAATAATAAGCATAATTATAAATCTGTGTATCATATTGTACTATGTAAGGACATACCAATTCTTAAAATGCACTTGTGTGGATAATATGGCTCAGCCAAGAAAATTGATTCTGGAGGTAACAACGTGCAGCACTGAAGCTCATGTACGTCAACAGAACCTCCTTATAGGGCACTGAGCAGCCTTCGTTGGATGACGGATGCCTACAGCAGTGACTGGGACATTTTAGGCTGATAATGACCCAGAAGTTGAACCTCTATGATCAGCCTGGAGCAGTGCATGCCACCTGACAAGCACTAAACTAGCTGTGTAGGATTGGGCACTAGGCACTCTTTTGCACAGCACTGGTCACAAATGAATTCACTCTATCACAGTGCATAGATTTTTACCAATGCAAACCCTTCTATACAATAAACACTAAACGGAAATGACAGATCACTGCGTGAATAGCCTCCACAGAAATAACACTCCATTTTAAAACCCAAAATAGCTGCCCTAAACTTTTTGCTCCCAATGCTGTCTGTGGTGACCATGGGGGTCTCCTGCATGTATCTACGCTGCTTATACACAGGTCAGATTACTTAAATGAGAGACTGAAATAAATTAAACATAACCATTAAAAACTGGCTTACACTTTAATAAAGCAAACTTATTTGTGTTAGCATGCCAATAAATAAGATAGCTAATACAGCAATATTAGGTTGTCACTGGAGCTGTTCAGTTACACGTTAATAGCTAGATAGCTATTAGCATTGTTAAATGAGGCATTAAATAGACCTAGCTAGTTAGCCTTACATTGAGGGATTGTTATTGGAGGATATCACTTTATAAAACAAAGTATTAAATAAAATAAGGTGTTAAATAAGCTAGATTACACTAAGAATATCTCAGTAGCTAATGTTAGCTGCTAAACATAAATTACTGTCTCGCCACAGTAGCATTTTCACTCAGTGTGTCGGCCATTTTGAAATTTTCAAACCGCAACAGTGTTTGACGGATTCAGCAGGTTACAAACCCATGAGTACAAAAAGTGTCCAGTGTTCCACACTTTTCTCTTATTTCTCTGTAGTTCTGTTACATTTTTCAGATATTAATAGTGATATTAATAGCCACTAAATTTCCCAAAGTAAACACACTACTGACAATTAATGACTTGAGTGAACAGGACAGAACACAACACCAATGTTCGATTTCACAATACAATCAATCACCACACAGTTTGCTCTATTTGTCTTGCAGATCTTAGCATGGTCGTGTCCTTCCTAAATGTAGCCTGGAGCACAGTGGATTACTGGCGCTGTTTACGCAGATCGCTCCCCAACACCGAAGAAATGCCACGTGGAATTCCTACGGCCGTGTACCTGTTTTATAAAATCTTAACAATCACCGCCCGCATTCTGAGCCTCAGTCTGTTCATCATGCTGAGCCCCTGGAGCATCCTGGTGTTATTTGTCATGTGGTTATTAGTGACTGGGTGGGCTCATGTGGTAAAAACTGATTTCTGCACGTCGCTGTGTTTGGAGGAGCTTTATCGCAGTGTCGTCGGGGTCATTCTTGTCTTCACCTTTTTCAACATAAAAGGAAAGAAAACCAAAAAAGACATGAGCCTATATTACGTGATTGTCACGCTCAGTAACTTCTTAGCTCCTGTTCTCCTGTTCCTGGTCATACCAAGGACTGCAGAATCAGACTTCTTTTTACCTGTAACAGTTTTCATAGTAATATCTAATACAATGGGACTGGGATTCCTGATCCTCTACTACAGTGCTTTACACCCACGGAATCAAGACGAGTCAGATGTAGTGGATGGAATGGTCACAGTGAACACAAATAATTCCTCCACTACAAGTCGTTCAGACAGATTTTTAAGACTCTAACAACTTGGATTCTGAGGATTGAGGATGGTGTTTAAAGTCTCAGGGAAGCTAAATTTGTTTTTAGGTTAATGTTTGTCTTGTATACACAAAGTCTGGGTCACGTTCAGAGTTCCTAATGAGTACAATGTGTACAAACTCTTAACCAGAAGTACTCTCTTTCTCATGTAAAGTGTCTGGACTTTTCCCACAGAGCTTTTATCAAAACTGCACATTCCCCCTTAAACTGTGGTTTTGAATGTGTTCGGGTCAGTGAGCGAAGCTAATCTATTGAAAACTAGAGCAAAGCCAGCAAGTGAAAACTAACCCAGCAAGTACAAGCAAACCTAGCAAGTAAAAGCAAATGGAGTGAGCAAAAGCTACCTTTGCAAGCTAACCTAGCAAGCAAAAGTTAAGCTTGTGAGTGAAAGCTTACCTCTTTAATTCATAATGCACAATAGTGTTTTAAAGACCAGCACCTGTAGGGAGGAATCAAGCTGTACATCATCATCGTCATCATCATCATCATCGTCATCATCATCATAATCAACTTTGGGGGGAAAAAAACTCCAGTGTGAATGGACATTTCATTATGTCATTCCACTAATATACAATTAAAATCTTTTTTAAATAAACAACAACAACAACAACAAATATTTAACCTTAACCTCTCACCTTAACCCATAACCTACTGATACATACATGATTTTGTAACACAGGTAAAAGACTGAACTCTCAGGACTACTGAAGGATTATTATGAAAATTATGAAACACTGAAGCACTTTACTTAAAGCTGAACCTTATCACTTAGCATTTTTCCAAACTAAATGCACTTTGATTAACACGCATTGATTGCTGTAAGCATAGCTGTAAATTAGATTCTCCAGAAACTCTACTGAAATGTTTCAACACGCTCAAACATTCACACATTTGTTTATCTCATATCATAAGCATGAACAAATGTATTTCATTTTACACTCTTGATATCACTTTAATATAAAATTATGTATATCATGTCTTATAATTTTAAATTTAAATTTAAAATTAAATTCTAGCGAGAAGATGCTTTGTACCTGTCCAACACCAATAACCAGGAAAAAAACCACCAGGTGGTGCTGTGCTTCAAAAAAAAAGTACTACAACCACTTTCCACGGAAAAACTTAAATCTTTTATTAACTTACAGATATGAATAAACATTTTAAACCTATTTGCACAGAGATATTATTTATACTGCAATTTTACCAGCTATTCTGAATCCTCCTAATTCTCTCATAGCATTGGTTTAGACACTTTCTGTCCTAAAGCATCATCTTGGTACGAAAAAGAAATATATATATATATATATATATATATATATATATATATATAAATGTAGAATTTATACATACCTACAATATTGAAAGAGTATCTTTATCAACCACAGAACTACACAATAGTTTAAGACATCAGAACCTCTTGGTGTATTTCTGATTAAAGAAAAAAAAAAAAATTTAACCTTTGAACCCAGTAATCCCTGGATTCGGTGAGTGTGGCTTTGAGAGAACCTGGGTCATCACCTGCAGGGCTAAAACATAACAAACCCAGCTAACCCTTCTGTTTTGACTAGCCATTAAGGAAGAGTGTAATCCTACAAATAGAGAAAGGGAGGAGAAACGAGAGAGAGATGAAATTGTGGATAGAAAACAGACTAAAAGAGAGAGATTCGGATGTTACCATCACACCCCAACTACACTGTATACTTTAATATATCTCCTTTTGAAATGGCTCTTTATTTTAAATAAATAGCCACAACTCGGTGCCTCCCAGATCATGTATTAAAGCCCTCAGTCTCTCAGTATTTATTTTGTCTTCATCAGACTGATTGACGGTTCAGATGTGAGTGTGTTATTCTGTCAGCACATTACTACACATGACTACAGAAAACAGAAAGTGTAAAGGAACGTGAGTGTTGGAAAAGACCAGCAACTGCATGGAGGAATCATCATCATCATCATCATCATTAATAGGGAATAATAGGGAAATTTATATATGAAACCTAAATCCCTAAATGCGATAATTTTTCTAACAGTCATTTTGGTACATCCTGCTGGCCTTCATAAAGTGCTGCATAGTCAATTGCTGTATTTACAGAGTTGGATAGGTCAGTCCTGGTAATACCACTGAGAAAAGAGAGAAAACAAGCTACAGAGGAAGTGTGTGAGTTTCCACAATCCTTCAAAACCACAAACACTGATAATTCTCTGCTCTTCTTTTAGTGATTTTCAGTAATGCCACATGCAAGCATATATTACTGCAATATAAGAGCTCTGAAACACATGTTTATATTAAAATATTTGTGATGTGATTAGCAATCCTCATGCCAATTAGTTGGTTGGTGCTGTATTTTCATTATACCCATGAGTAGTTAGTGGGAGTGTGCCAAGCTGACGTTACAGGGAGACATTACTAGTTCAATATAATGGTGTTTACTAGGAGTTTTGGAAGCTGATCTGTTTGAGCAGAGTGTACAGATGAAGAGGTGAGAGAGCTGGACAGACTAAAGGATTAAAGCTCTGCTGCATTGCTCTCTTTAGGTAGCGATGAAATGAGGGTTAAATCTCACTGGCACCACTATCAGCAGGTAGTCGAACGGCATTGTGGGTAATGTAGAAAACTGTTAACTAAAGTGAAAACAGACCAACATCTTGATGAAAAAAGAAGTAAGCTAAAAAAAACTGTCTCTGAATCAACAAGTCATGGAAGTTAATTATAAACATTAATATCAAGATTCATTCAAAGTGGAGTTTTCCTTTAAGTGTGCATATATTGCAGTATTTTGAATAATTAACAGAGATACTTAAGTGCTTAAGTGTTTTGAATGCTAGTAAAAGCAGAAAAGAGTTCAGTGCAAATGAGTCGCTGCAGCTGAAACATCCATACAACACCACCAATAATATGGAGAACAAGCTTCAGAGGAAGTGTATCTGATCCCACAAGCCTCAGTTTGTGTTCTGTCATGAAACAACCATGACAGCATCTTCAAACCCATAACCACTGATAATCTCCTCTCTTCCTTAGTGATTTCCTGACTGATTGCCACTCTGTAATACAGCGTACGAGCCAGAATCTTACCGCAATTTGTCCAGACACAATAAACACGCAGAGCCAGACTTAGCCGTGGCTGTTTTCCATTAAGGCTTCAAAGTCTGCATAAAGCCTGATTAATGTGGTTTGGTGAAACAGTGTGTCTTTAATTATTACGGCTGAGCTCACGGAGGCCAGAATGCAGATACATTAGCAGCGAAAACAATTCATAAACGTCCGAATTCTGACAACAGGGAGCTTTGCCTCATGGTCGGAGAATTCTCCGGAATCAGGGGATGAAATAAGCCTCCGGTGTGCTACACAAAGAGTGCCGAAGGTCCTTTAATCATAGCAAAAGGGCTAAAAACATTATCCGAGGCAATGACAGATATAGGGGCAAATGAGGGTATTTTAATTAGATCATTTTGTTTCTGCTCTCTAAATAAAGTGCACATGCAGTGGGCAAAGTGAGATTACGTCATACGAATGTGTTATGGGGTGAAGTGATATGAAAAAGTCACAATGTATTCATCAGTTTAGTGATATACAGTATGTAATTAAAGATATCAATACTTACAATACTTACTAACAATACTTAACAATTTAACTAACAACATATGTGCGATATTCTAACAGTGTATCAGTTTGCTGATATATCATTACATCCCTGCACTTCTTTATCTAAAGCTTCCTAGCAAACCTGGCTAGCTGTTTAACAACAAATAGCTACTACTGCATAGTAATGTTAACAATAGCTAACATTAGCACAGTCGTATGTTTAGGTAGCTGGCTTATTGATGTTAGCTGATGTTAGTTATACCTTCTTGAAAGGAATCTCCAGTGTCAGTGCTTTGTAACAGAGGTAAAGCATGAGTATGAAAAGAAATGAAAAAAAAAAAGAGTAGTTCTGATGTCACATGACCAAGTTTGTGATTGGCTAATCATTGACCAACTGATTCCTGTCACTCAGCAAAAGCAGGACATGCCTTCCTCCCTAATATAGATCAATAGAGACAGGAAATATCTCGGATATAATATTATAGCCTGTTATAGCTGAATGCTCTCTCACTCTCTCTCTCTCTCTCTCTCACACACACACACACACTCAGTTTGGTTTATTTGTACAGTATGACGACATAAGTATTGCTACCAGGCATTTTCTACAGATCCATTTGTATGAAAGGGCTTATAATAATACATAAAAGCACAATCAATTCATTATAAAACTACAATACATGAAAATAAACAGTACGAGCCATGAGTTATGTAGCTCTGCCTGTTAGACACGTTTCTCATAGTGGAATAAATGAAAATGGTCGCCTGTGGCTATTTAACTGTTTAATTAAAAATACAAATGTACATACTAGCGAGGAGGTTTATTTTGCTGGAGCGTTATTTTTGGAGTGATTAAGTAATAAGAGGTTTGATCATTAATGATTTAGCCAAGGCACCTGCCAACTTAAACTTTTAACTTATTATTTCAGCTTCACGTTGTTGTTTAAATCATGACCTAATAAATCTCAGAAGTGAATATTTTAGCATGCTTGTTTAAACAGACCTCCTGCTGAGGCCCTGTTTTAAAAATATGATTTACTGTGGTTTTGCTGCGACAATGCGAAACTTTATTTTGCACCGTTATCACATCATGACATTCATTACGTTATATGCGTATGATGTTATGATGCTTACACTAGCAGCTGTTTCTCAATAACTGAAGCCGTTGGCATGAAACAGTTCAGCTGCGTTCAGTGTCATTACACACTCCTTACACACTTTTCCACATAAAACACAGCGTATTTCTCCTCTACACACAAATTTCAAACAGTTTTAAATAAAATTTATGCTACACTACTCCGAACATTTTTCCATCATTGTTTGGAGGGAGTGCTGTTATTGCACTTGTTGAATATGAATGAATGAATGAATGAATGAATGAATATTTGGGAGAGAGAATGCTGCATGTGGCATATCAGAAATTCAGAGGATCCAATATATATATATATTTTCATTATAAATAGATCGATTTACACTTTGCTGTTCCGAGTGTTTACATATTTTATGTTAAATTCATTCATTTATTCATCTTTTTAAAAAAATGTTCATTTACATATTCGTTTGTTTGTTTATCTTATTGTCCATTTATTTATTTTTTAAAAAGCAATTTGTTCATTCATTTATTCATTCATTTGCTTGTTTGTTTATTCACTCATTGGTTGGTTCTTTGGTTTGCTCATTTATTCATTCGTTCATTTATTTGTTTACGTTTCTGGCTTTGTTCATTCTTTTACTTATTCCATATTCATTCGTCCATTTTTTCATTCATTCGACAAATTAATTTCATTATCCAAATTTGTTTATTCACTTGCTCATTTGTTTGTTCATTAATTTGTTCATTCAGTCATTTATTTATTCATTCATATGTTCTTTAATTGGTTCACCCATTTATTTAACTGTTCATTAATTAGTTCATTTCTTTATTTGTTATTATATTATTATTTGTTCATCTGTTCATTAATCTGTTAGTTAATTTGTTCATTGGTCATTCATTCATTCATTCATTCAGTCATTCACGAAGATTTCTTTTATTGATGTCAGGAACTGTTAGGCATCTTTTAAAATAGTTCCCAATAATCCTCCACCCCACCCCACATTCTAGCTCCACCCCTCACTCTAACTCCACCCCATAGTCTAGCGCCACCCCTCATTCTGACTCCTCCCATCACTAATTTTGCCCACACTCTAACTCCTCCCATCACTCTAACCCCACCCCATGTTCTAGCGCCACCCCTCACTCTAACCCCACCCCACATTCTAGCTCCATCCTTCATTTAACTCCACCCCTCATGTTAACTCCTCCCATCACAACCTTTACCCCTCACACCAACTCCTCCCATCACTCTAACCCCACCCCTCACTCTAACTCCTGCCATCCCTCTAACTTCACCAATTACTCTAACCCCACCCCACATTCTAGCTCCACCCCTCAGTCTAGCTCCACCCCTCATCCTGACCTGACACCACCTCTAACTCTAGCATTAATTATTCACAGTAAAGTTTCCCAAAAGCACTGTAAAATTAAGATCATGTTAACTGGCCGAAAGAGTGTTCATGTGATGCTTGCTTTACAGTTTAATTTAGCATTTTTGCAATAGCTATGATAAATCTTGATGAATCTTCAGGCTCCTTCTTCATCTTTTCCCCATCTTTTCATTTTGCTTTGTACTGCTGTGTCTCTTATTCTCTATCTTAATTATTTTCACTGTGTCTCCTGGTCTCCTCTTGCACAGAGACAGAAAACAGAAGCTGTGCTCGTGCTCGTCATGCTGTGGCTCTGTAAGAGTCAGAGGAAGATGGATGATCAGGGTACGTGTGTTTATTTGTGCAGGACTGGAGTTTAGGGGGACGGGGAAGTGTATTATGTATGCAGTCCTCACAATCAGCAACAAAACAAGATTGGGAATTATAGATGAGGAAAGAGAGAGAGAGAGAGAGAGAGAGAGAAAGGAAGCTAGGGTTGATTAATCTGGACATGCAGCTCGCTCTTTTGTGTTTGTGTTCTTACATCATTTCCTAAAAAAAGCCCAAGCCATGGAAACCATCAAGCCTTTTTTAGTTTTGGAATTTACAATCCTGTGATTAATTACCATTTCCAGGCTAACTATAATAGCTTGCCATTTTAACTGGATGTAATAATGCTGAATTGAGTTATTCCTTGCCTTTCCAAGACAGTTCAAAACTGTATGGAAGACAGATGATGCCTAGAAATAGAGCATGTCTGTTTTTCTGTCCCAAATGTTGAACTCTCATATATCTTCAAAGCAATATTTTGGCCAGAAAAATAAATGTACACAGTTTCCCCTTTAACTCAATCAGCCAAGACATGTTCGGTGTCTGAGGTTCAATTCTTTAGTTTTGCACTGCAGTTGTAAAATTGTATCCTTAGCAGCTGCAGCATCATCCAAACTGTGTATATAGGAACGGCCTTCAATTCAGCATTGTGCAGACTGCATGTCTAAATCACCTCAAGGTATGTCGAGTTGTTTCTGACCCTGTATGATGCACTGATATCGAAAAAACACCAATTTTGTCTGGATTTAATGAATGGTAGCACACATATTTTTGTTAATAGCTTTATGGATGACCATCTGTCTCTCTCTTGCTGTCGATCTGTCTAGAATAAGTCTAAATACTGTATTAGGAAAGAAGCGGGTGTGTGGCAGCTCTTTGATGCTGGATCTTGTGAAATTTGTTCTACATTAAGCCAGTGCTAATCTGATTATGGACCATGATCCATTCAGTCTACTGTAAAAAACCCAAGTGTGAAGCGCAGCGCAGTTTTGAACTCGATACTGTGCCGAAACCCGAGAGACGCACTAAAACATTAGGCCCTCTTTGATGTGATATTGCAGCCCATCTGCACTGGAGAGCTGCAGAAAATGGGCTTCAGGAGGGTGTGTATGTGTATGTGCGTGTGTGTGTGTGAAATGGGAAGTGTGTTTTGTGCTAAAGCATGACGTGAACATGCTGCTGGGCTTTTTATCAGAGCGATAAAAACCGGACCCTCTGTCTCTCAGCAGGGAGGGAAGTGAAGAAGTGGTCTGCTTCTGCCATCCAAGATCAGGTAGTAATCTGTCCATTTTCCTTTTCAGAAATGCATTCATAGTTGCTCTTTATCAGAACAAATGGCGTTATTTAATGAATAAATCATTATGCTGTCAAGTACACAGCTTGGATTTGTAGCATGTGTGATATGATTTTGTTTGTACTTGTTTCTAACACGTTCTTTATACAATTCCTTAATCAAGGAGCAGTTATTCCAGTGATTGACATGGACTTGAGGAATGCAGATAGATGCAGATAGACAGACGGACAGACAGGCAGACAGACAGACAGACAGACAGACAGACAGACAGACAGGCAGACACATAGCCAGCTAGATATAGTGGATTAAAAAAAGTCTACACACCCCTGTTAAAATTTCAGGTTTCTGCGATGTAGAAAATGAAACCAAGATAAATCATGTAACCTTAAATGTGAAAAACCAACAAAATTCAAGTAGAAAACAAATAGAAATATTTTAGGGTTAAATTTTTTTTACAATAACCTGATTGTATAAGTGTGCACACCCCTTAACTAATACTTTGTTAAAGCACCTTTTGCTTTGTACATCTTGATTTGGGATTTTTATTCAACTGTTTCTTGAAAATTGCTCGAGATCTATCAAATTGCGTGGGATCTCCTGTGCACAGCCCTCTTCAAGTCATTCCACAGGTTTTCAATAAGATTTAGATTTGGACTCTGACTGGCCCATTCCAAAATGTTGATCTTCTTCTGAAACCATTCCTCTATTGACTTGGATTTGTGCTTTTCGCCGTTATTGTGCTGGAAGGTGAAATTTTTCTTCATCTTCAGCTGTTTAACAGAGGCCTGCAGGTTTTGGAGCTATCCATAACTCCGTGTATCTTGACTAGATCCCCAGTCCCTGCGGAAGCGAAGCAGCCCTGTAGCATGATGCTTCCACCACCATGCTTCACTGTGGGTTTGGTGTTCTTTGGATGAAGCTGTCTGCATATCTTTTAGAATTATGCACAAAATTTCTACCTTTGTCTGTTCAGACAGTAACACATTTTGCCCTATGGTTTGGGGTGATTTAGGTGGGCGTGGATGTTGTATGAAAGGCTTCAATATGAAAGATTGGGAATGACCAGTACTTGCCACATATTCTTGCAGCTCCTTTACTGTTGCCATAGGTGTCTTGGCAGCGTCCTTGATCATTTTTCAAGACTTTATGATCTTGGTAATATCATTGTAGAGGCCTATTTTCTCCACGTATTGATGATGGCCTTCAGTGTTCCATGGTGCATCTAATGTTTTGGAAATTCTTTTGTACCCCTCTCTTGATTGACACCTTTTCGAAGATGAGATCCTGTACATGCTTTGTGAGCTCTTTGCGGACCATGGCTTTAGCAGTTTGGTTGAAACCATGAAGATGTCAAGAAAATCCTATAGGAACAGCTGATCTTTATTTAGGGTTAATCAGAATCACTTAGTTGATGACAGGTCTATGGTAATTACTTCTGAACATGAGATGGAATGTGGTTAATTCTGAGCATAGTCACATGTCCCGTGATAAAAGGGTGTGCATATTTATGCAACCAGGTTATTGTGAGGTTTTTTAAACCCCCCACCCCCCACCCCACCACACCACCACCACCACCAAAAAAAACAAAACTACCTCCAAGCTATCTCCAAACTACCTCAGATGGAGCTCAGAAAGAACAAAACCCTGAGATGAATCTAGACTCATCAGGAGGAGTCAGTCCTACTCTGAGTTAGTTCATGAGTTACTTTAGCATCATGTGAATTAATGATGGTTGGCATGTATTTACGATCATTGTCCTGCAGATGGTGCTGTGACTGCATGGAAAATAAACAAACAGGAATAAACAAACCCTCACTGATGACTTCATTGTGTCTTTGAAATAAAAAAGGTAATTGTAAAATAAAGCTGTAGACTGTTTCATTTTTTTCATTCAATGACTGTTTCATTTTTCTTTCCTTTCCTTTTTTTTAATTTTTTTTTTTACTTTTTACGTCATTATTTGCTGTTTGTTTATAATAGTATAAAAATTGTTTTTGATTTTGATAAAAATAGTTTTTTAATTTGCTTTACCAGAAGCAATTTTAATCTTTAATGTGTAACTTGAGATTTTTATCTAAACAAAAGGTACATAATAATAATTATTATTGTAATATATAGATACACAGACTGATTGACCCAGTCCATTATAAACTATAGATAGACAAGGAATTGTTCATATGCAACTAGACATTTTTTCTGTATTTTGGCTTATGATTTGGATTAAAAAAACAAAAACAAAAACAAAAATATAATAATAATAATAATAATAATAATAATAATAATAAAGAAGAAGAAGGCATGTTTTTGATCATGCCATGTAAATGAGATCAGATTACATCATGTTCATATTTATATACATAAACAGGAAATGTAATTGTTTCTAGTGGCGGTAATTTGATTTCACATTTATATGATTATATTTATTATTCCACATCTGAGCTGAATGTGTGATTTATGTTCATATCTTTAATATCATGTTGATTCGATCACCGGTTTACACCTGGGTAATGTATTGCTTCTAATATACTTCCATTTTTAATAACAATCGTAATGAATATTAGCGGTCATGTTTAATATCTATAGACAATATCAATATTTAATTTGACTTCTAAATATCCAGCCGACTAAAATGAAGCTTTAAACTTTCACATGCTAAATCATATTCAATCTGAGGAAAATGAATAAAAGCTGCTGAGGTTTATATTGAAAGCATGTTTGCTGGCTGTGGGTCATACACACGCACACACACACGCACACACACACACACAAAAGCTCTTCAATATTGAATTTCAGACTTTAATTAAACACACTGTTCAAATTTCACCTCTAAAGAGCCGTTAATCTCAGAAAGCTACTGTTAAAAATTCATAAATGCACTATCTATCTCTCTATTTCAAATCTTAAAACATATTTTATTTGTTTTCTCTTACACTATAGTACCTGTCTGTAGTATCTAAGGTCTGTTCTTATCTTGTCCGTTTTATTATACGAATCTGTTTATTACACAAATCTGAAAGCAGCCTTTCTAAAATTAATCATTTTATACGAAAATATTTAAATTAACACATTATGTGCAGCCAAAACAATTAAATCACGTGCCGTTTTAACTCAGAAGCCTTTGTCTCGTTTTAAATTCTGTTGGAAATTGTGTGTGGTATGCAGATTTATCAAAAGCTACTTTTTTGTTTGGGTGCTGGGTGTTGATTTGTTTAAAAAAATTACGTCTCACAAAGCCTAGCTTTCTGCATCTGGGTGAACATCTGTAAATAGAATGAAGTGCTGCGAGCTGTTTGTGTAAAATTTCATTTTCAGTTAAATCAGTTGGTGGCGTTTCAAAGAAAAGAAGTTCTTCTAAGAAAGAACTTAGTGTTTTAGTGCTGCTGTTAAATTAGTACTTAAGTGAGAAATAAATTATACACTATAAATGATTCACTCATTTACATGTGGATTTGTTTATTTTCATATCAGTTTCCCAAGTCGTTAAATTACCATGTGATTTTTTCATAATTCATTTATTTTCACACAATTTTCGCATTAGATTCATTTACTTTCACGTTAATTATTCCAACAATTAATTTATTCATACATGTGATTCTTTCACAAATGTATTTATTAATTTTCACATGATTTCATGTAATTCATTAATTCTCATAATTTTTGTCATATGATTCATTTATTTAAATGCGATTTTCTCACCTAATTCATTTATTTTCACATGTTAATTTTTCAAATCATGTAGATATTTTAAGGTGGTTTTTTCCCCACCTGATTCATTTACTTTTGCACCATTTTTTAATATCATTAATTTATTTTCACATTGTTTTTTCACACAATAATGCAATGTGGGAATACACCCTGGATGCCAGTCCATCAGAGAAATGATTAATTTATTTTCATACATTATTTTTTTAACACATGATTCATCTATTTTCACATGTAAATTTGTCATATGCAGGACATCGGTGTTTATTCATCACATAGTATTCATACAACATGATGTCACATGTGCTAACTTGAATAAACCTGTGCTATTTCAGGGCATAATGTTAGAATATCACATGTTTTTCACATATAACTCCCGTAACCACATGTGAAATATATATGATTTAATAAGTTTTTGGGAATCTAATAGCCTTCAGTTTAGCGTTGTTCAAACTGCATGACTAAATCATCACACACTTACTGCAAAATGCTTTGTTGGGTTGCTTGTGTGGCTTCTCACAGTGTTTCTTACACTGCTATCTCAGATAAAAGGACTTCGCAGAGCTAAAAACAGGAGAAGACAACATGACCCTCCTCTTCAGCACATATTTTGGTGTCACTGAATCGCACTCAGGTACAAGGTGTGGTGTGGTTAGAGGTGATTTGGATGATAATATAGTTTAATTTGCATATTTAATTTTTAAGGAAGTGAATTTGCGATGATTTCGACATGCTGCTAAACTGAAGGCTAACTTTATTAACTTGTTGGCTGCATTAGCCTCGTAGCACTAAAGAACTATAAAAATAAACCTTAGACGCCAAACATGTCTTAGGTGGTGGAGCGAAGGGTGACATGGGCAATGTTTACATGCAAATATTTTCAGCAAAAATTTGTGCAATGTATTAATGTCAACTTTACCATAAACGTTACCATTCAGTCTCAGCAAAGCGTAAAACAAGAAGAAGAGCTTGTGACACCAAACAAGTTGCTCAACATTTCGTATTTGCCCTACATTCAGGAGCAAGCTTGTTCTGCTTGTTGAAAATAACAGAAAATGCACACCTTATCCATCAGTATAAAGCTTTTACTCATCTTCTAAGATCACCAACAGTGTGGGAATGACTGCACAAGAAGTAAAGATTTTATTAAAGAATGTTCTTGGCGAATTTCTGGCAAATATTAAATGCAGATCTTTACTGAGGACCTGCATCTGCGTCAAATGTGAGTTTGATGCCAAGCCAACCTCACAATCATCTTAAATAGATTAACATCTGAAACATGAGATGTGTTTTCTTACACAGCCATTTTATTGTGTGAGTGCATCACGACCCAAACACACATTTGCAGAAAGAAGCAGATTCTGATCGTAAAATTAATCAGACACAAAGATTTACATGACTATTATTCTTGTATTTAATGGATTATTTAAAAGATTACCCACCTCATTCGACTGGATAGGAATTTCATTTATATTTGCCTAAATTGATTTTACGCTTTTTCTGATTGAGGTGTTGACGAACGTTTTTTTTTTTGCATTTCTGATCGAATTCTCAGTCGGATTATTACATTATTACATATTACAAACATGCTGTAGCTATCATGTACATTATAATGTTTAGCCTGAACTGTTCTTCTAAGAGTATCGCTCTAAGCCTTTACTCGTTTATTTTCAGTGCTTTTTAAATAAGTTGTAAAAGTCTTGCAGAAATTTATAACACAATGCTCTTCTTTTTTGGCAGATGAGGCATTTGTGCATATACATATTCATATACAACTTACTGAAATATGAATGAACTCTTTTGAGTGATCAGTGAATAAAACAAAATTTGCTACTGTATTTGACATATAAGCTTATTACCCCTAATAATAAAAATATAAACCTAATAACTGAAGGAATCCTCGTTCATTTCCAGTGATTGAAAATGAGATTCAACAAATGCTAATAGAGGCCCACTGGGACAGGATTCACTCTGCCCCATACTCTGGCACCCCAAGCTCATGGGAAGTAGTACAGACAGTGTGTTTGAGATGTACAGAGCCATTTCTACTGTAAGCTACATGGGTCAGACTGGGTCAGAGCATCTCCAAAACGGCACATCTTCTGGGGTGTTCCCAGTATGCAGTGGTTAGTACCTAACAAAAGTGGTCCGAGGAAGGACAACCGGTGAACCAGCGACATGGGTCATGGGTGCCCAAGGCACATTGATGCGCCTGGGGAGCGAAGGCTAGCCCGCTGGTCCGATCCCAGAGAAAAGCTACTGTAGCACAAATTGCTGAAAAGTTAATGCTAGCTATGATAGAAAGGTGTCAGAACACACAGTGCATCGCAGCTTGTTGCGTATGGGGCTGCGTAGCTGAAGACCGGTCAGAGTGCCTCACCAAAATCTATGGTCATGAGCTGCTTTTTTTTTCCTCAGGTGGAACACATTTTCATTATTACTGTCGTGTGTTTTCAGGAAATCCCACCATCAACTGAGGAACAAAATACATTTCTCGACAATAAAAAGAAACACACACACACACACACAAAAATCTCCATGAACAGGAAGGAACTTTTCCAGTCCAAAGACAACAAAGTTGAGCTCTCTGATGTTTTCTTTGTAGTTTAACCAAAATCTAATAGCTGATATCGACTCCATCAATGTCAATCGTGTGGAAAGATTCTTTAAGAGGGCCATGTTACTTCAATTATCCATCGATTATCAATTTAGCATAATTTGTTTTCTTTTATTTTGCTGTCCAAAAGCAGTTCAGGAATTACATTCATAATTCCCTCATTTATTACGCTAGTTTACAAAAACTTACAGCTGATCCTCATTACTGAAGAGTCTATTATTGAAAATGCACACGGTTCCATAGTTTAGCTGCTTGTCTAAACTAAGGAGTTTAGACAAAGCAAGAAAAGGAAAAAAACAAGAAATCTAAGTCTTCTTTTTCTTCTCGTTATTATTATTATTATTATTATTATTATTATTATTATTATTATTATTATTATTAATACACTTTAATGAGGAAGTGTAAGATCTGCCATCAGGTATTATAATCAGGCAATATGGAAAACACACACACACAAACACACACATACACACACACACACACACAAACACACACATACACACACCATACACGTCAGCAGCTACTGGTTTGAAGTCAGTATAATTAACAGGCAATTCGATACACTAAGGGCCCGAGAGGTTTTCAGTCCCAAAGACACGTAGGAGATCCATCAGTGGGTGCTAACTGGCCACACACACACACACACACACACACACACACACACACACACACACACACACACACACACACATATGCTTTCTCTGAGCCATCCTGCCTCAGGCTTGTGGTGTGTATGGCTGTGTTTAGTTATTAATGGCCAGGTGTGAATAAAAGATGATGGTCTGCACACAGATAATGAGTTAAAGTGAATTAGGGGGACTTGGGGCAAAGGATGCATTATGTGATTCCACAAAGAGGTGAGCTGAGGTAAAACTGACAAGGTTTAGTTCTCAAATATTAGATATATTTCAGTGTTAAAGAAACAGTTCAGTCAAAAATGTCCTCTTTATTGTCCCCCAATTCAGTCAGTCAGTCAAGTTTGATGTCTGATGTTTGCTTCTATAGTTTAGTACTGGAGCTACAATGCGAATATACAGCGGTTAGTGAGTAGTAAGTCAGAAACACTTCTAGTATCCAGTTTATAATACCCCTACATCATCACACACTCATATTGAAAACCTCGTTTGGCTCACTAATAGCATTAGTACAAACCACTTTCTCAAAATAGCAACATGCTGTAATTATGTATTTAAAAAGATAAACTATACAACACATGTTGGAGTTATATTATTTTATGAATCATTTCTGCTGTACAATTCCACCTTCAAATTTTGGAAACCTGACCTTCATCTCCTGTGGCACTGCTTCTGTCGCTGCCCCAAAACAGTGAACGCTGTTGGTTAAATGTGTGAGATAACATCTTATAGCCTTGAATGCAATCCTCTCATATTGTTTACGCCACACACATTTGTATTGTTATATTCATTCAGTAAAAATAGTGTTTGAATACAACAAGCCTGTAATGTACATACCAACTTAAAAGTATTTTAAAGACCAGTACATAATGTTATGTACTAATATATTTCATGTTTTAGGTCAATGTATGCGATCTGTGACACATGAAGTCTTCCTTGCATGACTTCCTGTTTGCCTCTACCCTGACCACACCTCCTGTGCATAGTTTCAACTTGTATCTCTTTTTCTTACGCCTCTTTTTTTTTTTATGTTGCATAATACTGAGCGTGTTATGGCTCTAATTCTAAGCTGCGTTCCTTGTGAGAGTCACATGATGGAATTTAGGTCTCTACATGATGGAACAGATGGTTAAGCCAAAATAATTTGCTTAGACATACAGTAGGCTGATTTTTTGCCCGACCATATTTTGCATGAGCAAATTTAAGAAAACATTTGAAATAGTAATGGCCTGACTAAAAAAAACTCTACAGCACTTAAATGACTTAAAGGCTTTTTTTTAAAGGAGTGAAAATCAGAGGTCTGTTTCTACATTGTTGTGATCTTAACAATTCCACTTTAAAGTCAGCATAAACAGTATTAAAGGTGCATTTTAGGATTACTGATCTTGTTTGCTTGCTCAAAATCTTCTTTGCTTAACAAAATCTGTGATTTGCAATATTACAATTCAACAGATCTTATTAGTTTCTTCATTTCAGCCTACTGTTTACATTTTTTCTGGCCCGGAAATTAGCTTCAGCCCCAGTTGGACCTACTCGGCTCTCCTCCTTTTTCTACAAAGGTAACTCACAAGGCTTACATAGTTATAGAGATATTGGGGTTTGAAGCAAAGAAGGTTAAGCCTTGTCAGTTCACCTCACAGGTAACCTTTACAAACTGCCCCTTTAAATCCTTTCGGTGGAGTTATTTTAAATGTGCAGAGTATTGCATTTAACCTGTTTTTGTATCTGCAAAATCCTGCAGAAAACAAGGAGCTAAACAGCTCAGTGAGTTTGTATTGAACACATGACAGAAGATTTTATTGCATCATAAAATATAAAAGCCTGCAATGTTCCAGTATGCAAATGCAGATCGCACTAAAAGGGTAGCTACTTCTGTCCAAGGTCATTTCTGAGGGCCTGCTACATAAACAAATGTATTATTCAATATACAGGGTGTCCTAAAAGTCTCCATAAATAGTGGACTATGTATGCCAGGACCACATCGGTTGTGACTCCATCAGTGGATGTTCGTGGAGGTCTGCAACACTTCCAGTCTTTTTGAATTTGTTAAAAGTTTGGCAACAGTGTCGTGTGATATGCTTGCCATGTTTCCTGTTAATGTCCACCGCAACCTTGTGACAGCTTCCCGATCCAGCCATGAGAATGATTTCAATACGCACTTCTTTTGTCAAAGGCATTCTTAGAGGCTAAATTTTGGAAGACATTTTTGCTCAAAAGTGTTAATTTCAACCTATGTATGGAGACTTTTGGGACAAACTGTAGGTCAAAAAATGAAAATATCTTATAGTCTTCAAAACAAATTTTAGGTGACTTTTGTGTGAATATTTTTCAGCATGTTTTAAAGCTAATAACCGAACTCTTGTTGCTTATATGACATTTAATGGCGTCTTCTTTGAAAATGGTGAGCTGTAAGCAGATACACAGTTGCCAGTGTGTCATGGCTAATACAAATACAAGAACTCTTTATACTCTTTACTTCAGAATATTATTAGCTTACTCTTTCTATTATTGCTAAGTAAATCGTCTTAAAGGCAAAGAAAAAAAAAAAAGAAGGAATAATGATTAATTACCATGAGTGCACTCTTGGACTTGACATTTTAATTGACATCCATGAAATCTTTCTAATGCGGTCAGTAAAAGTTCACGAGGTAAGAAAAGAATCAGGGTGGAATTAGTGAATTAGTGTAGAACATGCTTAGACAGCTCCATCAGACATCTTGTCAGATTTTCAGGTCAAAGTTCATATCTTGCTTGTCAAAATAAGTCTGATGATCGTAGAAATAACCAGAACATTTGTTTTTGGTCTTAGGTTGGATTTGGGCGTAAGTACCATAAATAACATCAGGTGAACAGTGCTCCTAAACATGTTCAAGGCTTACGGTCTTTTTTAATCTTTTCATTTCCGTCAGTATACTATATACAGATGGGTGACTAAAAAAACCCCAAAAAACAAAGTGGGTTAGTAAAGTGTTGAGCCACTACGAGCCTCCAGAACAGCTTCCATGCGCCTCAGCAGTGATTCTACAAGACTCTGGAAGTGTGCTGGAGGATAAACACCGTTCTTTGAAAAGATATTCCCTCAGTTGGTGTTTTGATGGTGGTGGTGGAGAGCGATGGGTTTACACAGTATTATTTTCTTGTCTCAGACAAAAAATCACACTTTGTAAAAGAATTTTTTGTTGTGTGAGACAATCAGCTCCCTAGTTCAGTAGTCAGGGCACTGATCAGGGAGTCGGCCATTTTAAGGGCTGTCTCAATCGCAGTATCCTTCCACAGTGCACTGGAACATTCGCTCCCTAAAAATCCCACAATGCACCGCAAAAACCTATGTTCCCTTACTGGAAATGATGTCATATTTTCTGAAGCCTCTCAGCCTGAAAAAAATGGCTCTCAGTCAACTTCATCGACAAATGTAAGTAGCTTGTTATCATTGTTGTAGCTCTGAAATGATTACTTACGTTAGTGATTTTTAATTTTATTTGGCGTTCTATATACGGTTTGTTTTAAGTGTTAAAAGTCCACTAGCTAGCTTACAATCCTGCTTGAAGTACCCTGACAGAAATGCATGTGATTAAGCTAACAAATTTATATGACATATAATGTCAGAAAGATATTGATCCTGCCTGTTGTTGATAAATGCCAGTGGTGACATTTTACAACGCGAGTATGTAGTCATGTTGCAGGAAATTGAGTCATCAGTGTCCCACTGTGTAGTGAGCCAGGATCCTTACCAGTGCCTGAACTCGTGTACACGCTATACTGATACACTATCTAGTGAGCTAGGGAGCTGATTGAGACGCACCCTAAGTTCTGGCAGTGTCAGACATTTTTAATTAAAATCCATCAATAGGAGGATGACATAGAATTAGGCAAAGGACAGCTACAATTACAGCAGGGGCAATGACAACCTCAACAAAACATGCCAATGCTAACAGACGAATATCCTTATTTCCTTAACTTTGAAAAATATTTCTGGTCATTCAAGCCCGTTTTGTGCACGAGCCCGGATCTCACTAATTCTAATAATCTATATTCATAATACACTATAATCATAAACTGTAATCTATCATTAGACAATCTTCATCATATAATCTGGCATGTTATTGCATAGTTTTTTTTATAGAGTTCTGCTAAGATTTTACTGGGATCAAGAAAATGTTGTTGAAATCACAGGTCTATAACCACCCTAACAGCCTATGTCAGTCCAAAATGTCCCATAGGTGTTCATTTGGATTGAGGTCTGGTGACTTCGAAGGCATAAAATTTACATCATTTTCATCTTCATGAAACCATTCAGTGAGCCCTTGTGTCCTGTGGATGGAGGCGGCGTCAACCTGGAAGAGACCACGCTCACCAGGATAGAATCGTTTCATCATATGATAAAGGTTACTTGCAGATTTGCGATGACTCTTCACACTAAAATGCATAGTGCGAACATAGATTAAGAACTCGAGCTATACGCTAAGTTACAGAAAAGTATTACTTTCTTTAAATACCTGTGAAGTGAATGATCTAACCAAATTACACTCATACGTTTATCAGCTCCTATGCTGAGTAACTCAGGTGTCAGTGGGAGTTTAGAAGCTCAGAGCAATGCCCACGTTTGATGTGGTGGACTTCGCCGAAGGCTAGGACTTTTTTGAGGTTGGATCACCAGTCACAGGTGTGTCACATCTTTTGTTAGCTTCTCTAAAGATCTCATAATGAAGAAGACAGAGTAAAAGATCTCCGTTTTCGCCTCGAGACCAATATGGCCACTGTGAATAGCTAATCCCTATGGAGTGTACCCTGCCTGAAGCTACACTCTGACCTGTGAGTGTGTGTGTGGGTGGCTGGTGGGAAGTAGAGAACGAGGGAAAAAGAGTGAGCAGAGAGAGAACAGGAAGAGGTGGAGGAAAGGAGAGCAGGAAAAAGCATGAAAGAAGGTGAAAGAATGATAGAGAAGGATAGAGAAACGAAAGAACAATTGGTACGTGAAAGAGAAAGGGATAGAAAGGAAGAGAGAGGGGGAGAAGCAGAGAGGAAGGAAAAGAGAGCGACAGTAAAGGAAAAAGAGAGGAGAGAAACCAGATAGAAAGAGAAGAATGAGAGGTGAAAGCTGAGAGGGAAGGAGAAAAAAATGAAGGAAGGTAGAAAATCAGAAGGGGATGAGAGGAAAAGAGAGGAAGGAAGCGAGAAAGAAAATCTGAAAGAGAAAGAGAGAAAAAATGAGATGGAGAAGGAAGCGGTGGGAAAACCTTCTTGCTCTTCTTCCTCCTTTACTGACTGCAAGTGAGTTTGAAGAAATATTTTTAATAAGAAAAGATAATTATGAAATAATTGTGTGTGTGTGTGTGTGTGTGTGTGTACATTTTTAAGCTCAAGAGCAATATGACCACCACGTGCCATATGCCTGAAGCCACGCACTGACCTGTGTGTGTGTGTGTGTGTGTGTGTGTGTGTTTAAAAACATCACCCTTGCATTATCTCTGTTGTCAGCCAGTAGATTTCAGTGATGAATGGACAAATAATTCATGTCCTGAGGTGAAACTCATCCATCCATGACAAGAAAACTTTAAAGGAAACAAAACTCAAATAAATTTTTTTAATCAAATCAATGCACAAATGAATTGTATACATATAAAGATTTATGTGTATGAATATGTATAAATATATATGTATAAATATGACTTCAAAACTACAGAAGCCAAATTCAGACCCCAAATATATCTTGACTAATTATATTTGAGTTAAAAGGGGACGTTGAACTATTTTTATTTTTATTTTTTAAAAAGGAGTGTCACAAGAATGGGGTTGCTAAGCAACCAGTTAATATGAAGACAGGAAGACTTCTCTTGTTCGACAGGAAGTGAGACAATTAAGCAATATCGCACAAGCAAGAGTATGGTTATACTGAATATCGGCATAACTGATATAACCACGTGACTGTGAGTGCGATATTGCTTTGATACAACGGTTCTGTAGAAAAGAAATTAACATTGAGTAACTGACCAAAAATTTCTAATTGCTAATGGAAATAAGAAGCCATATTCACTGATAGCCCATTGGCTAGCTGACTAGCTTAGTGCTTGTTGGGCCCCCAGTGATTTGTACGTTCCTGTTAAAGGTGCTTCCAGTGAAATTGGCTTTACTTGTTCCTTTGCATCGTCGTATTATAAGTTAAAAGTTATATTCATAAAAAATGTATCATTTGCCATGTCCGCTGATAATGTCGCTATCTCTACTATATTAACGGGTTCAGTTAATTGTTGTTAGAAGTGGAATTTTACAGGGTGAACACAGAAAAGCGGAGTGATCCAAACAATGAAATGTCCCGGTGTGGTTCTACTAAATATAAGCAATCTTGGAACACTGCTCGACCAATCAAATTAGTGGACCAGAACTAAGTGTTGTATGATTATGATTAACAGCTACAGCTAGTACAGAGGTTTTATTCCTGTTCTACAGGCAATAGAAAGGTACAGTGATAATTAAAAACAAGACAAATCTGTCAAGAATGTCCACATTTACCTCAAATGTGTTAATAAATTCCTAAGAAAAGACTTAGCATGACTGCAAAGTACTGTAATTACACTTAGCATTAAAAACTGTCATATTAAAAAATATCAACATTGCGTCATGGAATGTTTTGACGTTTTCCAAAGTCAGGAATCTCACAAGACTTGGCAATTCATATCAAATATTGACATAAACACATAAACACAACTCATATTAGTGCTAAATATAGTGGTCTTATTTGAAACATAGCATTCGATAAAAAAAAAGATAAGCATTTAATAAGTGATGAAATTAAAGCTGTTCTTGGTCGTGGACTTCTGGTGAGAGCGTGTGTTAACAGTAGCTGTAATGTGAGTGCGTGTGTGTATGACCTCCTCTCTGACCGCGACCCTCAAGGGATGGACAGATCAAAGGTGGTGTGTGGATGAATGAGTGGAGTGAGGGGGAGTCTGTTTACACGAGCGGCGGAGCAGAGAGAGACAAACTGCCTGAAAAAAGTGCTGCTAACGTACAAATAACACAGAGAAGTAAAGAAAGAACACGCATGACAGTGAGAGGGAGAAAGAGGAAAAAGGAAAGAGAAGAAAATGGTGATGGAGAGGGAAATATATAAATATATATAGAGGGAGGTAAAGTATAGATAGATATGGATTAGCAAAACAGCACAGGAGGAAAAGAAATAAAGCAAAACAGAGAATGTCTGAGAGAGAAACAGATAATGAGTGAATGACAGAAAAAGAAGGAGAAAGAAGGAGACAGGAGAGAGAGGAAGGAAAAAGGATAAAAAAGGAAAACGAAAACAAGAGAGGAAAGTGTAAGAGAAGGAAAAAAGACAAGCGAGCAACTTATTGCAAGGGAACAGAAATGAAATGAGTGTTAATCCCCAAATAAACACTGACTGAGTGACTGTTTCTCTTTCTCTCTGTTCATTCGATATGGCCACTCTGTCGCTCGGGATTGTGGGAGGAAAGTGAGGGGGAGCGATAAGAACAACCTTCGACCTCTTCACTCTGACTGGACCTGATCTGTCTCTCCATCTTCCATCTCTCTCTTATTAACCCTCTCTCTTGTTTCTCTCTCACACTTTCGTTTATTACACCTTCTCTCTCCCTCTCTCACTTCCCCTCATTCTGATAGATTAGTGGAAACATTTCTGACAGGAAATACACTACAATTACGCATAAATTTAGTGTCATGTGACTCAGCTGTCATCGTGTGCCTAAGCTACAGCAAACCAACAAAACAGCAGGGAAACTGAGTTCTCTTGATGGCAATGTGCCAAAAGTAACTATTTCTTGATAAAGCAAAACCTAGGCAAGAGCAATTTGTTGCAGGAAATGATGTCACGATGTCCAGTGATCACTGACATTTTATTGTTATGACTTCTTGATTAGGACTGGCCATGAGGTGTTGATAGACTGAATGTGTTGTTCTTTACGTACTGTAATTGCTGGCATATTTCTGTGCTTTAAGAGGAATAAAGCACTTCAGGATGTCCTGTTATAGGAAAATAAGCAACTTTAGGGTAGTGATAGTAACCCCGCTTCGTGTCAGGCTGCATCACGCCGCCCCATCGCTGATTATTTTCCTGTAACCCCACATCCTGTTGTGGCTCATTCCTTAATTTGTGCAGTTTGTGCAACATGTGATGGACATCAATGTTCAGCAGTGCGTGAATGTGTAATAGGTGTGTATACCGTCAGGCTCAGAGCTCAGAGTATGGCAGCAGAGTGTGTGTGGCCACAGTCCAGGCTGTGTATCATTGAAACAGAAGCTATTGTATGCTTCTAACCCACAGGATGTGTTTAAAAGAGCATACTGTTCATACTAAAGCCAACGCAATAACACGATAGTAAATGTAAAAAGCCAGAATCCTGTGGGGAACAGAGACAGCAGCTACACATGTAAAGACCGTGGATATACTGAGGATATAAGCGTATGATAACTTGTAAGCATTGGATTAAAAACCTGTTAATCTGTTCGTTTTTTTATTTGTCGGTGTAACTATAACAGTTAGGTAAGGAAGAAACTCAATGAGTCATGCTGATAGGAAAACAATCAGTGTAGGGGAGGTTTGATGCCAAGTGTTATTTTGCAATTTTGTTTTAATGCAATACTGCAATACTGACTGTATTTATTTCTATATTTATTTATGTTTTCTCTATTAGCCACTCCTACCTATTAAAAAAGACCAGTTTGGATAGGTTAGGGTTAAAATTCAGGGAAGACTATGTAGGCAGGAGATAGAGAAACAGTTATCTTACCTTCAGACTGATAGACTTGAAAATTGTGTTTTAAGACATGTAAGATTTCACAAGTGAAACTGGAGTCTTAGTTACCAGGTGCTTAAGAATATAGGCTTCAGGAATTTAAGAGATTTTTTCATCTACTGTTTGCATTTTGTGTGTTTGAATAAAGTTGCGCTTGTTTATGGACTTCTAGCCTCATGCACTGATAAGTAAGAACTTCTCCTCCTGCATTATAGATACAAGGAAAGGTCATTTTGGATTTTGTCTCTACACCAACAAACCACAAAGTCCCTTGTCCTGACCGAATGTCAAAAAACTTCAAATTACAGCTTTGCCTCTGGTTCCAGCACTGCTACACTGTTGACATAGAGACAATTTCTATGAGATTTAGAATTTACAATGGAAGGAGTCTCCAGTGTCAACTCTTTGTAAAAGTCAGAGATAAAACTGTTTCTTTAAGTTTCCCATCAAGGTAAATTGTGTTAGCTGTTATAACATAAAAAAATCAAGTGTCATTCTTTAATTAAAAATGTGCAATCATTGGCAAATTGCTGTGGGATAAGAGGAACAAAATACCTTCAACTTCAGAGCGTTAAGTCTGGTTCACTTCCACCACATTGTTGATTATTTTCTTATAACAGCATATGCGGTTGTGTTTTATTCATTACTTCTAGAGCATATTTTTCAGTAGCTACTATGAATTATTAAGTAGTGAGATAAACTAATAGGAAAGCTAAATAATTCTGGACCCACTGATGTGTCCTGTGTGCTTTGTAGGTAAATTCTATGCATTACTGTTGCACTTGGGAAACTGATAGGGAATCTGCATTTCCATTCATCATTCTTTTACATATCAATTTACTCCAATAATACCCGTAACACTGAGGGGAGCTGGTGTCGACACGTAGGCTATGATTTCGCCCAGAAATTGATGGAGGTCAGTGAATCAATCTCTCAAAGGTTAAAGGTGAGCATTGACATGTTGTCAGAGCTTTCACACACAAATTTTCTGTCTTGATGGGAAATGATGACGAGACAACTCTGTTTTAATATATAGGTGTGTGTTGCTTTTGTTCCATTTGGGAAGAAGCTGTATAAGTAGGCAGCGTTCTTGGGCAGCTCTGCTCTTGGGGTAAAGTCGGTCTTATCTGCAAGGCAGTATAAGGATAGATACTTTATATTCTAAGGGTCCTAATTTTGGATTTAAATTTAAAGGAGTGTCTCATGCTATTTTTTTTTGTCCACTCAGCCCATGAATAATCGTGTGTGTCCACTTCATGTTCATGGACTCCGAAAAAAAAATACATATTTTCATGTCGACTAGGCGTTAGTTGGTATTACAGGCGCCACCATATTCCAGTCTGTGTGTAGGTGATAATATATAGACGAGAGAGAGTTGCTGAAAAATGTGTTCCTGCTCCTTGTGGATTCATTTGCGCTGACCCAGAATGCAATATTTTCTTAACACCGGCAGCACACAGCTTTGAAGTTTTCTGCTTATGCAAACATGCCGTGTGCTGCTGGACCAAATTAATCATCGTGAAAGCCATGAAAGCCTGAGCTCATAAATCGCAACCACTTTTTTCTTTTTTTTTTTTCTTTTTTTTTTGCCCCTTTTCTTCCAGGGAAAGAGTCCCTGAGCAGCAGCTCCTCATTTATTACCACACACATTCCAGATATGTAATATATATATATATTTTTTTAAAATGGCAAATGATTATGTGCTTCCATCAAAATACTGTTCTGAAGAGATACAACATGACAATGTCTTCAAAACAGTGCCAAACTCTGTTTTGTGTCTTAGTAACTGTTTATAGCTACTATGACGTAACTGATAACAAGAACGAAATGGTTTCTCAGACAGTGAACAACATTAAATGCAACTATAAACTGTTAGAAATATGAAATGCCATTCTTTAATAAATGGGAAAAAAAAAAATCACTGACAAAATCAAGTGTCGTTGATTATTTTCCTATATCAGCAGTCCTGTAATATTTTAACGTTATTTTTTTAAAATGGAAATGTATTACACAAAATAGGTTTACATATTATGAGCATTTAGGAGTTTGACATGATATTAATATAAAGGCATGCTTTAAGAAGGCAATTTGAAATAGATATTTGTATATTCAGGGTTATATTACACTGGTATGGACACAATAATGTGTGTGGAGTGCGTTTTTTCCGCTTAACAGAAAATGTTCACGCAATGATGACAATGGTAATCAGATTCACAAATCAGCAATTGTAACCTAACTTCTGTGAGTATAACGCTTACAATTTACATCTTTACAACTCGTCGCTTTATTGTTTTGAGGAGGTGGAGCCAGGTGGAAAGTTTCAAAGTGCAGGGGGGGCGGGGCTGAAACAAATGGTCAAACTTCTGTTGAAACTCAGGAATCAGTAAACTCAGGCAGTGAGATGTATCATGTGAATGTCTGTGACTAACTATTTGCAAATGTCACGTCACGCCAACATGGTCTCACACAAGTCATCAAATAAAATGAACACAGATTGTCATGGATTTCTCACAAGATCAAGTTGGACATACTTTCCTAAGAGATTAACCCCATACATCATAACAGAGATCCTCTTGACAAAACTTATCATAGCTGGAATTGATCATATCCTTCCATCCTTTGGCACAATGGCAAAACACAGGCACAGAAAAAGCAGGATAAATGCTTTCCCTCAAACTCTGGCATGTCATTAGACGTAACACACACTTCCTGAACCCGCTGATGGGCGACTGCTCTTCCCAGAACCCGCCCCCCTGACTCCCATTCCCCACTCTCTTTCCTCTTCAACTCCTTATAGCTCCACTTAAGGAAACCAATTTAGACAAATTCACTAAAATCAATGGCTCACTGTTGGGCGCCCATTGATGTAGAACTGCGCCGAATGAACTTTCCCATGACCACAAACACACTGCACACCTGTTCCCCAGGTAGCCGAACACCTGAAATAGCCCCCGCTATTGAGGAACTGCCATGATAAGGCGGAAATCCGATAATGGAAGCGGATGCCTGACATAAATTTGCCAAAATGGCTTCTGTAGGAAACAAGGAATTTATCCACACAGTTGCAAGAGGGAAGTCATTGTGGTAAAGTCCAAAAGTCTGAGTGCACTATCAGGAACTGTTTCAGTTCCTCAGTTATCAAAGACTAATCTGACATTCTCCTTAGATGATCCTCATTATTAAAGAATCCATTTTATAAAATGGCAAGAGATCCTGTTTTTAAGTTGTTTGGATGAAACTGAAATCCACTTTTCAAACTGTACTTCATGTGAACACTAACTCATACACTCTTAACACACAACTGTTCTTTTAAAGCAGGGGCCACTGGACCACATCATAATATAAGACTTGAAGAATCATAATGTAAGGCTATACATTTCTTAATGTATAGCCTGAATATTAAAATGTTATTGATTGGTGGTAATCAATCTATTTTATCGATTAACGCCAATAAGCTCTTAAAGTAGAATAAGATGATTCTGGAAAAAGCAATGGCTAACAGAAACTACTTAACTGTATACTCTATTAAGCCTAGCGATAACATTTTTTAAATGAATTAAAAAAATTCAAATTTTCAAAAATATATATAATATTACACAGATTTATTTTGCAGTCGTGACTCTTTAACCTCATAATTGTGAGTTATAGTAATGTAACTGTGACTTTTGTTTTTTATTCAGAATCACAGTTGTGTAACATTAACTCACAATTGTGAGGCAAAAAGTCACAATTATGTAATATTATCTCACAATTGTGAGGTAAAAAGTCGCAATTGTGTGATATTAACTCACAATTTTGAATTAAAACATCACAATTGTGTAATAGCAACTTGCAATCATGAGGCAAAAAGTCGCAATTGTGTAATATTAACTCACAATTCTGAGTTAAAATGTCACAATTGTGTAATATTAACTTGTAATCATGAGGCAAAAAGTCGCAATTGTGTGATATTAACTCACAATTTTGAATTAAAACATCACAATTGTGTAATAGCAACTTGCAATCATGAGGCAAAAAGTCGCAATTGTGTAATATTAACTCACAATTCTGAGTTAAAATGTCACAATTGTGTAATATTAACTTGCAGCTATGAGGTAAAAAGTCAACATTCAAGATGGGTCATTTCGATATTTGCGAGTTCATGTGGGCTGAATGAAACAAGGCAGTGGGTTGTGTTTGTCCCAACAGCTTTGAGTTTGACACCTGTGTCTTAAAGAAACAGTCTGGCAAACAATTAAATGTATAAATGTACACCTGTTTACCGCAAACGTATTTAAGCCAGACGTTTGATTTCTTCTTAAGAGTAACAAACGAGTGAAGCTTGTTAAGCTTATTATCGTGCAAACTGCATGTCTGAATCATCACACACTTGCCTCAAAAGGTAATGATTTGTTTGACCCAATAACACCAGTAGTACATAAAAGGTTTCATAAAATGCAAGAATACATCTGTATAAATAAAATAAATATACAAATTAAATTGGGATTGTATTACCATGCAAATTGTAAAGTCCAATTTCTCCTTCAAATTTAGATCTGATGCTTTTACAGAGTGACACAAAACTACATATATGTGCTGAAGAAGACAAGGTTGACGATGACCGCGGCTTCTGTTTTTGGCTCTGTGACATTGTTCTGTTCATTTTTATAAATAATTGTCATATAGTGTCAGAAACCAGTCTGTTTGAGATGCTGAACAATTCAACAAGGCATTTTGAGGTGAGTGTGTGATGGCTTTGGCGTGCAATGCTAAAATGGAGGCTATAATCTTCCCTACTTGTTAGTTATGTTAGCTTTGCAAGTCCAGTGAAATACTAAAGAAGCAAACTTTACACACCAGACATGTCTTGAACACGTCACGTATATCTGAAGTACAGAGAAACATTTCATTTTTAGTTGAAACTGTTGTTTTAATGACTAACACCTGATATTGGAATCAGTTAGTGCATTCCTTTATGCTTTATGTGTTATTGTTATTACAGCTATAATTTAATAAGGACAAACTGCCCTGGAGTTTTATTAGTAAAGAACATCTTTGGTTACTTATGATGTAAAAACAGTTCTCCAAAAAAAAGTCTTTTAGACTTTTAATCTGAATTAGATGGGCTGATCTTTTGTAGAGAGATGATAAAATCTGAATAAAAAAAAAACATTCAAGCTAAGGTTAATCTCAGTATCAGAAATCTGAAATGCTTCATTTTTTTCAATGCATTCAGAAAGTATTCAGACCCCTTCATTTTTTTCACTTTTTTAAATTTATTTTGCAGCCTTATGCTAAAATGCCTTAAATTATTTTTTTCACATCAATCTCCACTCCATACCCCATAATGACAAAGCAAAAACCAGTGTTGTGATAACTTTGTGAATTTATTAAAAAGAAAAAAACTGAAATATCACATTGACATAAGTATTCAGACCCTTTGCTATGACACTAATGAAATTTAGCTCAGGTGCATCCAATTTTCATTCATTTCAATCATCTATGAGATGTTTCTGCACTTTGTGGCAAATGGACTCCAATCAAAGTGCAGAAGCATCTCACAGATGATCCAGAGAAATGGGATGCACCTGAGCTAAATTTCAAGCTAAAAATGTATGTCAGAGCAAAAACCAAGCCATCATGTCAAAGGAACTGGCTGCAGAGCTCAGAGACAGGATTGTGTCGATGCACAGATCTGGGGAAGGCTACAAAAAAATGTCTGCTGCATTGAAGGTTCTCAAGAGCCTCCATAATTCTTACATGGAAGAACTTTGGAAGAACCAGGACTCTTCCTAGAGCTGGCCGCTCGGCCAAACTTAGCAATCGGGTGAGAAGGGCCTTGGTAAGAGAGGTGACCATGAACCTGATGAATGCACTATAGTTCAGGTGAGATGCCTGTATGAAAACTGCTTTTACTATTTGCAGTGATTACAAACACAGATGTAACTTTTGTTTTGCGAAGTGCTAGAGACAGGAATGATGATCAGTCAAGCACTGAAAGTGTTTCTAAAGAATTACTTTTAGTCTGAAGCCTCTCACAGAGAAAATCCACCTCCTTCTTGAAATTCACAGCCATTTGTAAACACTTAGGGCAAGCATGGAATGATGGAAGTCTTTTAAAGTTTAGCTGATATGGTTTCCATCACCTTCATGCTGTTTTCACTGGATATAAAAAGAACAAGAAAGTGCGATCCCCCATGTGGCAAAAAAACCGAGGTTTAGAGAAAAAGAAACCTGCTCATGCTGGGTTAATTTATAGCTCTCCCGAAAGCTAGAGTTTTATCATAGACGAGCTATTTTATTACAGACGCCACCCTGAGAACTTAACCACATAAATAACGCTAGAAAAACGTACACTTATTCTAATGATGCATTTTTATTCGTTTACTTACTTATAACTAAGTTGGTCATTATGTTATACCTATAACTAACAGCACTGCTATTTATTAAGTATATACCGTAAATAAATAAATAACTCATATTCTATATTTTAAGTGCCTAATGTTAAATAATCATAGATGAAACTGGTTTTCAGAACAACATCAATATCAATATTTTTTAAATTCTTCCACGGAAATGATTTTTCACTTTTAATTGTGACTTTTATTTTTGTTGAACATTTGATGCAATATTTATATAATTATAATTAAACTAATGCAGATGTATGTCCTCCTCAGTATATATTTGGCATATATATGGAATGAAATGGTGTTAAATATATGCATTTTAATACTTTTCTATAAAATGAGCAAAAAAGAATAGTCTTATCTTAAACCCATGAACATATAAATAGCATAATAACATATATAAATATAAATAGCAGAATAACATCCTGTTATTTGTTCATTCACTGCTGCATTTCCACTTTTTATTCTTTTGAAATATATTCATATATTCTTTTGCTGTGTGTGTGTGTGTTTTGTTGCTTTAGAAACGCCTACAGAAAGGTCTCATATTTTCTCTCGGCCTCTTCTCTTTTAGGGTCATACATCATCTAACCCCTCCTGAGGGTGCGTAACACACACACACACACACGCACACACACACACATTCTCATATGGTCTTTGATGTTGACAGGATGTTAAAGCACTATTAGTAGACACAGAGGATCTTATGGACGACTTTTATGGACTCTTCTCCCATTTGTTATTGTAACCACTGAAAACACAACACGCTGAGTAAATTATGATTTAAAAATGTTTTTTTCTTCATGATCTCTCCTCCAGATTTCCACACTAGCGAGTGATTACAGACGAACAGCTGCTTGGGGAATCATCATTCAAAAAAAAAAAAGAAAAAAACATAAACAAACGAAATAAAAAAAAGAAAAGAACTCAAGATGCCTGAGGTCGGGAGAGATGATTTCTTAACTCTTTCTGTTTTCTTTGGAACAACATGACCGATTTTTTTTTAGGAAAAGTGAAATAAAGCTACATTTTTTTAAAATGTAAAACTTT
>CM040996.1:14058594-14092364 GCA_022985145.1 Pangasius djambal
TTTTTTTTTTTTTTTTTTTTTTTTACAGTTATAGATGTCTTGTACTGCAGTTTTGCCAGTTATTGATCATTTTGTCAGAGTGTGAAAATAAGTCAAGCTCAATGACATGTCTCACCCTGTTTGTTTCAAAAGAAAATACACTGACGAAAAAAATCTAATCAAACCCCTTACACTGGTTCATGGGTGCATAAATGTGGCACCATATGCACACACACACACACACACACACACACACACACACACACACACACAGAGAAAGAGACTGAATGGCATCACTGGATCCATACAGCCCTTTAAAGAGAGAGATAGACAGGAAGAGAGAGAGAGAAAGGTCTTATTAGATCTTGTGCTCTTGCTGAGTGGCCATCAGGGCATAGTGTCTGGGTGAAAGGCTAATCTCTCTCTCTCTCTCTCTCTTCTCTCTCTCTCTCTCTCTCTCTCTCTCTCAGTGATTCTGCGGATCAATACTTCTCAGGGTGTGCTCTTAAAATTCCCCCTTCAACACACTAGCACAAGAATCACACTTACAGTCTGGCTAAGACAGAGACAGGAAACATGTAAAGAACATAGAAACTAAAGTTCACATCCACACTTTAGTTTGTCCTCATTGGATCAGTGTGTCTTTATGAGTATACACATAAACATCTTCGTGTTGGAAGAAGGAAGTCATTAGAATTCATAAATACGTGTGTATTTTCAAAGAACTTGCTAGCTAGCTAACATGAGCTGACTTGACGGGATTTCTGAAAGGATTTTTATGTTAATAATAAACATAAGGATCATGTAACAAGCTTTTCATAAATGTTCATAATCCAGGTGGCTAACCTGACAGGATTGCTGATCAATGTTTATGAACATCACTGCTAATAGATAGCTAACCTAAGCTAACTTGGCATTTTTTTCGTAGAGGTTGAAATGTTAAATGTCTAATCATAAATGTTGACAATTATCATTGCAAATAATATCCAGATGGGTAAGCTAACCTGACAGGACTGCTGAGGGGATTTTTAAGTCAATTTAAATATTTGTAAACTTCACTGCTAAGGGTAGTTAGATTGCTAACATAAGCTAACTTTTTTTTATAAGGGCAGATTTTTGCATCTGCCATAAAAGTGCTTATCAATGAGCTGTTACTATAGAAATTATAACAGATTAGAATAAGGGTATTATTAACCTGTTACTTGAATTACAGCTGGCATTATTGTCAGCTCTGCTATTAGAAAAAGCTAATCAAGATTTTTTAACCTAGATTTCTAATCTAATCGGATTCAAGAATACAAGAGCGCTGTGGTATAAAATGTAATGACTCAAGCAAATGAATTGTCTCTTACATGCTATGCTCAGGTACAACTGGTTCAGATATTAAGTTTTATTTTTTATATGAATTGTAATAATTGGTTCCTGTGGGAAAACTGCTAGTCCTTTTGCTAACTTTCTTCTGAACTTCTGAAAAAAACTTATTGCTAAGCTTAACCTTTCAGTAGTTTGTAATGCTCCCCTGCCTGAATGAGATATACAGAAATGCAGCACTTTGAAGAGAAAGGGATATTCATGCTTCAGTTTTCTCTAACGCTAATCAATCGATCTTTCAAATTCAAATTCAAATTCAAATTTTATTGGTCACCCACTCAACCATACACAATATAACATGCAGTGAAATGCTTGTTAAGGCTTCTAAGGCTTAAATAATAGAAAAAATATCAATGCAGTGTTTGATAAAGAATGAAATAATAATAATAATACCATTTCTTGGTAGTGTACTTGGTAGTGAGAACAGAGTGAGTGAATAACCAGATGCTGTCACAGTAGACCAACATCGTTTTGTACTATTTCATTGTTTTGGGACTTGTGTGTGGGAGTTGTATGGAGGGCTGGTGGGATTTTGGTGGAGACAGAGCTACAAATCAGAGTCTTTAAGACCAGCCATCTGCGCATATTCACTTTCTAGGGTGGAAGCGTGTGAAGCGGAAACTTTTGTGTAAGATCAACACACAGTTTCCCACTGCTCCAACTACTGCGTGAAATTGTAAAAGTTCTCTATTGTATAATACACAGATCAGATATTTGTGTTTGTCTTTCCCATACATACATTTCTCTATCTAATGTACACTATAAGGACAAAAAAAAAAACACCTGACCATCACAGCCATATGTGGTTCTTCCCCCAAACTGTTGCCACAAACTTGGAAGCACACAATTATATATGATGTCTTTGTTTGCTGAAGCAGTAAAATTTGTTCCAGCACAAAGCAAGGTCCATGAAAACATAGTTTGCCAAGTTTGGGGTGGAAGAACTCGAGTTACCTGCACAGAGCCCTGACCTCAACCCCAATGAACACCTTTGAGGTGAACTGGAAAACTGCACCCCAGGCCTCATCGCCCGACATCAGTTCCTGATCTCACTAATGCTCTTGTAGCTGAAAATCCCCACAAATCCCCATAGCTATGCTCCAAAATCTAATGGAAAGCCTTCCCAGAAGAGTGGAGGTTATTATAACAACAAAGACAGGACTAAATCTGGAATGGGATATTCAAAAACCACATATGGGTGTGATGGACAGGTGTCTACATACTTTTGGTCATATAGTGTAACACCACCTGGCAGACAGTAGGTGTGTAATGTGTGGTGAAATGAGGTAAGAGACAAGATTAAGTTCTTGGTGTGTAAGTTATCTGGATTAATCCAACAATCATATCCAGTGTCCATAGCGGGGGTCAAAACACATGCAGTCACACAAGGATAATCCATAATCATAAACAGATAAAGCAGGCATAAAAACAATAACATACCAGGAAGCAATAACATAGAAACATAAGGCTCATAACTATATGACACAATTGACAAGATTTCACACCTAAACAAAGAAACAGCAGTATAAACATTAATGAACTAAATTAACTAACACAAAACAGGTGGACACAATCAGGTAACAAACCAATGACAGGACATGGATGGAGATGGGATTAGTAAACAAACAAAACAAAATCACATGGCACTTAGGAACCATAACCCAATCTATAACAGTACGTAACTTGTAAGCTAGAGTTAGCTAGTTAGTTACCCAGCTAGTTAGTTTAATCTGAAAACAGCGTCATGTGCACAGTGTGATGAATGATTAAGCCAAATCCTGAAGAACACACTGCCACTAACAGGTTCATTTTATGTCTAAAATGACAGTAGGTACAGGGACCTTTCACATGTTTTCCTTGTGTCCATGTGACTTTCCTCCAAGCATTCTGGTTTGAAATACATGCCAGATTGGCTACTCTAAATTTTCCCCTTAGATGTAAGTGAGAGTGTTGATACTGTTGTCCTTGTACTGTTGTTTTTTGCACATGGTGTTCCTGGGATGGACTCAGGATCTACCACAACCCTGACGAGCATAAAGCAGTCACTGACTGACTGAATGAATGACTTTATCTATTTATAATAAGTGGCTAGTTTGGTGCTTGGCCCCCTTAATTACTGTATTAAATCTTGAGATAAAACAAGAAATATGTTATATCTCATTCCACCATTAAAAATAAATAAAAAATAAACATAAGCAGGTTGATAAGAGAAACAAGCGTGGGCAAGTGAATGATGTAATACTAACTAATTTTTAAAAAAATCAACAAATTTTATTAATAAAATTTAAAATTCAGATTTACTCTTGTAACCAGCTTTCAGTTTTACTTTTCCCCAGAAGAAAATTAGTAAATCTACATAGAGTTTTAGATTATCAGAACATGTTCCATAAATAAATAAATACAAGACAAAATGCACATTTCTCCACCAATGCAGCATATTCACGAGTATAGACAGAATAAAAAAAAAAAAACAAAGGCAATGTTACACAATTTCTTTTATGTTTATATTCTGATTGTACAGAACAGAATTTGTGCATTGCATTACATTTGTAAGTGGGTTATTTATTTATTTATTTTTTTGGAAGTCATACATTTATGTTTTACTTGATTTTTTAAACTTTCACCTTTTGATAGTTATATACCATGGCCCCAAATAAATAAAAGGCATTTAATTACAAGCCACGACCTGTACTTTCTCAGTCATCTGCTTACTGCTCTCTAAATATCAGCATCATTATCCAATGGTATCAGTCGACCACAAAGAGAGAGATCGGAAATCCCACTTTGTCATCCTGCTCAACCTGTGATTAGATGTTGCAGAATGACAGCTCTTGATTTGAGCTGGTTAGTAGGATGATTTGTTTAATTACATGAAAGCAGATTTTTAGGTATATTCAGGGTTTAATTAGCTCCAGCATGTGGTGTGTGATGGCTCAGCCTTTGGCCTGATTACTGTGAATGTTGAGTATTTCCTGTCTGTAAGTTCACATATGGATCGAGTAAGGACTACTGTTTCTCTCCTCAACATTTTTCATTTACTTTTCACAAACTGAAAAACTTCCATACGCGACATGCTTTTTTCCCCCTCACTGACACTTTCTTCTTTTTAACTGATATGAAGGTTTGTATTCTGATACTAGTACTGATATAGATACTTTTGCAAGCCTAGATTAAGTGTTTCTTTAAATATAAATCACTATTTTAGACAAATACGACAGATGTGTTTTTTTATGTTAAGGCGTGCAAGTTTTACTGAAGTTATTATGATCTCACACAAATATGTAAAATATATTACAGCACTTTGCCATTCTATATATATATATCATACCTTCATTTTTTTCATGGCGCATAGTTGTGCTGTTGAACTATGTCTTTGACAGGAAGTGTAAGCGATACAAGCATTTACTTAAAGAGCCAAAAGGTGATTTATAAAGCTAATGTCAGATTAATACAGCATGTGTCTGATAAAATCATTTGGTTTTTGATTACAAGACCAATAAAAGTGTTGGAAAAGCAGGGAAATGTCTCATATATGAGTGAATACTGCCAAAAGTACATTTTATTTTTTATTTTTCATTTGGACTGTTGAGACTGTCGAGAGTGGCAAGTGTACTTTTTCACATCTAGACCGTGCGGAATTAGAGACAGAAGCATTACGACTCACTTTTGTGATTCAGTGTTTAATTACCTGTTTAACTGAATGAGCTTATTGAGTTTTTTTTAATCACTTGGAGAGAGACCATAAACACAATCTACAATAGCAAATAAAAGCAATCTGTAAGAATAGATTCGCTGAATAGAATAGAACTGCTGTGTCTACATGACTATATTTTGAGGTTAAGAATGTACTTTCTTTTGTATGATTACATTAACACAAAGCATTTTTGCAGTTTAGAGTACTTTTCATATCTTATTGGTATTTAATTTCCTAAGAACTGCAGTGGTGATTATAAAGCCTGTGCTGTAATTAAATCAAGTTATGGTGTTTTGGTGCTTGGCCCCCTTAATTACTTATTAGATTAAATCTTGAGATTAAATAAGAAATATATTATGTCTCATTCCATTTTGTTGTCTCTATTGAAAGGACCATGTCTATTGGTGTAAAGCTATAGTTTTATTTTTCACTGTAGCGCTAATAGGCTAATATAGCTAACAAGTAAAGAAAGTTTATAGGATATAGTTTATAGTTTAGTGTCTTGCAAACTTCATGCCTAAATCATCACAAACTCTCTTCAGTTATTCAGTTGGAAATTTCCGCTCTAGGATACCGACCATTTCTCACTGGGCAAACTGGCAATGAGAAATCCTACACAGCTGAGAACAATCACTGTTTAAACTCTCTGCTACGCTATTTAGCTGCTTTGCTAAGGCACTGTTGAGTTTCTTAGATTTGGCAGGAGGTATAGTTTTTATCAGACGCTATTGGCTGTTGTGGAAATCGGACAAGCCCTTTGACAGGCTACCTCCCTGACTTCCTGTTTCAAAAAGAAATACATCAACATCCTGAATCAAATCCCGACTCGCAAACCATTTCATGGACTCCTTAAAGATGGCAAAAGCTCACAGGTTAAAAACATATCTAATAATATCTTTCTATAATTATAAATAAAGCAATGGTAGTGCTTTCACTTCTCTATTTTTTTAATAGTAAACAGACATGTTCAATGATTATCATATACAAATACCTAAAAATGATTATTCCTGCTTTGAACGCTAAATTGTGTGTACACTCACATTCCCACCTCTGTGTATTACCTTGGCAGGAATCCAGGTGTGATAAATTTTTCAGCATAAAGAAAAGAAAACAAGGAAGGGGCAAAAGGAAGTAGAAAAGACGAGAACAACAACAAAAATATGTTAATGTCCAGAAAAGTTTCCCTCCTGCTTGTTGTGGGTTTAAAGAAAATATGAAGGTTCTTTGTCCAGGTGCGTGCTGTTTCATGTTGGCTGTAATATGATCAGACACTAACGCAGAACAGCTGCTTTGGAAATGAAAAAACGTTAAAAGTTTATTGTCTGATTGGTTATGGTAATCTCTCTTTTTAACTGCAATAACTATGGAGACTGTACAGCAAATTCAAATCAAATCACAAAATACAGATGTTCCCTTTATGGGCCAAGGCAAAACAGAGATATTGCAACCCATAAAGGCCTAAATTAAAAAAATATATATATATATCAAAATGTACATGCAGTATATACTGTACATACAGTAGGTATAGGCTACATCTGACATTAAAAGTACATCAGTTTAATGAATAGGCCACATATATACCATTACACACTGTGGATGTGTCCTAAAAGATGTCCCTAGCTATATAAGTCAGATAAACAACATCACAAATGCCTGACCATCATCATTCTGCCCCAAACCACACATCCTATTCACTTTATGGAACAAATAAATATAATATCACTCTTTGAATGTCTTCTTAGCATTACAATGCACACCCTATTCACTATAATATCCACATAAACACTTTCATGGAGGTATAACCGTCATCAAGCTTCACATTACAGGCCAGAAAAATACCATTATCAGGTCCTCTAGAATCCACACTCCCTATTCTCTACACAGGCCACGAAAATACCACATCAACAGTCCACTTTGGATGTGTTCCTAATGTCACACTATACACCCTATAGGCCACAAAAACAACTTTACAGAGGTCTCACCCTCATCCGTGCACTGTAGATGTGTCCCAAACCACATATTTTTTTTTTACTATATCGGCCATATAAACACTATTTTCAGGTCCTCGGTGCATGTGATCTAAACCACCCACCCTCATAGCTATATAAGCTACATGAATACCATATCAGCACAAGTTAACTGAAACTGGACAGTTGAAAATACGAAAAAGACCAGGCAATGTTTTTTTTTCCAATCCTTAGCTGTCCAGTTTCTGTGAGCCTGTGCGCCCAGTGCAGCCTCCTGTAGATTCCTGTTCTTTGTCTTCTGCTGTTGTAGCCTATTTACCGCAAGGTTCGATGTGCTGTGCACTCTGAGATGCATTTCTGCTCACCATGGTTGTAAAGAGTGATCATTTGAGTTACCAGAGCCTTCCTGTCAGCTTGTTTTAACCATTTCTCTCTGTCTCCACTTGCAAAGCTGCCACTCATTGGATGTTTTTTGTATTTCGAACCATTTTGTGCAAATTCTCGAGTGAAAATCCCAGGAATTTCTGAAATACTCAAACCAGCCCATCTAGCACCAACAACCATGCTACGGTCAGAGTCACTGTGAACACATTTTTCCCCATTCTGGTATTTGATGTGAACAATAACTGAAGTTCTTGACCTGTATCTGCATGGGTATCTAATCAGCGTTAGGCTGCTGATTAGATAACTGCATAAATATGCAGGTGTACAGGTGTTCCTAATAAAGTGACCAGTGAGTTTAAATACCATTATCATGTCCTCTGTGGATGTTTTCCAAACCACACAACCTCTTCTCTATAAAGGCCACTTAAGCATTATAACAAACACATCATCAGTCCATTATGGATGTGTCCCAAACCACACAGGGGTTTTATAATACAGGATGAAGTCACATTTTCTCAAAATTTGGCGGTTAAATTTTTAAAGCAAAATGGGTTTGAAGGACAATAAGTGGGGCACCAGGCATTACTGAGAGAAATGTGGGGAAATGAGATTTGAATTTAAGCGTTAAAGCTGTTCTTACAAGGCCCATATGCTCACTTAACTTCACACAGACATACACTTATGGATAGGCTCTCTATCTATCTATCTATCTATCTATCTATCTATCTATATGTATATAGTTGGATTGTTCATCTTAATGTCAGTAACCGGATCTCTGAACATATCCAACACGACGAAAACATGTCCATCGATCACGTCAATAACAGCGCTATCAATCACAGACAGTCTGCACTAATCAAATCGCCTGCTGGTTTGTTTGAAGTTAAAAAATTAATCCGCTCTGCTTTTGGACTTTAGCTCGACGGTTACACGGAAAGCCAGAGTGTTATTTGTATTGTTACGTTTACATTAAGTCCATGTTAATTGCATCAGCTCTGGCGGTAATGGTCCTCCCTGAGAAAATTGCAATCATGTGTGGAGCGTAATGCCTAAACTTAATTAATATAATCTCGTTGTGTTCCATTATAGCAGCACTTTATCATTTTAAACAGATGGAGCATGAAGAGACGAAGAATCAAGACCGGCGTCTTCTTTCCCGCCGGTGCTTCCACGGGATAAAACACATACACACACACACACACACACACATTGACTTGTGGGAGAGAAAGTATATTCATAATAAAAGAGGTAAAATCTGTAACATGAATTCATAAATCATTATAACTGTGTTTATGATCCTGTATAATTTGCTTTTTAATATTGGCTCACATAACCTCAGATAGTAGTATAGGAGGAAATGAAGGAGGAAGTGATGTCATCTTCCACTTGGGTGAACAGCATAAGAGTTAACAGAAGCTGATCAATAAGGTCTGATCATTTAAAGATTGACTTATGGACACAAAATTCTGCCACTTCATTACAAGCAGTGTTTAAAATTAATATGATGCCATTTATGACCATTGGAAACAAATTCAAAACTGAAAAATAATTTTCGTATTTTTGCGAAATATGTATTCTTCTTGTCTTGCAGAAATGAATTATAAGCTACACAAACAAAAAATAATTAAAAATATATGTCCTGTCTTGTTTTATTCCTTAGATAAATGTATTCCTTAATTATTTGAAGGGTAGCTACATATGACTTTATAACACCTTAATAACTTTTGCACCACTCCTTAATAACGAAATGCTGGAAAATGTCAAAGCTCGGGAGGTCACGTGATGGCTTTTATGTGACAATGCCTTTGTGTCAATTATCCATAATTATCATGATAAGTCATCTAACTCAGATTCTTACTGTTATTTTATATCCTCATCTTGCAGATTGTTAGTTTGCTTTTCCTAAAAACACATTCATGACATTTTGAGAACATTGTAGAAGTTATATATAGTGTCACAAATGCAAATTATAGTTTGAGGGCATTAAAATAAAAGGCGTATGGGCTTCATAAATAATTGAAGGTGTAATGAAATTGTGCTTTATATTAGTTTTGAATGCAGATGGACCACCATGAAAATTCAATTTTAGGCCTTAAAAATAAATGGCAGGAGGACGCTTTGATAAAAATAATAACTTCGAACATCAGGTTTAAAAAATTACAACATTCTCAAACAGCTGATCTGTGATGGTGTAATGAGTGTTCTTCTAGGTACCCTTCAAATATCAGCAAGAAATGAATAATACTTTATAAAGTGTTATCAGATGATAAGGAAGTGCAGGGATAGTGCTGATCTACAGTTCATACTGTGAACTCTGTCTGTACTTGTATCACTAAGTCCCATGCTGAGGGGAGAATAAAGTTCCACAGCAAATATCGGTAACTAAAGATAAAGTCATGACTGAAGTGAAATGGGTCAGAGTAAAATGATTTGATCTTGTTTAATCACTGCTGTTGTCGCTCGTGGCATTTGGAAAGTGCGATCAGAATAAACAGCAATGTGTTATGTGTTATTCGAGTGTTGTACAGTAACCTCTAGGTGGCACATTACGTCCAATTAAAAACATAAACATGAGGACGGATGGATGTGTTTTATTAAACAGTATTAAAAATAGAATCGATGCATTATAATCGATTACATTGAAAAAAACCCTATTGTATCACATCATCACTAGTACCTGTCTATCTGTCTGTCTGTCTATCTATCTATCTAACCATATAATAATAATAATAATAATAATAATAATAATAATAATAGTATGATGATGATGATGATGATAAAGTACAATAGGATTAGTGGTAACTATGAAAGTGTAGTGTGTGTGGTGTGTGTGTGGTGTGTGTGTGTGACCTGATCAGTCTCTCCACCCTTCTATGTCCCTAAATTCTTGTTCTCTCTCTCTCTCTTTCTCCCTCTTTCTCTCAGGATTCAGTGGCTCTGTCCCAAACGCTGGTCTTCTAACTAGTCCTCTCTCAGAAAAAAAAAAACCCTAAAAAAACAACAACAAAAAAAAACTTTGGGACAGTGGGCAAAGATATGCGTTACACACTTCTCTTACTGTCTCTCATCATATTTTCCTCTCTTTCAGTTCCTGTACGCTCTCTTTCTTTCCTGTTACACTCACCCTCCTCTTTTACTTTTCTGGAAAATACCAAGAATATACAAGACCTTATATTTGTGCTTGTGTTATGATCATGAACATAGGGACCTCTGTCACTCTCATTTCTTTCTCAGTGTGCATGATCTATGTATACACACACACATACACATATATATATATATATATACATATGTGTGTGTGTGTGTGTGTGTGTATGCGGTGGCTCCGTGACTCAGGGGTTATAAAGGTGTCAGTAGGGGATTCAGGCGTGCTGCAGTGTGACAGAACACTGAATTATTTATCGAGCCAGAGATGTAGGTGGTCTCTTACTGAAGGCGGCGTGTTCGCTCCAGCTTTTATAAACCGCACCGGCGATAATTATTGCCTTGCACATTTAATAACAGTGATGTAATAGCACACATTTTCACTGTTATTAAAGCCAACTGAGTGTGTGATTCATAACTCACAAACCCCAGTGCACTGACTAAATGGCTCAACATTTCATTTCTGTCAAAATATAAAAATATTCAAATTAGATTCTGCTCAAACCCAAAAATTAATACTATTATTAATAATCACTGTGTGCTGGTGATGTGAATGTGCATTCATTTTGCATTCGTATATTTCAAATACCTCTCTCTCTCTCTCTCTCTCTCTCTCTCTCTCTCTCTCTCTCTCTCTATCACTCAAGTCTGTTTTTGACTTTCTGTATATCTTTTCTCTTTCTCCTATTCATTCCTGTAGTTTCTTCTCCTCCTGTTTTTCTTTGTCAGTGTCTCATCTCTCTGTATTGCTCTATTTTCTCTCTCTACAAACTCACAAAATCTTTCACTGAGATGTTTAGCTTTCTCTCTTCATAGTGAATACATTATAAAATACTGTATATAACATAATATATAACAATAAAATGTATAATAATCGTTATCATAAAATGAAATGATGCAAACTAGAAATTAGGAGACAAGTTAACTAAGGGAACTAGAAAGTTAGGGAACTAGGGAATAAGGAAATGAATGCAGGTAGATTTCTTTCTTCTCTTGCTCTCTCTGTTTTCTCTCTCTATGAATTCAATGCTTTAGTCACACTATAGTTTCTTATCTTCATGATTAATGCATAATGAATAAGAATTTGGTCATATATATACATACTAGATTTAAATAGCACAGTTTTGATGCCTAATTTTTAAAAACAAACCCACAGATTTCATTTAACAACATTATGCAGCACATTTCCAGGTGCATTAGGCTGATATTGCTGTTGATGGATAGCGTGGCTGGAGTCACTGCGGTGCGGAAGTGAGAGGAAAAAAAATCTATGGCTGGTTATTAAACGTTTGACTGAGTTAACCTGGATAATTAACTCATGCTACCATGAACATTTTAATGTAAAGGTTTAATATACAGCATGCAGGTGTGACCTCAGGGACGAACCAAAATATTCACTTGAATTTGTTGGAAAATCTACAGAGTACGGAGTAATTAAAGCAAGCCCAGGCTTCCTCTACATCATTATTGATTTTCTATTTTCTATTTCTCCCAAGTTCATCATTATCCTGCATTATTTACAAAGACGGATAGCTGACTTTTATGCGTTGTTGACCTTTTTACGTCACCTTGGACCACTTTTCCCCTCGCAGCTACCTATTAATTATGAAATATTGTCGCTCTTGCTTTTTTACGCTCGGTTTTACGGCCTTCTTCCTGTTGAACTCCGTTTCTGTTTTTAAACGGCTGCGTTAAGTAAATGTGGAGGAAAGAAGTCCCAGAAGTCTTAGGTCATTCACACATTATGTCACTGTAGAACCCTGTAGGACGCGGTAGGAGACCAGGAAAATAGGGGAAATAGAAACTAGCAAACGACAAAACTATGGGATCCAGAAAGTGGGACACAAGGAAACAGGGGTTGGTTCAAATTAGGAACCAATAAAACTAGGGAAACCAGAAACTCAGATACAATAATTTTCTGGAACTAGCGATTTAAACAGAACTAAACTAAAGGATCTATAGCTAAGAGTTTGGAAAACAGTGGAAACTAGGAAACATACAAAAACCTATGTAAAATAAGGAGCAGTGTAAAAATTACTGTTAATTTACAGTATTTATTTTACAGCAAAATAATGTTTCAATATTTTACAGAATTATACTGTAAACATTTAGGCAATTAGAACAGTGCATTGGCTTACAGTAAAATACCAGAAATCGCAGTGCATAATGGAATAGCTAAAGTTTTTGGCAGGGGTGAGAACAGTAAAAAAATTCTCCTTGTGTCGACATCTGCAAATTAGTGGATCATTTATTTTAACAACTATTTTGGGTGAATACAACCCCTGTTTGAGTTTATTTTATATTTACATTTTATATTACTTTATATGCTAGTAAAAACTTTAGTTTTTAGTTTTTAGTTATGCTAGTAAAAACGTTTAGTGAAGCACTGAAATTCATCTTTTAGTGCGAGGTTATTCAGTGCTGGAGGTGGTGGAATCACTAAGTGAGTTGGGTTAGTTTTGATGGCTTAGTGTTCAATGCTTTGAGTTACAAATCAGGAGGTCAGGTGTTCAAATCCCAGTCCTTAAGCAAGACCCTTAACTTTTATAATATGTTTTACAGTTATTTACTGTACATTTAAAGTACTTCACTGGCAACTTTGCTGCCATTAATTTACAGTAAATATTTTACAGTGAAAATAGGTGAACTAGAAACAAGAAAACAAGGAAAACTAGGGGAACAAGTGCTATTACTGTTATTCAAATATCACTTGAAGCTAGGAGGTGTACTAAGAGACAATGAAGACAGAACAGAATACAACTATTGTACTGGAAACTAGGAGACTATAATTAGGAGACAAAATTAGAAAAAGCAGTGACTCGGAAACAAGAATTGTGTGGAACCAGTGACTATAAGAACTGTAAGAGATAAGGAAACTATTGAAAATATATTTTTAAAAAAACTAAGAAAAAACTAGGAAAAAAATAGGGAAACTAAAACTTTGGAGAAAGGAATTTTGTTGTACTAGTGACTAGAAGACAACTAAACTGGGGAACTATTTATTTATTTATTTAATTTATTTAATCTGTTTATTTAAGAGATAAGAAAACTAGAGGAACTAGAATTAATAGTTAAGGAAACTAGGAGAACTAGAAATAGGAGATAAGGAAACTGTGGAAATAAAAACTAGGAAACAAAACACAAAACAAACAAACAAAAAAACAAAACATTGGAATTCTGGTTATTAGGGCTACCCAAGTGCTACTTGAAGCTAGGAGCCTCCCAAACTAGGGAAACCAGAAACTATGGGAAATAGAAAATAAGAAAAGTTGGAAAAGTGGATCACTAGAAACCTGAAAAAAAAAACAACTATGGGAACTAGGGCTATTAGGGATATTCAAGGGAAGATAGGAGTGAACACCTAGGAGAAGTAGAAACTAGATTACAACATAACTACAGAATCCAGAAAGAAAATTTTGTGGAACTAATAATTAAATTACAACTTAACTAGGGAAACTATAACTAAGACATAAGGAAACTAGGGGAACTAGAAACTAGGAAAAAATATAGGAACTGCTTCTTTTAGGGCTAATCAAGGGTTACTTGAAACTAGGAGCCAACAAAACTAGGGAAAATACATAGCCAGAGAGATGAATTTTGTGATATTTCTGACTAGAAGACAACAAACTAGAACTAAACAATAAAATTAGAACAAGAGACAAGGAAACCTGGTGAAGTCCAAACTACAACATTTGTCTTATTCTCCTTTAAATATTGCAAATTGTATGATAAACTGAATCATATCATATATAAATGTATCACACAGTCTGTCTATTTTGAATAGACTTTACACACCTTCAGAGTAATGATCTTTTCAATATTCAAATTTTCCCCTCTAATGGAAACTGCTGAAACAAAAAACGTATCAAGTAAGAAGGCAAAGGTGACTGTAAAATCATTTCTCTTGTGCAGACTAACAGAACTCTCCATCCTGCTGTGAATAAGTTATAATAAATTTACACACTCCTGATCCCCGCTGTCACCGCTTTCCCTCAGTGTGTGAGCTGACTTCATCAAACACTCACTCAGCTGTGCTTCTCTTTAAAATTTCCTCGTAAAACCAGAGCTTTGCTCAACATCATAAATGTCATTTTCCACCTACGTAACTGCACATGGACCAACAGCAGTGTGTGCTGCACTGAATTCTTAACCTTACTGCTCCAGGTTCAAATGACCCATTTTAAATGTTGACTGAGAGTGGAACAATACAAGAAGGATATTTTTATATGAAACTTTATGGGTTAGTTTCTCTAATCATTATCAAAAGTCATATAAGAGATTTTGAGGTGAGAGGAACAAGGTGAAAGTATAAAAAATGAACGTGAACTCAAATGGCTGTGTTCACACTATCAGAAGTTCTCCGGGCATGTGGAGGAACTGTGGGAGTCTGTGGGAGAGATTGCAGGAGAAAGGGATTATGGAAATTTGCTAAATGACACCAGAGCTTAGAAAAGTAAAACATGCTTGGACAGGTGCAGCTGTTTAGCCAGCTTGCAATGCTGAAAACACCACAAAAGGTGATTAACAACAGGAAATTAATCACTTTTCAAGTAGTGACTCTTTCAGTCCTAAATAAAAGCCAATCTAAACTTATTAATTTTTTAAAAACCTTTTCTATATAGACTTACTGGTCAGGAACATTTGTACCTCTGCTCATTCACGCAATTATCCAATCAGCCAATCATGTGGCAGCAGTGCAATGCCTAAAATCATGCAGATACAGGTCAAGAGTTTCAGTTAACATCCACATCAGTCATCGGAATGGGGAAAAATGATCTCAGTGACTGACTGTGGAATGGTTGTTTGTGCCAACTGGGCTGGTTTCATTATTTCCGTTACACAAAATGGTGCGGCAAACAAGAAAACATCCAGTGAATATCAGTTCTGTGAGCAGAAATGCCTTGTTGATGACAGAGGTCAGAAGAAAAACTATTGTAACTCAAATAACCACTCTTTACAACCGTGGTGGGCAGAAAAGCATCTCAGAACACACAACACATCAAACCTTGAGATGGATGGGCTACAACATCAGGTTCACCACATCAGGTTCCACTCCCGTCAGCCAAGAACAAGAATCTGAGGCTACAGTGGGCACAATCTGACAGAAAGTGGACAATTGAAGATTGTAAAAAACATATAATACATATTATATATATAAGAAATATAGCCAATATATTGCTAAATTAAGAAACCTAGTTGTAGATATCACGTTAAGCACTGCAAATTTGGTTTAATTTAACAATATGTCTTCCAGCACTATTATTCATCAGCTTAGAAAATAGCACTTGATCCAGCACTTTCTATTATTTTCTATGATGAACTGGAAGAAAGCAAGAAGCTCAGACAGAGATGAAAAACACTGTATCTATTGTTGAGAGCTGCAGTAAGAGCTGCTGTAAGTAAAAAAAAAAACATAAATTCTGTGTTTTTTTTTGTGCTGACAGGTAATTGTGCACACAATCTAAAGTGGCAGCAAGATGCTAAATCAAGCTCATGCAATCGTAATGTGAGTAGATGTATGTTGTAATACCAATGCCAGGATATACAAGGCCAGTGTTGTGTTAACTCAGTGCGTTCTCATGTAAAGAAAAACCTGCCCATGGTTTGAAGGATAAGCTGACCAAGCACTAATCTGCTATGCCTACAGCTCGCTTTAAGCAAGTCTAGTGCATAATTTTATCTATAAAAAATTCTTTCCTTGAGCTAAGCAAGATTAAATATGCTGTCTTCTTCGTTCTCAAGCGCTCAAATGACATTCCATTTTCATTTGACTGACCATTTTCAGCTTGACAAATTGTTACATAACACAGTGGTGCTGGACTTAATACAGCTCCTCACTCTAGATGATATGTTGAAAGAAAAATCTACTTAAATCCAAGGACAGAATCATGTGTAAAATATCTCTCCATAAAGCCCCAACTCTCCAATGCAAATTCCACAAAACTTTCCAAGTAGTGTGCAAGTCTGTAGGTATACCTGAGGTCTGAATACTGATGTGCACAATTTCAGTATTAATTCCTCACTAGGAGTGTCCTCAGATGGCTCCGCCCCTTCAGTTACATATAGCAGATGGACTTCACGAAAAGTGCATAAAGTATCTGGCATTCCACGATTCATTTCTCTTTGATTCTAGCACATTCTTAATGGTGTGGTTTTGCTTTCTTCAGTGTGAACTATACTCATGAACACAGCATTAATGCATCCAGATGTATGACAGAATGTGTCTTCATTCTCCTGTCTGTGTTTTGGACTGTAAAAATAGTGAATCTGATGATTATTGGATCAATCCAAATAAAAACAATTTTCATTCATAGCCAACTGCTTCTGACTCCACAGAATTACATAATGAATTGATTAATCTGGAGAATAACTTGGACATGGGTGAAAGACTCATGTTGTGCAAAAGTATGGATTCGAACTCTGACTTGAAACAGCCTTCTAGAAACGATCTGCACTAAAAATATTGCACACTTGTTCTCCTCCAGGCTGTTTGAGACACATAATTCACTCACTCTTGTTTACCATATATAATGCGAGGGTGTGTTGCTATCGGATGCCAGGTTTTTAACTAGGTTAGATCTTTAACAGCTGAACTTCCCTGCTTCCATTTCCTTGTGTGTGTATATGTGTGTATGAGAGAGAGAGAGAGAGAGAGAGAGAGAGAGAGAATCCAAGTGTTGTACACTCCCTCTGTGTGAGTGTGGAATGCTATTCATTTTATGGGACAGTGAAGATGCTGAGGCAAACGATTTTTCTCCTCAGCGTGAGTGTGAAGTGTTAAAAGTATCGTATAAAGTGACTTGATTCATGGCATGAAGTTTAAAAATAACCAGGGGTCAACAACAGTTTAAGAGCCAACAAAATCTGTAGAATTACTTCCATTAGAAAGAATTTGGCCAAAGTTAAGTGCACAATGACCCTCTTACAACAAATGCTGCTATGAGGCTAATGTTGCTAACAAGTAAAGGAAGGTTTTAGCTTCTAGTGTAGCACAGTACATTATTTTTTCTGATTAACAGGCTGTTAAAACTTTGTTTGCCTCACGGGAAAAGTGAAAATGTTCGGTTTAACCCTACAACACTACATAAACTAATGTTTCAAAGGGTTACTAGCTCTGACATTAGGCTAAATATACTAGCCTGCTAGTGTTTGCCTTGCTAGCAAATCTCTGTAGTGAAAAAAAACCCCATTTTAAATCAATATTGTGAGTTAAACTTATGGTTTCCTTGATAAGTAGCTGTGTATAATAAGCTAAGCAATTGAGAAACACAAGTTGACTCTTTAGTTTTTTGATAGCCGAAGAAATAATTACGATTTTGTATGTAGAATTTTTCTCTATAAACTAATTTATCATGGAACTCATACAGTAAATTGATTATATATTAATTTTTTAAATATATTATTGCTTTTTTATCTGTCTGAACAGAGAATGTTAGCAGTGCAGAAGGTATACGCAGTTTAAGCTGCTCTCACAGCTTGACCTGTCTATAAATAGAGTGGAGCGTGGAAACACTCGCAGCCGAGTTTCAGTTACACCACCTGCAACTTTTTATAGGTCAGAAAACTTCCTGTTGCCATGGCTACAGCGAAGGTTTTGGATGTCATACAGGTAAAACCCGTCCGGCCAATTAGAGTGCATTTACCTGAAGGGAGTGTGGGGGGAGGGGGGATTGAGAGAACAAATGAGGTAATTTAGGGTTTTGTTCATTCATTCCTCTGCACCTGAGATCGTTTGGCCTGAAAACAATGGCGCACTCATTCAATTTGGCTTTTCATTGGAATTTCAGCATATAATAAGCATTTATTTGTCCTTTTAAAAACATTTTACATCCTGATGTTCACACACTATTGTGAGTAGACTCCTCCCCTTTCTTTTTTTTTCTTCTTCAGACTAGAGATTTATTTACTAGAGATATGTTATTTAACTTTCTGAATCATAAAGATAATGCATTATACAATTTAGGTAGAAGATTCTACAGGGGAAAAAAACAAGAAATCAAAGACATACTAACCAAAAAGTGACATTTTAATTTCTATTGCTTTAGCAGTCATCTGGAAATTTAACAGACTCACTTGCAGTCTTTGTCTTCAGCTTTGGGAGTGGGAAACACACTGTGTACTCTTCCTTGTCACTGGCTTGGTACCAGTGGTTGGTACACTGGAATATATAATTGGACCTTAAGGACCACTGATGCACCATTAACACTTTACTGTTGTTGGTCTTTCAGCTGCTCCCATTAGGTGTCGCCACAGCAGATCGCCTTCCATTGTCTGTATATTGATTTGGCACATGTTTTATGCCGGATACCCTTCCTGACATAACCCTCCCTATTTGTCCAGGCTTGGGACCAGTGGTGAGAGTGCACTAGCCTTTGATCCCTCAGTGGATGGGGTTGGTGCTCGGTGTGGGGCTCAAACCCATGGTCCTGAGTATGAGAGTCCCAACTGATACTCTACCAACTGAGCTAGCCGGATACCTACTATCAGCGCTTTACTAATTAAAAAAGAATCTAATTAAAGGTACACTACATACACATTAAAGGTATAAAACAGGTATCCTCAATGGAACTACCACGCAGACAAGACAAAGCAGAGGTGGAATCTCTATCTAAAATATGCACTTTTTTTTTTCTCAGAGGAGTGTAACATGTCCATTAGATGTAAGCAAACAACTGATACAATGTGTAACCGCAAACAATAAATGAATAATTTTTAAAAACTCAGACACTTTGACTCCTCAAATGAAATGGGCATGGAGAGGTTATCAAGAAAACATCCCACAATCCATTAGTAGTAATGAAAAAGCTTATACCTAAATTGGACTCAGTTTGACTCACTTCTACACGATATACGATACTGGAACTTTCTCCATCCCAATTTACCATCATGAACCAATCACATGATGACTATGCAATTTCCAAAATTACGCGTTAGCGGAAACTCTATCTCACTGACCAGGCTTGAATAATTAATACGTTATTGACGAGCCCTGCATAGACATTCGTCTCTTTAGGCATATTTATTATATACACAGAAGAGTTGCTTAGCAAAAAACAAAACAGCAAAGATTTTTATTGTTTCATACTTTCATTCAGCACTCATCACTGTTATATACAATGTTATTGTTGCTGTGTCCGAAATTCTCTGACTACTAATGACAGTGGCTCCCAATTTAAAGTGTAACTGTTAATTAAACATAGATTAGAATGAAATCACAGATAGAAATAGGGTTGAATGATATGGACAAAATATGTGATTAAGTTCCCTCACAATGACAATATGAGCTATAAATTAAGACATACACAGGTCAATAACTTCAGTTAATGTGATCTTAGTGACTTTGACCTTGGCATGGATGTTTGTGTCAGATGGGCTGGTTTAAGTATTTCAGAAACTGATGATCTTCTGGCATTTTCACACACAGCAGGCTTTAGAGTTTACACAGAATGGTGTGAAAAAAACAACAACTAACCATCCAGTGAGTGGCAGTGCTACAACTGGAAATGCCTTGTTAATGAGAGAGGTCAGGGGAGAATGATCAGACTGGTTCAAACAGACAGTAACTGAATTAACTACTCTTTACAACCATGGTGAGCAGAAAAGCATCTCAGAACGCACACTACATCAAACCTTGAGGCAGATGGGCTACAGCAAAAGGCAACATTGAGATCCACTCCTATCAACCACGGACAGGAATATGAGGCAAAAGTAAGCAGAGACTCACCAAAACTGGACAACTGAAGACTGGAAAAACGTCATCAGGTCTTATTCCAGCATATAGAATATTATATAATGATATGTCAATACACTATTCTTGTATTAATGTAAGATAATATTAGACCTGTGACTCAATGTGCACCATTATCAATGCATCATCATGCTGAAATATACTTTTATTTAAGCCCAGAATCCCAAATAGCTACATTTTTAACGACTTATGCACTCTACCGAGGATATAATGTAATTACTTTGTACATCCTACATAGTGCAGTGCGTGCTGCTTGAGATTTAGCCTAGAAGAAATGTTCTGGTCTTTACTGGTTATTTACTCTAGTAAAATTCATTATTTATTTATTTATCAATTTAAAAAGCCACCACAGATCAACACATTTTACACAAAATTTGATATCCTCATCTTCTATAAAACTGAACTGATGAACAAGAGATGAATGTGCCTCCATTTTTCTTCCTTAATTATAGTCTTACTACTTACTGTTTTTCTGACGCTTGGCCTAACACCACTCAACTTTACGTCATTCTCTTATTGTATCCCTTCACAACGCAATTAAAACTCACATTGTGAATTTTATAAATAATCGTGCAGCGCTAGTGTGCGATTTCAGACACAGCTAGTGTGCTCTAATGAACTGCTGTAGAGACAATAACACATAACACATAGTCCATTTAGTCACTGAGACATGACAATTAACATTTTAGGTATGTAGATCTGTTAGCATTTAGTTATTAGCTAGTTTTTTGGTGTATAATTCCTTCTACAGTCCAAGGCACAAAGTGCATTATGGGTATTTGAGTCCTGTCAGTCACTAGTTTGCCCTACAGGTATGTGTTTTTATCTCTGACCTCCATCACTGTCCTCTTAATAAATGGCACCTTTTACAAAAGCAGAAGGCAATGAATTGAAAAATGTTTATCGGACCTTGTGCATTATTAATGGCCCCTTCTTGCTCAGATCGCCCGCTGATGAATAATTAAAATTAATCTCGTTATGGGAGATTTCATTATGGGACAATTTAATTAAATGAAAGCCCGAGGACCTCAAAGGCCGTAGAGATCACGCTAATGGAGCGAGAGGACGCGCAGGCCGAGGTTAATGCACGCGCAGCCATACATTATTTAATACGGCTCCTTCTAAGTAAAGACAGATCAATGATCACTTGTCATCTCGCCAATGTGCTGAAAGCATTTATAAAAAAAAAAAAAAGAAAAAAGTTGGCACTGCTGAAATGTCAGCTCCCTGTCAATTTGATAATAATAATAATAATAATAATAATAATAATAATAATAATAATAATAATAAAAACTGTACTTGCATAGTAGATGTGTAACAGTGTGATGTATTTAGTTATTCCGTGAATGAATTGCTAGAATATTGTCTAAAGTTGATCAGACTAATGTAGAACCACTACTATATCTAATTGTCATCTCTTTCGAAATGTATAATCTTGAAACAGATTTAAGGCAATGCACTATACCTTAAATTAAACGCTACTTATTGTAATGTCATTCTCAACACCTCTATAACGCTAACGATATCACTATTTCAGATTTCCTTATCACAGGACACTATCCTCTTGATTAATCATTAAACCCTTTTTAAAATAAAAGAAAAAAATTGCAGATTCTACACCTGCATTTCATGGACACACAGGGAATAGAAGTTCAACTGTATGAAATAAATATTAAAATTTATAAATGGTTTCATTTGGACTGTTATTTCTCAGCTGTCTAACAAATTTAAGGGTCCAGGGTCTCCAGAGATCTATGAAATGTAGGCCTCCCAGAAGTCATGGAATTGTTGTGGTGTAAGGATTTTATGGATCTAAGGGTGTATAGAAACCAGGGATCAAAAATATAGGCTTCTAGAGCATGATGGAATCTAAGGAATCTAGGTCTACTGAAAGTGTGTAGGGAATCTAGGGTTCTAGGGAATCTGAGGCATCACAGAAGTGCTGGAAATCTAGTGGTCCTGGGAAAGCTGATCTCTAAATCTAGTGGTCCTGATCTCAGTAAAATCCTGACTGAAAATCTTGACTTCTATATCAGAATGCACTATAACATGTTCTCCATGTCAGATTGCACGTTAAAGATCGTCTAACGTTAGACCAGTGATTAAAGAGGCTTATTATATTCTGCTTACATCATCAGTCAGCATATCATCAGCAGAAAATGGGGTTGCATAAATAGAAACATTCTTCAAAATGAGCATGAGTCCATTAGCCTGCTTTTGTTTATGTTTCAGTATTGCCACTACTGTATTTGTAGCTGTTCCATGGGTTTTGTGTCATCCAATGCCGTGCTCCTATTGGTGGCTTTTAGACAAGAGTCGTAGCAGTGGTCACAAAAAACTTTCAGACACTGGCAGAACTTGAGAACTGTTGAGCACGTCACAATATATATTCCAAGACCACCAAAGAATTCTTTTATAATGTGTGATTTTAACTGTCACAGCACAGCTGGGCCAGAAATCGTTCACGGCTTTAGACTTAATGAGATGATGACAATAAAATCTTGGTTATACTCTGGGGCAGATTGTGCAATGTCAGTTATGTTCACATATGCTGCAAGTCAGATTATATAATTATGAATATTTTACCTTAGACCTATACGATGCTTTCTGCTTTCTAGATGTACATCAAAGCAGCATTCACATTGCAACAATTTGGTCCAAACTTGTTTCGACAGAAATCTTGTTTGTTTGGTTGCAAAGGCACGAAATTGGCCATTGGTGAGAACTTGAAGTTAAGCAATGTCTGTTATTCTTACGCAAGGAATTCTTTCATGATTGCTGAAAATTGTACAGTGTAAAGCAGCCCTTACTGGAAGTTCTGGAAATTCTCGAGGTCTACAGTAAGCTTAGGCTTTCTGGAAGTGTTGAAAATCTATATGGTTAAATCTAGTGTTCTACATAATCTAAATCATGCACAAGGACAGAAAGACAGAGAGTACAGATGTTGGCGGTGGAGTGAATACTTTTGCATCCAGGTTGAAAGTTCCTCCATGAGAATCTTGGAGGAGAAAAACTTCGTCTATCGGATGCGAAAAAAAAAATCGAAATGATATCACGTCCTTGTGGGAGCCATTAGGAAGCTTTCTTTGTGCTGGAGCCTTTTTGTGTGTCTTGTCTTCAGAAGCACTTAAGTATTCCTCCGAGTCTCTGATCCACATCTAATGTGCTTCTGAAGGCACTTAGATATCGAGTGTGTTAAAGGTTCTTCACACACTCACCGTAACCAGATTATACCGTAACACAGGTGGGTTCAAGAAGACTCGCAGTGAGGAATGTTGGAGAAATATTTGACTGTCTGAGAACGCTAAACTGGAACAGATAACATTACTATGTGAAAAATATTACATATTTATTTGAAACTGACACAAGGCTATTACAGCTTAAGCTTGTATTATATAAGCACGTTCACTACCTATTATATAAATACAAAAAATAACTGCAGTCTATTTGTGTTTTTTTGGTTGTTTTATGAACTATAATGAAATTATTATTCCGAATTTAGCTGTGAACACGCTAAACCAAAACATTAAATATACATTAGACACCTTACAGTATGGTCCCCTTAAGTAAGATTAAACACAAATTTAGTTAACATTAGCAAACTATGAGCTTCAGAATTAATAAACCATACACAACTAGCATGCATTAACCGATATTATAATATTATGAAATAGATATACATTGATTAATCTATTTGGCTCATGACTTAAAATAAGTGCACATAAATTACCACAAAATAAAATACAGCATTTTCCAAAATGTTAATAACTTTCTGAGCTTTCTGAAACATTGAAATCTTGATTTTCAGCCTCAGTTCTGAATTTTAATTAAGATGGTAATTAAGGTGTTTGTTCATATTAGTGATTGTTGGTTTAATGTTACTTATTGAGGATATAAACTTTCCTTAATACAGATGCTAAATATTTATTTATTATTTTAAAAAAACAATTAATACAAGTGTTAGTTACTTTGTTAATATTACACATAGTGTATTACTACTGAAGTTTGGGATTTGTTCATCTTAACCAGTGCCTTAAATACAGTAAGTAAGGAATAAAACGTGATGCGGTCCACTGTTTTAGGAAAATAATCTGTGATGGGGTGATGTGATGCCGACCAACACAAAGCAGTGTTACTGTTACCACGTGAAGTTGTTTTTTTTCCCAATAACAGCATATCCTGCCATGTTTTATTAATGAAGGATGTCATACTTTTTATCTACTGTATGTATAGTTACATTTAATGTAACTGCAAGTTAGTTCCTGTTATTGCGTAAGTTATAGCAGCCACTCTCTCTGATCAGCCTCTTGCTTTTTCTCATTCTTTAAGCTAATGATCATGTTACTGAGAAACCAGAAAGCGCAAATCACTGTAACAAAGTACTAACACTGTAGACTCTTTCTGTTAAAATGTGTCCTTACATAAAAATTCATCATATCAAGGATTATACATATTTCTCTGTTAAATAGCAGCAGGTTTTTGAAACTAGCCTTAGATTATCTAGAGCATCTGCCATAAAAGTCCCTGTGAATGAGCTGTTACTGTAAAAACAATAACATATTAGACTGAGTGCATTAATATAAATATGTGATTTGGATTAAAGCCAGAAATACTGGAAGAGCTGCTGTTATAGAAACTTAATCAGGACCTTCTGACCAATCAGATTTGAGAATTTAACAGCGCTGTGTTATCTATATCTCTACATGTAGTACATAATGTTATTCATGACTACATTGCTTTAGCTAGTAATACAGTACAGTATATCTTACTGTGTTAGTAAATGACATTAATAAACGCTCTTTAATGAAAGAAAAGATGGGTAGATTAAAGAACATTGGAGAAATATTTGAACAAATTAATCACATTACATTGCTATGTTCAAAATATTATATTTTCTATATTAATTTGTTCAAATTAATCACATTACATTATTAGGTTCAAAATATTATGTATTGCTCTGAAATAGAAACCTTGCAAGCTTGCAAGAGAATTTACATTTTACATAAAAAAGGAACCAGACTATAACGTGATACATATACATGTGTAGTCTTCATACAGGAGCTTGCCAACTTCCTTGAGCTGAATATGAAGGGCCTGTGAATCCCATTAAGTGTTTAATGCATATGCAGACGCGACCGCCCATTTTAAAATAGGAAGTCACCACCATAAACATTAGCATTTTGCGCAAACAACGTGAGTAATTTGTTTATCCTGATAATAAGCCTGAGATGGCACACAATGAAAGAAAGCCTTTCGGTTTTAAAATGAATAAAAATTGATTGCGTCCCAATAAAAAACGAATTGGCAGAGTGTTAACTGGATTCCGCTCAAACGTCTGTAGGAGTCCCTGGTCGCTTTATTGTGCGTTAATGCAATAGAGCACACTTAGCAATAAATGCATCTTTCTGATGAGCTCTGAGAGGTTTTCCAAAATGGCCTTGATGAAATTGTCCAAATCGGATTAGGCTAAGCTGCTAATGACTCCTAAAACAAAGGAAAATCTCCAAATAAAATTAGCCGAGCCTCTTGTTCTCTAAATAAATCATATGTAAATTACTGTCAGAGGAAAAAAGATGCCTGCCTGCAGGGTAAGTGCTTTATTATCTCAATGGAGCTCTAATAAGGACAAGCTTCCAAGATGATTAAAAATAAAATAAATCAAAAGGAAAGTGCTTTAGCTTAGTGGAGTGGAATCTTAACTCTAGTGAATACTTTTATTTATACGTCTATATTTTTAATCTCAGAACTCGTTCCTGGCTGCGGCTTGCTTTCCATAAGGCTGTGTGTTTCAGAGACTCACTGTTGTCATTTCTTCCAGTTATTTTAGCATCGTAAGGGGTACAACTGACCAAAAATTCATTTAACATGAGCCAACAAACATTTTTATATGAGTCAGACGGCCTCCAAACTGGTCTTGCAAATCAAAAGAAAAGACAACATACACATACAACAATTACACACTGATCAAGCTGGACCAACAGGGTTTGCTAAGCAGCTTAAACATCGCTCAGGACAAACAGTGAGACATCAGTTGCTTAGTAGCTGTGAGTAAACGCTTGTGTGGGATTCTCCCATTCAGCCAACACATTTATTGTTCTTATTCAGTCCTGTTTCAGCTGCTTGAAGACATGTTGGGCGAATACAGCTGCTCCCTTATCAAGCCGAGCTCCATTCAGCTGCACAGGAACACAATTTACCCAGAGTTATTGTTTATTAATTATCTTAATGTGTGTATGTGTAAGAGAGCGATCAGAGCAGAACTACTCAATATGCAGAAAGAGCTGAAAGGAAAAACTGAGGGTCTGGGTTTAAGTGTTCTCAAGTAATTTAGTACTTTTCAGGTTCTAGACCTTGCACCAGATATTTTGCCATTACTAGCTGGAAGGCTGTAGGAGTGCCATTTACGTCCTGGACAATCCGGAAATCTCAGTTAGCGATACTTTATATTTGGTTGTCTACTTTTTGTGGTTTTGGCATTATACTCCCCAAAGTCCATCCCCAATCCTCCAATCCCAAATTTAGATCCAAAATTTAAAAATAAGATCATCAGAACTCTAAATCTGGGTCTGCGTTCTTTGTTTTATGTTATGTTAGTCATTGTGAAGTTCTGACTGGACCGTCCTATCGCCCAGCTCTACTAACTAGAAAAGATTTAATAAATTTACATTTATGGCATTTGGCAGTGCTCTTATTCAGAGCCATGTACAATTATCACATTTACACAACTGAGCAGTTGAAGGTTAAGGGCCTCGCTCAAGGGCCCAGCAGGGGCAGCTTGGCAGTGCTGGGATTTGAACTCATGGCTTTCCGATCAGAAGTCCAACATTTCAACCGCTGAGCTACCGCTTCATAATAATAAATGTTATTACTATGTCATTTGGGTGTTATAGAGTCTTAATATAGTTTAAAGGGGCTGCTTTACTTTAGCTGTAGAAGCAAATGTCATTATAGAGTCCTGTATTTGGCATTAGAGTGTTATTATAGTTAAAATGGGCTGCTTTATTTTAGGAAGAGAAAAATGTCACATGTTACTGTGTCACGTGTCTGTCAGACAGTGTCAGTATAGTAAAATGTCACTATTGTGCTGTGTCTGCCATAGTGTTAGCTAGAGAAATAATGTAATTATCGCGTGACATGTGTGTCATAGACTGTTAAAATGGTTAAAAGAGCATTGCTTTAGTTTAGCTATAGAAAGAAATGTCATTAGAGTGCCCTGTGTTTGTCATTAGAGTGTTACTATAGGTAAAATAGGCTGCTTTACATTAGCTATAGAAAAAGAATTATTGTGTCATGTCTGTAATAGTGTTGAGAAGCCTTGCTTTATTTTATCTGTAGAAATGTGGCACTATAGTATCCTATGTTTGTCATTAGAGTGTTAGGTTACTATCATTTAGCTATAGAAACAAATGTCATTATTGTGTCATGTGTCTGTAATAGAGTGGTTAAGAGAGTTTAAATGGGCTGCTTGAATTTAGCTTTAGACATAAATGTCACTACTGTGTCATGGGTCTGTAATAGAGTGGTACGATAGTTAAAAAGAGCCTTGCTTTACTTTAGCTATAGAAGCACAGTCATTATTGTGTCAGTTGTCTGTCATAGAGTGTTAAGATGATTTAAAAGTGGCTGCTTTACTTTACATAAAAAATCAATATTGTGTCAATATTGTGTCCAGATAGTTATAGGATTTAATGTGTGCTTTATACAAAAATGTCATTATTGTGACATTGCCAAAATGTCATTATTGTGTCACGTGTCTGTCATAGTGTTAAAACGGAGTTGCTTACCTAGAGACAGTAATTATGTATGTCGTAAAATATTAAGAGGCTTTCGAAACTAAAAAGCCACTATACAAAAACTACACACTGAATGACTAACGTGTCTTTGTGTATCATTAACATACTTGTTAGGTATCATATTTTGGGGCAGCTGATGTTAACGCGAGTCTGTTGTGTCATACACAAACTGTCATAGAATTTTGTAAATATTTACAATACCTGTTCTTAGAATGATTTTCATGATGTCACATAAGATGTTATATCCTGACTGTTATAACAGCTATCATAAAGTATTCAAACGTCATATGCACCTTTGAGTACACAAACAAAAAATGAGGATATTATCTGTTAAGACATCAAATATGACACCTGTCATGACACCTATCACATTTACAGATAAAAGTAACAAAGTCATTATAGTAGTGGACATCAACTGTTATGACAACTTATGACAGCATGAGTCATGGTTATGTCAGTGTCATTACTGATGCTGACATATGACATTACTGACACATGATTTTCTTTGTGTGTGAGGATCAAGCGGGAAATCATTCTGGTCATGTGCGCATTTATAGTGCCTACATATGCAATGAAGACAACTTTATTTACAGCTTGATTTTTCATGTCAAGACCATCACAGTTGTGCCCATTGGACTAGAATTAATGTCAAAATACAGGTTATATCAGAAAACCATGTGCACCATCTGGACACTGCTGTTTAACTTATCCAGTCATCATTTCCTGTAAAACTTCACCATTCTTCATATGATTCATATGATGCGAGATCATTTAGATGCAAGTCTTTAATTGGACTGAAGGAGCTGGGCAGCAGATTAGCGCAATAGAAAGTTCACACCGTGACAAAAGTAGCTGTTGCCCTGCTGAGCCAGACACGCTGGTGCCTTTCGCCGTCTGTTGGTGAGAACTAAATATATTTTCTGCATTCTGAATGGCATTCCGCTCCAAAAGCATTCCGGGCCAGAAGTTAAGAGTGTATGAACATAAATAGCTTCCTCATCCTACGCCTTTGACCAAATGGGGCAAGTTTGGACTCTGACGAAATAAAAAAAAAGGTAAAAAGCCATCAAAACCAAGACTAATCCAATAAAAGGTGATTTCAAAGCCATTTATTAGTGAACATTCCAGTCATATATATCGAGTACTTGTTCATATTGACAGCGTAATTACTTTTCCTGGCAGCCTGGTACGCAGTAATATGTCAGTGTTTCACACTCGAGCCAATATTATGTCACTCGCACCACCTGTTTCTGCAAAATGTCACCATCCTTAAGTAGTTTGGGCTGCTTTCCAAATAGCTAGCCTCCTGCCTCGTCTTGTCCCCTTCATTCTGGAGTGAGCAGAAGAGGAAGGAAGCCTGTAGCAACAGCCACGCTAATTTAGTGATGAGAGGAAATAACCAGCAATAAATGGCTCTGGCCTGATTTAACCCTGCTCCAGTGTGCTCTGTTTAGCAGTGGCCATTCCTTTCGATTTTGAAGGAATACGACAGTGAGAAAAAATGGCCATTTTGTTTCACATTTGAAATGAATAAGTATATCAAATGGGTTATTTCTGACTCGACCAGAATTTCAGAATTAATAGATGACGTGGCCTTTCTGTTAGTTGTTTAACTCCTTCTGTTCTGGACAAAAACCTATTTGATCCCAAATAGTTGAACAGTATTAATAATTTTTTTCCAAAAGTAAAAAGTGCTGAATTTCTTAAAGTAACATGCCAAATAATGTTTAATATCTTATTTCTTTTATATATGACAATGTGAAAAAAAGGGTTATTACGAAAATCTGGTGTTTGCGATGCGTGTGTCGAAGGGTGTAGCTGTTTTGAAAATTATGCTGGACAAAAAAACACAAAAACAAATGCAAAAAGAAAAAAACTCTTGCATGATTAATTGAAAAAAGTACAGGCAAAGCATTTGTAGGTTAATCACATCGCACAGAGATGATACGCTTCCATTTTACCAGTGTTTAAATCCACGCTAGCCTTCCACAATCACGCGATTGTCACAGAAAAGTCTTTTAAAATTTGGTCGAAATGGTTTCCGTCACCTACATACTGTCTCATCACATACACACTGTCTTCTCTAGGAGTCTGTTAGAACAAAAAAAGCAAGTAAACCAGTAAATGCCATCACAGATATCAGGATTTTATACTGTATATTTCATTTAATTTATTCATGGTGTACAGTGGACAGTATTGCTGTCTCACAGCTCCAGGATCATGAACTCGATCCTGAGCTCAAGTCATTGACAGTGTGGTGTTTCTGTACATGTTCTTCCACATTACATGTGGCTTTCCTCAGGGTTCTCTGGTTTCCTCTCACCTCTCAAAGCCTGTAGGCAGATGCTCTAAATTGCCCCAAGGTGTAAATAAGTGTTTGAATGTGTGTGCTTGGTGCACTGTGATACACTGGTGTCTCATGCAAAAGTCTATTCCTGCATCCAGGACCAGAATAACGTGGTTACTGAAGATGACTGAATGTTGATAGTCATCTATTCAGCCCTTTTCAGTAATCTCGCATCTGGACAGCAATAAAATGACTACAGGCGGAGTTTCTTGTGGATGTTTGTGTCACGTGGTCACATGATCCTGCAACACGGCGATCATGGCGATCACAACATCTTCACAACATGGTGTCCAAGTAGTTGAAAAGGCACTGGAGTAGAGCCAAGAAGAGATGGTGGCTTTTATTTCCGTTTGAAGCGAAAGGAACAACTTGATACAATAAAGCACTAATCACAGTGAATACGAGAAGCATCCATTTTTCGTTTCGTGACACGGGAAGTGTTTAATATCTTGGGGGGAGGGGCCGTGATACATGCTACGAGACTGAATATGGCAAGTAGCAGCACCTTTTTTTCCAACACGAGGTGACATCTGCATAGAAGATCACAGCCGTGTATCCAGGCAGGACTGAAATGATCAGACGAGTGCTGAGTTTGGTGAAAAACAGTAGGTAATTCGGCCTGTAATTTTCTCAGAGGAGGCCTGTGAAAAACATCGACATCACCGATCTGGACCATCAGGAATTAAAGTCACAGAGGAGCACCTGTAACATAGGAAACTACCCCAGGACCCCATGTAAATTTAATCCCGTCTGGATAGGGCTTATGATGTCAATCACTCCTTAAGAGATGTTTTTTTAAAAAGTGCTTGGACCAATTTCATCCATAAGCTGTTATATAGAAGATTGTGGTAACACTTTATTTGCATAGTCCACTTTCAACACTCTACAAGAAGAGGATAAAGGATGAAGAGCCTGTCAACAACCTGTGTCCCTTATTTTCACATTATTTGGATAGTACATTTCATAGCTCTTGATGTTTAATAGATCATCTACAGTCCATTAACTTGTCCCTCATGCTATCATAACAGTCTGTATAGTTTGGAGAGCGCACAGTCAGGACTATCCAAATTCCAAGATGTGTTCCCAGGATTTTTAACAGCCTACACAAACAGGGGTGGGGACAAAATCCTAGCTGCACACACACACACACACACACACACCTGAGCATGTGGGACTTATTACATTATTATATCATTTTCTACCCAATTTCTCTCTCAATTTATTTGCTGCCATTTCCCACCTACTAATGGGTTCCACTGGGATTGTGTATGATTAATAATAAGGGAAAAAAACAGCATAAGGGAAGAAGCAAAAAATAGTGAAAAAATGTAATAAAAATCCTAAAAAAAAAAATTCTAATAATATAGTAATAATAAATAAAAATAAAAATGAGTAATAACAAAATAAATAAGTATTTACAATAAAATAGTAATAACAAATTGGGCAGAGAACTGAACTGTAGCTCAGAAAAAAAAAAAGTAAGTAAGTAAATAAATAAATAGTAAAATGATACTATATATAAAAGCTAAAGTAAAAAAAAATTAAAGCCGCTTTTTAAAGCTGCTTTTTTTGCTTGTGGGAAGGAGTTCTACAGTTTGGGAGTGTCAAAGCACTTCTCACCACCTCTTTTGTGTCTTGTTCTTGGAACAGAAAGTAATCCTGTGTTTAATGATCTTATATACAACAATAGCTCCTGGAAAGGAGGAAGCTTTATATGTTTGTGGCATAAATAACTGTTGAGTCCAAATAGGAAATAGGAAACATAATCAGCTCTAAATAAGTGCAGGAACGTTGTGTTATTTACAGTAATAATATCCGCTGCAGTCCAGGAATAATAACCTGACACGCTAATCCAGCCTTATCAGTCAGTAAGAGGTGCAAAATAATCATGAGCTCATAATATCTGTGTAACTTTTGTAGAACTTTACTTGTGCTAGTAGTCAACAATTATATGCAGTAGAAACGTTTTCCCAGACATATTTAATGGCATGTAAATAAAGTTCAAGGTTCAAGGTTCTTTATTTGTCATATACCTGTGATGTAATGTAATGAAATGTTTTTCCTTAGTTCCTCGTCCCACAGTGCAACAGCAAACAGAACCAACAACGAACTATAAGCTATACACACACAATAAAAACAGAATATAACCAAATCTCGTAGACATATAATAAAAAATGTAGCAGCCTATAGAGGAATGTGATGTGAATAAAATAGAATATAAAAATAGAATATGTAAAGGAAAAATATGTAAATATACAGAGCTGTACAGTGTACACAGGAACTATATAGTGTGCAAAAACTTTTTCCTATAGTGCAAGATTTGTTGTGTATGTGTGTCTGTGTGTGAGGTAGGAATATGCAGACTCTCTCAAGTGTCCTCCTTCAGTAGCTGGCTCGCCTGAGGGTAGAAACTCCTCAGATATAAAATAATATTTATGCTGTATTGAATTCTCACCTCTGATTGGTCAGAAGGTTTTCACTTCTATAACAGAAATTTCTATAACAAAAGTCTTATAATAAACAGATTCAAAATGTTAATGTAACAAATAAAAATGTATAATCATCGATATGGTGAAGGATTCTCTAAGGAGATGCTTATTTCACATTTACGGAAGGAGTCTCCAGTGTCAGAGCTTTGTAATAGTCAGTAGGTTTTCCTCCATGGGAAAGTCTTCAGGACAGAAGAGTTTCCGCTTTGTGGCTCCTTGGTAACATGTTGTCTTATTAACTTTAAGAATAAGAACAAGAACCTGGTGAAGAAACGACAGTTTATACTGCAGCTGTTATAATGCAAGTGAAAACTGGAACTAAATTGTCTTGCAGACTGTCCACAGGATTAAATGTAACTAGAAATGGTTAAAAAGTATGATGCGTTGTTCTTTAATAAATATAAAAATTGTACTGGGAAAAATGCTGTAGTATAAGAGGAGTAAAATACTTTGGTATTTTTTGTTGTTGTTGTTGTTAGAAAGTAATTAGATGGTAAAAGAGTAAGTGTCTGGCTGCATCATTGATTGATTTTATATAACAGTACACCCTTAAGTGTTTGATTTTATATAACAGTACACCCTTAAGTGTTTGATTTTTTATATAGTACACCCTTAAGTGTTTGATTTTTTTATATAGTACACCCCTAAGTGTTTGATTTTATATAACAGTACACCCTTAAGTGTTTGATTTTATATAACAGTACACCCCTAAGTGTTTGATTTTATATAACAGTACACCCCTAAGTGTTTGATTTTATATAACAGTACACCCTTAAGTGTTTGATTTTATATAGTACACCCTTAAGTGTTTGATTTTATATAACAGTACACCCTTAAGTGTTTGATTTTATATA
>CM040996.1:14092464-14097464 GCA_022985145.1 Pangasius djambal
AGTGTTTGATTTTATATAACAGTACACCCTTAAGTGTTTGATTTTATATAACAGTACACCCTTAAGTGTTTGATTTTATATAGTACACCCTGAAGTGTTTGATTTTATATAACAGTACACCCCTAAGTGTTTGATTTTATATAACAGTACACCCTTAAGTGTTTGATTTTATATAACAGTACACCCTTAAGTGTTTGATTTTATATAGTACACCCTTAAGTGTTTGATTTTATATAACAGTACACCCCTAAGTGTTTGATTTTATATAACAGTACACCCTTAAGTGTTTGATTTTATATAACAGTACACCCTTAAGTGTTTGATTTTATATAGTACACCCTTAAGTGTTTGATTTTATATAACAGTACACACTTAAGTGTTTGATTTCTTAGTTAATTCTAAGATAGAATCTTATGAATCCATGATCTGAGTTGTACATGTCAAATAGTTTTTCCTGACAGTCCCATCAGATCTTCTTGTGGCATCTCCGGGATCTTTACTCAGCATGAGCTGAGTTCCTCTGTTCTCCGGACTCTATACTTGTCCTCTTCCTACTTTTATCCCACTATCCGGTGTGGACCAAAGGAGGACGACTTCCTCTCAGTTCTTGACTAAAGTTTCTGTGGCATTTCTCCTCTAAACAGTTGTGTTCTGCTCGCTCAGTAGGGGTAAAAATTTCTGCAAAGCTGTCTCTGTCTGTCTATAAAAATATTATAGAAATACATGGGAAGTGACATTTTAATATGTTAATTGGGTCAGGATAAGTTGTTAAAATCTTTCAGCTAAACATGGATTTGTCAGAAAAAAAAAAGGTTTTGGTTATTAGACACTATTTTAACATTTTCTTGCTTCCACTAAACATTTAAAATACTTCAGAACATAAAGGGTTAATCGGACATTTGCCTAATGTGTTTTTGTTACATGGCTCCTAACCCCTGCCCTCCCCCCTCCGATGGGAATTCAGGCTTAAACTAATCCAAACGCCGGAGTGTCTGAGTGTCCTGTGAATGAGACGGAGCCGAAACGCCCCGAGTGGTCGAGGCAGCTGCAAATGCCACAATTTCGGCCCGTGAACAGCAAATGTTCTCTCGAGTCATTAGCAAAGCGGGCCAGGAAATTTATTACCAAACATATTGGTATTTTAGGGTGCAGCTGATTCGAGTTTAGTGCACTCTAAAGGCACTCTTTCTCGTTCAGGAATTCCAGCTTCCAGCAGAGGAGCCTTAAAAAGCAGCCAGGGTCGAAAAGAGTCAACAAATTACCCACTTTGATGGCTGTGCTACACACACCATATATGTTTTAAGGCATATTTTGGGTCTAAAAGGTTTAATAAGATAATACGTCCCCTAAACTCACGGCAGCTTTACTTACTTTAAGATGAAGTACATTGAATGTGCTTGATTTATTTAATTCATATAAATACAATTTATGCTAAGTTACGCTAATAATGTATCAGCATATATTATAGAATGCAAATAGAACTATACATTGTCACACACACTAACACACTCTAACACTAAACACAGTCATGCAATTTAGCATACTGCCATACAGGCTACTACATCTTAACACACACAAACACTTTGTAGTACACTGAAAATAACACTAGCACACTCTATCATAACACACATTAACCACATTGTGACACACACTAATACTTTGTAGTACACGTCTTATTCGAACACACACTAATACTTTGTAGTACACGTCTTATTCAAACACACACTAATACTTTGTTGTACACGTCTTATTCGAACACACGCTAATACTTTGTAGTACACGTCTTATTCGAACACACACTAATACTTTGTAGTACACGTCTTATTCGAACACACGCTAATACTTTGTAGTACACGTCTTATTTGAACACACACTAATACTTTGTAGTACACATCTTATTCGAACACACGCTAATACTTGGTAGTACACGTCTTATTTGAACACACACTAATACTTTGTAGTACACTTCTTTATCTAACATACAATAATACTTTCTAGTATACGTCTTTACCTAACACACACTAATGCTTTCTAGACTAAACTAAAGTTTTTTATAAAGTTCTGAATGGTTAAGGTTACATTGAAAGGCAGGGATAAACTGAGGGCTGAGGTTAAGCCGAGGGGGTGGGGTTAAGTTGAGGTGTGGGGTTAAGTTGAGGGGTGGGGTTAAGTTGACGGGTGTGGTTAAGTTGAGGGTTGGGGTTAAATTGACGGGTGTGGTTAAGTTGAGGTGTGGGGTTAAGTTGAGGGGTTTGGTTAAGTTGAAGGGTGGGGTTAAGTTGTGGTGTGGGCTTAAGTTGAAGGGTGGGGTTAGGTTGAGGGGTGGGGTTAAGTTGAAGGGTGTGGTTAACTTGAGGGTGGGGTTAACTTGAGGGATTGGTTCTTTTTTCTGCCTTTGTAAATATTTCCACATTCACAGTTCTATGTATTATCTTGGGCATTTTATCCTTCCTGATTGTATTGACTGCATTCCATCCATCCATCTACCCATCCTACTTACACTCTATTTCCTGATATCATTTGCAGTAATGAGTCTCAGTAGCATGCTTGTTTCACTTTTTCCAGCCCTAAGGAGCTGTAAAGTGTCGCCTGGAGGACTATGAGGCCTGGCTGAATTTCTCCAGGTGTTTCACTCTCATAAAGACAAGATTCATGACTTTTGAGAAAGCAGGTTTATCTCTACGCTGGGAGCGACTACTCTGACTCAATCTCAGGCACAATTTGTAAAAGTGCTGACTGGAAACAGCAAAGAAATGGCGAAAAGACCTTAAAGATCCCTTTCAGTACAACTGATTTGATAACATGCAGGAACCACAACTCATCATCCCCGGGCAGGTAAGATTTCACAACGCGCTCTCAGGCTAATGATAAGGAAGACAAGAAAGAAGACAGCAGTCACCTGAAAAGAGTTGCAGGACGACCTGAAAGCAGCAGGAGCAAGAGATACACAGAGAACAATAAGCAGTGAATATTTTCATTCCAAGCTATACTCCTAGAAAAAGAAGCATAGAGAAGCACGTCTTAAAACCATTTAGATAAACACTTACTTCCCCTTGCTGTATATGTTCTAATATTTCGTATTTCTAACCGGTGATTTGCCTTACAGCCAGTACTGCTGTTATAGAAAATGAATCAACACCTTCTGACTAATCACATTCAAGAATTCAACAGTACGGTGGCTTAATGCAAATTTTACACCACAGCATATGTTGTGTGCTGCTGGACTAACTCTTGTGTCTGAATGCTTGCAAAGATAAAAAGCTTTGTTGTGTTTGTGCTTAAGAAAGGAGGTTTGCATATTTTCCCAGCACTCCCGCCTACAGACCGACCTTGTTTGTTTAAAGAAAACTGTGGCTCGGCTTCAACTTTTGTTCGCCACATGAAAGGACGTTACTTGCTACTAATTTACTTTAGAGGGCTTTAAATGATCTTTCTGCACTGGTCGATCTTTTTTTTGTGGTGACAACTTGTCATCTTCATCATCATTTACATTTATGGCATTTGGCAGATGCCCTTATCCAGAGCGACATCATCATCATCATCATCATCATCATCAATATCAAACATAAACGTGAATTATTCTGACTGGAAAGATGCGAAGGTGTACGACGTGCAATGTCTTTTTTTATTTTGCAAAATGACATCTGAAGCTGTTTATGCGTGTAAGCAGGACCAGTATAATTATTATTGTTATTTTTTTAAATAATAACTCTCAACTATAATATTTCTCTGATTGGGTTTGGACTTCTGAAAACGCTCTGAGAAGTTACTTTACTCTGCTGTCTAGGTAGCAAACTAGATTTAGCCTGCTAGCTAGTTAGGGAGTTAATGATAAGCTGAATTCACGTTTAAATGAATTTTGCTGCATTCTATTTAGAAATGTGAAATTAAAAAGTCATCTTCTGAGTCAGAAATATGTAACAGACTCATAATTCCTAGTTGGAACCTCATCAGAAATATGACGTAAACATACCACAGTGAAAATGGTGGTGCATACAGTGAAAACTAATTACGTGTTACTTTCTTTACTTCAATTTTTACCAAACAGAATCTAAAAATGTGCACGTTTATATAACCAATCATTTTGTTTTGAACTTTTGTAAGATGTCGATAGACTGATCTGACTAGTCTGGTGTATTAGCAGAGCTTTTGCATGTTGATCTCATTAACAAAGACTAGCAAGAGCCTAGCCTAGCTTACACACCATTTTTCCAAGAATGTGTTTCTTAAAGGACCTACGTACCTTTATTACAAAATGACATTTTCCTTTCAATTAAACCCTTTATCTCTCCACCTAGAGCGCAAAAAACATATACACCAATTCTAGCGATGTTAGCTTGAAGGCTTGTAAGCTAGCTCCACCTAGTATTGTAGCAAGACTTCGTGATAATATTAGCCTAAGCTAAAGTTCAACACCAGAATCTGAGTGTTAGAACACACTCTTACACTTTATTATGTAACAAAAGTGTAGCCACAACATGGTCTCATTTTTCTCAACACAGATAACAGTCAAGGGATAAACACTGGTGTGTTATTGCTGTAATGATTGACTTACAGCGCTGTTATATGTAGTAGCCCATTATAGGTCCCTTGGTAGTGACGTTAAATTTGCAGATATAGCACAAAATGGGAAGTATTATTTTAACACCTTGAGCAAAAAGAACTCTATAAAATGTAAATAATGAAATTACCCAGTGGACGGTGGATGTTTTTTCATCTCAATCAGACGCTATTTAAAGCTGAATCACTTTAACAAGCTGCGAGTAGGCAGCAGCTTTGGCAGCTCAGCTGTAGGCAAAGCATGAATCATTGCATAATTACGCATTTGTGACATAATTTTCTTAATAAACTCCACGCACTCAATCTAAATTGCAGTCTGCAGCCTCCCGGTAAGAGATGATCCTTAATAAAGAACGGATTCACTTTTAATCTTAGCACACTTCTCAGGTTTCTCACTTGATATAGTTCTTGGCAAAGTCGTGTTTTAGCACTGATGTCAG
>CM040996.1:14102464-14186255 GCA_022985145.1 Pangasius djambal
GATTTGGGATAGGAGCACATACTGACATTTCTAACCTTTACACTTGAATGGATTTGACACTTGAATGGTTGCAGAGTTTAGATTTAATTGAATTTGGTTTAATTTTCTTTATTAAATATTTTAAATATTGGAATAAAAAGGGACGTCTAGAGTGAGAACCTCAGTACGCACTGGGCGTAGTAGTTATCATTTACATAAAATAGACTTAATTGCGAAAAAAACCCAAAAACAAAAAACTACTGACCGTCTTTCTTGAACAAATCCAAATTATTAGCAAGCAGAAAAAGTCTGAAATCCCAAAAATGTCTATTATTGTAAATGTGAAATGTCAAAATGTAAAAAAAAAATCACAAAATCAATAAGTATAGCAGAAAATAATAAAACAATCGAATATAAATATGCTATATTGTATTAAACTACATACCTGACCACCTCTAGATTCTACATTATTTATTATTATATAGTGTACTATTTATGATTTTAAATTTAAAAGCTAAAATTCACCTGAACACACACCTTTCTCAGCTCATAACCGTCCTTTACCAGGCACAGAAAGATGCTTTAGGGAGAAATAAATAACACACTAACACACATTGTAGGTACATTTTCATTTTTTTAATATGATTTTCTTTTCAATATGCGTCATTTTGGTATCCAGGGAATAAAGCAAAGCAGAATAAACACGATGTTTATATACACAGCAACAATCTAAAAGATAAGTGTAAGAGAAAAACGTGTACAGTTTAATAATAAATGCTAAAGATAATATTGTGATATGTTTTTCTTTTATGCTTCAGCCATAAATCGGAATCTTAGACGAGTAGAATTTAAAAGAAAGTTTTTGGTGTGGTTTTGACACTAGAAATCTTTATATAACATTAAATTAGAGATAAATGATCATGTTTTGAGAGCTAATTTTACATTTATGCATTTGATTGTAAAAACAGAAGTCTGTCATCATGTCCACTCTCAGGCAGAAGAGATAAATTCAATAAATAAATGAAATAAAATGAAATAATTGCATAATAATTCAATCATTAAATAGAGATTTCGTTGTACATGTCAGTGACTTGAATTGATAATGCATTTAAACCAAACAAAATATTTGCGTAAAATCTTGGACTTTCTCATCATGCTAACTTAGCACCTTTTTAAAATCATTTAATATTTATTTTATTTCCTAAATTTAGCTGTTATTGTTGTGGGACTTAAAAAAAAACTTACTGTAATTTATTTGCTTAAAGTTGTGATAAATCATAATAATATATATTTTTTATTTTACTATCAAAAGAGGGTGCAGATGCTCCTCTTATCTATCTGTCTATCAAATATTATTTATGTTATATTTCAAATATTATTCTAATGATCTCGTAAAGAGCTTGTTATAGAGCATTGACTCGGCTTGTTTGTTTTTAATAAAGCGCACCTTTGTGAAAATGATGCTCTCTTTTATAAGCACTGAAGCGAGATCAGCCGCCACTGTTTAGCGGAGTGTGTGTGTGTGTGCGTGTGTGTGTGCGTGTGTGTGTGTGTGTGTGTGTGTGCACGCGCTGAGGAAACGCAGTGTTAATTGACGCTGTTTATGACAAATGCACGGCTGTACTGTGTTTAGTAAATACAGCAGTGTGTTATTTAGTTAAGGAGCTGATTAATTATTCATGATTTATGCAAATTATTTGAACATATTTCCATCATTGAGCCTCTTTGCATAACGACGAAATTTACTACACTGCACTTTTAGTTACTTTTATTATTTATTTATTTATTTATTTTGTAAAAGCAGATTGTAAGATGATCTGTTGGACTTTTGTGTTTGTTTTGGGTTTTTTGTCGCACTGCGGTAGGGAGCGAGGGATGAAGTGCGCACTTTATGAAGCGGCCCTTCTGGAAGTGATTTGGAGGCCCGAAGTGAGCGTTATTAGCGGATTTAACGTGAACTGCACGTCAGATTGGACAAAAACGAGAGAGACAAATTGCACGTCGACCGACATCTGACAGGAATTAACATTTTAATCACCTGTTACGCCACATCGCACACGCAGTCGCACACGCAGTCGCACGTGGAGTCGCACACAACGTCTCACACACCCAGTCGCACACACACACACTGCATTACCCCATAATGCACAGCACTGTTGATGTTACACTGGGGCCACGTTTATTGAGTGCATATTAACAATACAGTAAAATAAAATAATCATAATAATACATGTATAATACAATAATACACATAGCATGTGCAGAGTGTTGCTTCTTAATAGTAGATGCGATGTTTGATTTCCACTTATGCTTTAAAAATATAAGTATTATTATTATTATGCTTAATTGCTTGTTTTATTTTAATATTGTCATTTTATTGGCCTTTAAAGTCAAGCAAATTTGAAAATATATATATCTTAAATTCTCTTTACTATTTTAATATCATTTAAAATATTATAATACACTCAGAAAAGGAAATGAACTGCACTAAAACATTTTATATTGATTTATTGATTGATTGATTTATCATCTTTTTTACCTAAGATGCGTGTGTGTGTGTGTGTGTGTGTGTGTGTGTGTGTGTGTGCGTGCATGTGTGTGTGGGCTGTATTTAAACCTAGTTTAGGAGTTATTTTTGTTTTAAGGCATGGTGATCATGTCTGTTCACCACTGATGCATTTAATTTTTTTTAAAAATTCTTATTAAATTCTTATATTTCTTTTTAATATGATAGGCGAACATACACACTTCACAATTCCATAATAAACACAGCTTTCATGGTAATACAATCTGAGTTAGTGTGTGTTTGTAGGGCTGAGGTCGTATATCAGAGGCTGTTATTTCTATTGATATTTTTGTTCCTCCTTTATTTTGTAAATTTTTGATAATGTAATCTGGTCAGTTTTTTTTTAAATGTTATTGCCATTACAGTCTGTATTAGTGTGTGTGTGTGTGTGTGTGTGTGAATATTTTTGAGTAATTAGGCTCCACCTCACTGTGTCCGACTCCTTTTTTTCTCTCGTGTTGTCATTTTTAAATGCTAATCAGTCTTCTCGCCGTGTCTCCGTGGCTCACACAGACAAGTGCTGCGCTGCAGTTTTGTCTCACATCTGCGTCCAATTTTTGTCCACATCGACATTCTTTGCATGTCGATTTGTTGTTTTTGGCCCAGCGTGTGGGTTCAGCTGAGCGGCTTATGCGGGGATTAGATGGTTGAAAGTTATTTTGATTAAAGTGTTGTGTGTTTTTTTTATAGTACATATGGTTTGCATGATGTATACATTTTTAAAAGGAATATGAACTCTATGGTAGATCAAATAAAATAAAAGAAAAGAAATGAAAAGCAGGATGCACACATTGATTGTTTTCCCACATCGCGATAAATATAGTTAATCAAATATTGTTAATAAATAAGCACGTATTTAAATGATAATGAATAACCCGGGACATTTCATATGCAGCATCTCTCAGTAGTTAGTTCGATTTTCACTTCCATCAGTACGATATTAGAATTTCATTTGTATGTATTTTTTAAAAACATTACGACATGTCTAAAAATATAGGAGTTTTAATTTTTGGTTTAACCAAGTGGTCAATTTTTAACCATTTTTTAAACCAATTCAAATGAAATGCCACTTTGAATGTAGGTTTTGAAAGAAATTACAGCTTAGGCATCTCTTAAAAAAAAAAAAAAATCATAACATATAGTGAAAAATCCTGGCTGTAATTAAAACTAGAAAACAGCCATACAACAAAAAAAATAATTAAATAAATATTCCCAGCAGAAATTACACCAGGATTCCTAAAAATGCCTAATAACCATATTATAACAGTATTATTACAGTATTCTTCTTCTTATTATTATTATTAAACAAGAATATTGTGTTAAATATCACTGTATATTGAGTCACCGGTTATCGGGGCAACGTTCCGCAGCTTGTGTGTGCGTGTGTGTGCGCGTGTGTGTGTGTGTGTGTGCGTGTGTGTGGGTGTGTATGTTTGTTCGTGGAAACAACTGAAGCATGACCAAAAAAAAAGCCAGAGCAAACAGTCATGAGTGACGTGTGCTTGGCCTTTATTTATTTTTTTTGATGACACTGTGCTTTGTTCCTGTAAAGGCGGCGCTCGGCGCTGGCTGAATTGAAACGCGAACATCAAAGTGCGCACTTCTCCTCTCTCTCGAAGCTACTTAACTTGTTAGGTTTAGCGCTTGTTTGTGCTTCACCTGCCCAGACTCACCTGCATGAACAGAGCTGCTCACTTACGTCTATCTATAAGTATAATCTATAATCTCTTTATTTGGATGCAAAACATCATTTCTATCTCGTTCTCATTCTTCACTCACACAAGAGGCGGATTTTTCTGATATTGTTTTACTTTTATGTATTGATATTTTTATTTATTTATTTTTAAAAAAAATATGAGTACATATTGTAGCTAAGCTGGATTGACACAGGGAAAGATAAACGCTTTAAAGAAAATGTATATAAATAAAACGCCTAAGAACTAAGAACAGCTCTGGTTAGAGATTGAGAAATTACTTGAAATTACGTGGAATAGTTTGAATTATTTTCTACTGTCTTGAAGGAGAAAAGCCTAACTTTATGCCTGTTTTTTTTGATTAACATTAAATATGATTAAATGAAAACAAACACAAATTAAAACTAAAAAAATGGAATTAAAAAATGACACAGAGGGAAAAAAAACAACATGAAATCACTCTTTGAACAACAATTAAAAAAAAAAAAAGTCTATGAATATGAGTGGATTTGGTAAAGACCCTTTACATAGGAGACAGATGGTTGCCAGTGGCACTAAAACTCAGCCTCACATTGTGTATTTAATACTTTTCTAATTTCTATATTTGTGACGTCACATTTTGATGCTGTGGATTCAAATTTCAATCAATAATCGTTTTACGCTCCTTTTCCGTTGATAAGAGGCAAAGTTATAAATGCAGTATAAAGTGTGTATTGTAGCTAAATTGACACAAGAAGAACATCTTGGACTCATATGAACGATATTAATTCAGCTCTGGGGATTTAGCTACTTAGCTATTTTAATTAAGCCGTCGCTAATTAGAAAGTCATTTTGAACTTTATCTTGCGTACAGTATAAAAGCATTATACCTTAACTAGCACTTAAGAACTTTTAAAGAAAGAAAACGAGTGCTAAAGATTTGGTTCTCCGGGTTCAGATAAACAGTCACTGTTCAGAAATGGATGCTTGTTTTTTCTTTTCATTCTTTCTTTTTTTTTTTTTTTGGTTTATAGATTGATGCTCTGACTTTTGTGGACTTTTCCGAGGTAAAAACAGTAAACTCTGGGGGAGAAAGTGGGCGACAGAACCGACTCACAGGGGTAATAGGGGGCATTTTGTAGTGTCATAAGAACCATATGTGGCTCCATATGTTCTCCGCATTCTCCATTTCCAATTTGACCTCGTCGCGAGAGATGGACTGCCGTTTTAGGGGCTCTAAAGTGCTCTCACCATCTCTTTTTTCTCTCTCATTCTTTTTTTTTTTCTTTCTCCCCCCCACCCTACGCTTTCCTCCCCGTCGCCTGAGGCAGAGTCATTAGGAACTGTCACTGTGCAGGGAGATAAATTTCAGATAGCGTCAATTGCAGATGAAAGATATGGCAAAGATGCTAGGGGTGTCGCGCTCCACTTGCTTCTGTTCAACAAGTTCCCATCTCTCTCTCTTTCTCTCTCTCTCTGTCCCTCTGTCTTTACCTCCCTCCCTCCCTCCTTCCTGCTTACCTTGGCTAAGCCGCTTTTGCATGTTGATTGGGGGAGGACTAATCCAGTTTGCAGCTGTCGTAGTCCAATGATGAATCACCTTTCCCTTCATTTCGGGCCCGCTCTTTCGTTCTCAGGAGGAAGGAGGGAGGACCTGGAGGAGGAAAAACGTAGACAATGTGCCTCTCTGTTCCTCCTCTCTCTCTCTTGCTCTCTCTCTCTCTCCTTCTCTCTCTCTCTGTCTGTCCGTCTGCTCGGGAATAACAATAATGTTTTCTCAGACAACGTCTATTGTGTCACGGATGGATCCGGACAGTGACACTGAGCTAGAATAACAAAGAGGGACGTTGTTTCATCGCAGGTGGGGGAGAAAAAGAGAAATAAAGAAAAAAAGAAAGAAAAGGAAAGGGGGAAAAAGCCTAGTTGAGAATCATCAAGTTTCAGGTAAGAGAGAAAGATGACATGAGATGATACAGGAAGTGGAGTGTGTATAAAAAAAAAAAGAACAGAGGTAGAGACATCATTTCTTTCTGAAATAATAATAGTTCTAACTTTGCTTTTAACTGTAACTTCCTGTTATTGCTTTTTTTTTTCTGTCTAAACAGGAAGTCGTGTAATCTCTTTATACTGATAATATGTGCATCATTATTGTTTTGTGATTATTATTATTATTAAAGCTGAATGTTTCTGATAGCTGGAGTGTTTAGCGTCAGATCGAGTTAGCCGATTGGCCGATTGCCGTAATTGTTCCTTAATGTCGTTAGAACAATAATGCTTTTAGCAAAGACAAACACAGATGAACATGTGTTTGAGTTTTGCGGCTGTGCTCTCTCTCTCTCTCTCTCTCTCTCTCTCCACACACACCCACACACACATATACAAATACACACTGGCCTTCATTTGCCATGCATAATAAAGCGATGCAGATGATAGAATAATGTTTTTAGTGGCGCAGTTTTCAGAAAAGAAAAACCTTTTAATCTCTTACTTTCATTTCTTGTTTCCTGGACTTACCACTGAACCGCATCAATCCCAAAAAATATGTGTCAGTGTATGAAAATGGCATCGTGCGTGAATGGTGTGAATTATTAACGATTAAATTGAGCAAGGCCAGTCAATCGTCAGGCGTCTCATTAATTGTTAAATTTGTGTCAAATGTCATTCGCGTGCCTCGAGGGACGCTAAGTGTTTTCATCTCAGGAGACAACGCAATGTGTTTAGTGGAACATGTTTTAAATACAGTGTGTGTGTCAGTGATTATGTGAAAACGGAAAAATAGCAGGAATACATTAAATAACCCTCAGGCATTATAGTTGAAAATAATAATTGAAATCTATTAAAAAATATTAATTAGAATTTGTCTTAACATGCACTTTAACTGTTATGTCTATAAACCTGGTTTGCTGATTTTTTTTTTTTTTTTAAGTTAAGCATCTGCTGATCTTTTAGTGTGTATATCAGATTAAACTGAGGTTTATGTGTATATGTGTGGCGATATTTACCAAGCGTTTCATTCACAGGTCTATGGAAATGCAGGATCTAGCCAGTCCGCACAGCCGAGTCAGTGGTAGCAGCGAATCTCCGAACGGCCCAAACCTCGATAACTCGCACATTAATAACAATTCCATGACACCAAATGGCACTGAAGGTACGATCATTTCATGTGCATTCATCACCGTCTACTATTTCCTGCTGATTTTATATTATATCCTTCCTTCTGTGTGAAAAGTGGAAAATGATCAATACATGGACAGGCTGATAATGAGTGTGTTACATTTCTCTAGTGACATTATGTCATATTTGAAATCTTTATTATATGTGCTTCAGATTCGAATCTTGATCATGAAAGTATAATAATGTTTAGTATTCTTATTTACCTCTGATTTGATAACTTTGTTAGACTGGGTATGAAATAACATGATGTTACATTTTCTCTATTATATATAAACACTGTAATTTGACTCCGGTATATGAACAAGCTCTCTTCACTATAGAAAATGTACTATATATGTCATATAAGATATACTAATATAAGTCTGATATTAAATGGGAATTGGTTATAATGGCAGAATTTATTAATAAAAAATTAAATACAAATCTATGCCTATAGTGAAAGTGCATTATATTTGAAGATTTTATGAAATTATATCAAACTATGTAGTGGTGGAATTCAGGAGGAAAATCACAACATCTTGTTTTACTGAAAAAAAAAAAAAAAAACAGATTATGGTATGTTATGTATCATACACCTGAGCATAATTGAATTATACTGAAATGTTAGAATACATGTGTTATATTTTAATATCAGATTTTGTTAAAAATAAATAAGTAAATAAAATAATATAACAATTTGGGCATGCTATCAGGTTAATTATTATAAAATGATATTATGGTGTTGTTTAATATATAAATGATTTAAAATGAGCACTGTTATTCATGCAAAACATGATATTATTTTAGAAAGATTAGTGAGATACTAAGAATTAGTGTAATGTTTTCTAAATAATGTCTAAGGTGAAATGAGACCATTATGATGATCATCATTAAAAAAAAAAAAAAGAAAAGCCAGGTTGGGTTTGAAGAATCTAAAATGCGAGTCCACTGTTCTCTGCCGATCGTATTTCAGCCTGTTGGGAATCTTAATCTCTCTTTTTTTTCGCATTCTCAGTTTACATAATGTGATTTCTGTCCCGCCTGTGCCGCGTCGAGCGCCCGTTTTTGGTCATCTGCCCCTTTCTGTCCCACTCTCTCTCCCTTTAGGTGATAACATCACTATGCTTACGACAGCCGACTGGTTATTAAGTTCTAATTCACAATCCACTGCAGGTTTGTGCAGAAGCAAGCGAGCAATGAAAGGACAATACTTGGTGTTTTTAACTAAGAAAAAAAAAAAACAATTACTTACATTTTGGCGATCTGTAATCTATCAAATCTACCGTACATTTTTGCTACAATTTAATTGATGAGCTTGTGGAACCATTCAACTATTGTGCCTTTCATTAGGGTCTGTTGTGTTGTGTTGTGTTGGACTGAAAGCATGGTTGAAGTTGCGAACGAGTGCTGAAAAGAAATGCTCTCCTCCTGATCAGAGGTTCATGGTATGCAATGAGAATTTAGCGCGCTAGTTTGTGCATGCTATTTTTCCCTGCTTCTTTTTTTTTTAAAAGAAGGAGGGAAAATGCTGGTTTGTCTTGAGAGGAATCATGTTCGCCATGTCGAGCATGAGGGATTTCACTGGGCATGACTTTATACCCACATGGTGGATTTAGTTTTCATAAAAAAAAAAAAAAAAGAAAGAAAAAAAGCCTTCTTTCATTCTTTCTCTTTCTCTCTCTCCTTGTTCTCCTTTGCTAGCACTTTTCCCCTTATTCTTTCTTTTCCTCTCTCCCTCATTCTCTCTTCTGTCTCTTGCTTCAGCCTTTTCTCTCCTTCCTCTTCTTCCCTCTTGCTCTCTCCCTCACTCTCCTTCTCTCTCATTTGGTGTCCCTTGCTCTTTCGTTCTCTCCGTCTCTTCCCTTCACTAGCTCTTTCTCCCTCCCCTCCTTCTCTCTTTCTCTTTCTGAAATGGATAGATGGATGTGTTTCACAGATACGGGTCTGTCTGAAGTCTGGTCTGAACCGTGCTGTGAAATCATCTCTTTTTCTGCCCGGGTCAAGCTCATAACTGTTTTATTCGCTTTTGACGTCTCAATTTATCCTGCACGTTCATGCATTCCACAGCACAGCACCCGGCTCTTTGGCCTTTTATTCTCACTCTTTATGCCTATTTTCCTCTTTTTATGCCACATAAAAACCTGCGGTAAGAAACATGATGACTGATAAATCAGTGATTTGAACTGACTTTGATTGAGGTTTTGATAAAATAAAAAAAAATCTGTCCACAGCAGCTAAAAACACTGACTCTAGGCATGTAGGCATGTGCCAATATTACATTTTAATATCATTTTAATATAACTGTGTAACTTTGGGTCACAGTTTATGATATTCACCTAGTGGTGTAGCAAAACCACAAAGGGCATTTCTAAGTGGTGTGGGCGTTTCCGACATGTTAGACGTGATTGGCGAGAATCTATTTCGCTGGACAAGAGGCAAAAAGAGCAAAGTGGTAGCCTCTCAGCACTGGAAAAATAAAGTTAGCTTGTTGACACTATTGACTTAATGTCAGCCAGCTAAATGAACTTAATTTGCACAAGTCAGAGCGAGTGTCGCAAATTTGATTGACATATGTGCGTAAGTAGCGTTATGACTAGTTTATATATTTACTGTAATACTTTTTCTATAATCAAGCCATAACATGCTAATAAATACATATTAATAAACGCCATTAATTCCAGCCCAAATCATAAAACTGTACTATTTCAGTTGTTGTTGAAGAATGTGTTAAAAGTCTGATTGTATTAGCAATACAAAAATTTGCAACAAAAGAGCTTTAATGTCATCAGTTCAGCAAAAACGTAATTATGTTTAAAAATTATTATATATATATATATATATATATATATATATATATATATATATATATATATATATATATACACATCATGATATATATATATAAAATTGCTGTCAAAAATGCTGTAAATATTACAATATACATTTTTTGAACTGTATTAAAATCAGTACTTATAACTTAAATAAGTCGTCAGGTGACAATATCAACACGTCCAAAGCAAAAAGTCACTGAAAGTCATATTTTTTAGCGACCATTATAATAATATTCGTGAATATCACCATACATGGTAGAATCGGCACATGCCTAACTGCCAACTCATAGCAGGGCATTTCTCTGTCTTATTATTATGAACCTTATTATGCAAATGATTTCAGTCCCCTATAAATATTTTTATACTTGTATCAAGATCTTAAGATCTTCGTTTGTGGAATAATTATTGATTTCTGTTCTAATGTAAAGAATGTATTGTAGTATATTATAATATATATATATTATAAATGTATTATAGTATATTATTTAGTATATTAATTAATTAAACTTTGTTGTGTTTTGATGTTTTCTCTCAAATTCTTATTTTTATTGTTATTACTATTTTTTTTTCTCCTGTTTTACAGTTAAAACAGAGCCAATGAGCAGCAGTGACATCACCACGTCTGTAGCAGACGGCTCGCTAGACAGCTTCTCAGGATCAGGTGACACACTCACACACACACACACACACACACACACACACACACACACACACAGTTTAATACCTTTATTATTCATAAGATCAAGACCAAGCTCCTATCTGTTTCTGTACAGCATAACATTATCAATATAAACATGTCGAATTTCATTATCACGTCACATCACGTCACTTCCTTGATCAGCAAAATCATTCATCAGTTATGTACGTTGGTTTGTATTGAAAGAAAAGTTGCGGCCTCATTGTGGTTTTATTTACAGCAAATAAAGCATCTAAACCACAGTATATCAGCGAAAAATCCCATCCAAACATGTTAGCTAGTTATCTTTTTACCACTAGCAATGTAGCTATTTTTCAATGTAGCTATACTGTTCATGTCACTTCCTCCAACCACAAACCCAAACAAAATCATCAAATTAAGGTTAATGTGCATAAATAGAGGAACCTAATTCATACAAATTCACATTCCTGCTAATCATATAGCAAATTAGAATAAAAAAAGTTTTGACTGCATATCTTGTTGAACCCAAAACAGAATGTAAATGTATCTCACTTCAGAACGATTATACTCTTTCAGTACATATTAATTTTCAAATTTAAGCAAACATATTTGGATGAGTGTTACACATTCCCTGCTCGCACTTCCACACGTCTCATGGTGGCATATAGCATTGCTGCTAATTTGTCTTATTTCCATCCCTATTTGACTGAACACTTGATACCTTAATGTTAGACGCACATAAATCACAGTTATGACTCCTGTCTCTGTGATATTAATGAAATTTAGGCGTTTTAAAGTCCGGAGAACTCGGGGGAGCTCAGAGGAAACGTGTCCGGTGTTAATAAAGCGTCTCGGCTCCTGAACTCATTTTACTTTACATGCCACAACCAATTACACACACACTCTCCCTCACACAGACACACACATACACACATCTGTAGAGAGCTGAGAGGTGGTCAAACCCAAAAAATATGATATTGCTGAGTGTAAATGACTTTTCAGCCCAATAAAGCCAAACAACAGTGTTTGTTATGACAGAAATGGCAGTTTCTAAACTGTTGCTAGATGATAACTGTGGTAATGAAACCCACACACACACACACACACAGAATATTAGCTTGAGAAAAACCACAATATTGTGTGTTAAATAGTTTGTATGTGTGTCTTTTGAAAAAAAATGGCAGCACATAGAATACTGCTACTTGTACAAGCATGTGCTAATGTTGGACATGCTAAGAATGTGCTAGTGTGTGTGTGTGCGTGTGTGTGTGTGTGAGAGAGAGAGAGAGAGAGAGAGAGAGGGAGGGAGAAATACACGTTTGTGAGTTAGAATGGCAGTTATATTATGATAATGTTATATGCTAGCATAATTACCTCAGTAATATAATAGGGCTAGTGCTGTAAATATTAGCATGACACTGCTACTTCTACATGCTAAGCATGTGGTAATAAGAAACATTATAGTATGGCTAATAGGTGTGTGTGTGTGTGTGTGTGTGTGTGTGTGTGTGTGATAGAGAGAGAGAGAGGGAGAGAGAGGAATGCACAAATGTCTGTGACTTGTGGCAGCTATGTTATGTTGCTAATATTATATGCTAGCATAATTACCTCAGTAATATAATAATGCTAGTGCTGTCAGTACTAATAATATTATTTAGCTATTCTAATAGTAGTAATAAATATGAGAAATTATAGCCAATATTGTTATTGTACAGTATTATTGAATTAGTATATATCATAAATATAAATATATATATAATGTGTTCTATGCGTTAAGGAAATGGCATTTCTTAAAATGTCACATAGCTAGCACTAACTTAATAAGATGAGAAAAATACTATATCAGCATATCAACGGATTGTACACTGCACTGTGTGTGTGTGTGTGTGTGTGTGTGTGTGTGTGTGTTAGTGACCACCCTCCCACAAAGAGATCTGCACAGTCAGTAGAAAGCCTTCTGATTATTTTCCCTCATTACTGCTCTTCATTATTCGGCTTTAAGTGAAATAAATCCAGCGCAATGACTTTTTCATTCAGATTCCATGAGTTCTGCTGGCACAAAGTCATATTTACTTAATATTTTTTTTTCTATAATGCTTAAAAGTATGTGCTTGTCTGTTTTCCGTAGCTATTGGAAGCAGTGGCTTCAGCCCAAGACAAACTCACCAGTTCTCTCCACAGATCTATCCTTCCAAGTAAGTGGACTTTTATTTTCACTCTATAAAATAAAGCAGTTCTGTTTTTTTTTTGTTTGTTTTTGCGATTTTTAATTCCGAACCTTCTACCCTTTCTTGACATTTAGCCTAATTATTTGAAACTACAGCAAGAGTTATCTAGACAAAATTTTCTTTTATAATTAATTATTCCTTTTCAGTGTAACTTTACTATTTCTTTTTATTATTACTGACAGTTATAATTGTACACAATGTAGTCAAATCATGAAAACGTGTAAATTCTGTACATACAGTCACACTAGCATATTATCACAACATGTATTGGGCTTTAGGGCTATGCAGTCAGTGCACAAATGTTATATTATGTTACAAAATTATGATCTGTTCAATCTCCTATAAAACACAATATCTATTGTTGACATTTTTTCACACTTTATTCTTCTTTATATAATTCCCAGCATCTATGACTATGATTATGATTATGACTACATATACTGATATTTTAATTTTCCCCTCCAACAGCACATAGTTATACAAGAAATTTAAAATATGTTGTGTAGTATTATACCACCGCATGGTAGACTCCTTGATTATGATTGGTCAGAAGGTGTTGATTAATTTGCTGACAGTTGTTCTGGCTGCGAGGCAAATCACGGGGTTCTATTAACGCGCTCTAGTTTCTAGAGTAGTAACTTACACGTACTCTTACACTTCTTGATACGTTGCAGTTTTCTGGGAAAGAGATTTATTTCGCATTTTTGGAAGGAGTCTCCAGTATCAGTGTTTTGTACAGCTCAGAGGTAAAATTGCTACAGAGTACAGGGCCCTACATGACATGGGGAGAAGAAGCTAGTGCTGTTACAGCATAAGCTTTTTCACAGATGTTCCACAACATTAAATGAAATGATAAACAGATAAAAAGTATGTTGTTCTGTAATAAAAAAAAATTGTTCGCGTTGATATATTGCCGAGGTATAAGAGAAATAAAGCACTTTCTTTAAATGGAAACGAATATGATTTATGAGCCAAATCGTAAAAAATCAATGAGGAAAAGTTTGTATTTCAGGTCTTTGTGAGTGAACGAATGTGTATCATGTTCCTGTCTTCCTTTTTTTTCTCTTCCCTCCAATAGCAGACCCTATCCGCATATTCTTCCCACGCCTTCTTCACAAAACATGGCAGCGTACGGACAGACGCAGTACAGCACAGGAATGCAACAGGCCTACGCCACTTACCCTCAACCAGGCCAGCCTTATGGCATCCCGGCCTATGGTAAGCACAAAAAAACAAAAAAGGAAGAAAAAAAACCCATCTTATTGCGTTCTGTTTTTTAAACTGGCCCTGAGTACCAATGTCAATGGTATTCTTTTCCACATGCTTCCTCCTGGTTAATTTGGTTTTAATTCCTCAGATTCCTTCATCTGTACATGACAGCAGGTGAAACTCAATTCTTCCACCATACAATGTAGTCTGTTAACAGTAAGCTTTGGTTGCTAAGCAACATAACAGACAGAGATTCAATGGACAGAACAATGGCTGTAGTGCAACGGTTTTATTGGTTTGAAACTTGGCACATTAATAGAGAGTTAAATCATTGTTGCGGAGTCACAGTTGTGTGTGACCTCAAACATGGCTCAGCCAATCAGGATTTAGAACCAATCCGTTTTACAAAAAGAAATTTTGTTATGAAAAGAAATGAAGCTTTGGCTGTCATGGAATTTTGTTGGAATTTACAAAGAAATCGTTCGTACCAAGTGACTAGCCAGGTAATGTTAGCTAACTCAATAACCTCATATACTTAATACAATGATGGATTTCCCACAAATCATTGTGTCATTACATCGCAGTCCCAAGCCCTACTGAACCACAGGCCTGCATTCTCATCGCCTCCTAAATAATGAAAAGTTCTTAACATTTTATCCTTCTGCAGCGTGCACTGCTTAGCTATGCTCTATCACACTGAAGTAGACGTCTCTTCAGATTTCATGGCAATATAACTGTAACATTTATTTTAAAATCCCCCCTTGGGGTACCACTGGTACACCAAGCTCCTAGCTGATCATTGAGATAAGATTAGTGTCTATGACGTTTGTTTTTTTACGTACTAAATTCTTGCTAGCCTGTACGTTTATTTCTAAACTGTTTCGTTTTGTGCTAGATAGACAGACGTAAGAGATTAGACAGACAGAGGCCAAAACAAAACAATTTAGATGGTTGATGCAAGAAAAGTTTTTCATTTGTCCTTGTAATGGAGGAATATGAATATGCATTGGCATCACAATAGCGTTTTGAGAAATAAAATATACTTTTTTTTTTATTTATTATTTAGCACAGTAGGTAAAATCTGTGGAAATCTTTTAACAAATGTAATTTTCACATTGCAATAACTGAACTCATCCCAGATTACATGATATTATCACAATATTCTACTGGAAAAACTGTGACAATTGTGAATTCTTGCCTTCACAGAATGTTGGCGTGGTGAACAGAATTATGGGATTTCCTTCACACATAAGAACATGCCACCATGTCAATGAGACACACTTGTCCAACAATGCTGCCTACTTAGGCTGCCTCGTCCCAAATAGGATAATTGTAGTGTTCTCAATGGCGATGTGTATGTATGTTGTAGGTTTTTGGATAATTGGTTCCTCTAGGTTTTTTTTTTGAGTTGATGGTAGTAATAGACTAAGCTAGTGCAATGAAAGTGTAAAATTGATGAAGCTCCATCTCTGTTTTATCAGGAATTGCGTACATAAGGAATAAAACACAATGGGAAGTGCTGTTATAGGAAAATAATCAACGACAGCATGATGTAGAGCCTTTACGATCCCTGAAAGCTGCTGTTACAGAAAATTAATCTCAACAATCAGATTCGACAATTCAACAACACTGTGGTGTTAAGTATTTCGATCATTCCTCGAATAAAAGTAGCTACTGTGCTGCTTTAAAAACTGAAGAGACTGCCTGACTGTGTCTCCATCATTACTCTGAACCATGGCCCACCAAACAGACAGATATTTATACTTTTTGAATATGTAACTTGTGAAATTAAGGACTATGCATCACTGTTCTGGTGTCACTAACTGATTTAGGTCCATTGTGGGCAGGAATCAAGACGGAAAGTCAAGCTCAGTCTCCAGGACAGAGCAGCTTCCTCAGTTACAGCTCCAGCTTCTCAACACCGCAGACGGGACAAGCGCCCTACAGCTACCAAATGCAAGGTCGGAGTCTGTTTCTTCTTCTTCTTCTTCTTCTTCTTCTTCTTTTCTCGTTCCCGCCTCAATGGAAAAGAGCTGTGGTTTCTTAATTCAGTCCAAATGTGTCAATTAATCAAATGAAATCGCTTGATTTGGTGTTTGAACACATACATGCAGACAGAAACAGATTCACACAGGCAATTTTTCCCCTTTTTTTTTTCTGACAGGTTTCATTTATCAGCCTTAACTGCATTTTGATCGTCATGTTCAAATATAAAGTCAGGATTCAGTTTATTTATCCCTGTAATTTTTTTTTTTTCCAAGCAGTGGAAAGAAAGTAGCACTCTTTCAATGACTCTCACTCATCCAGATGATAACTGTTTCAGTAATCGTGTCTTTCTTCCTTCTTCGTACACGATGTGAGGTCAATTTTGTTTAAAATAAAGTCCATCTGGACTCCATCACACGCTCCCGCGACAAGAAAACAAAACCTCTGCTGCAAAAAAAGAGCAAACGAAGCCGCAATTGAAAAGTCACTGTCTTCTCTTGAGGGAAATATTAAGTGAAGCACAACAAATAAGTGCAGGAGTGTGTAGTTTGGAATGAAGGAGGGTGGGTGGGTGGGGGGTTTGCGAGGTTTTTGCCCCAGGGAGGGTGGGGTGTTGGGTGACCAGGCCCTTTTCCCCAGCATGAGGCAATTCTTCATGGACAGGAGGGAGTTTAAAACGGCCTTTCATGTGGCTCCACACTCCATCCAGAGTCAACGTCTGTCCCTTTTATGACTTTTTGAACTGTAGGTTTTGCTAATTCAGTGTGCAATGGGAGTCTGAGGAGAAAGTTCACGGTTGGGCTCCTCCCCTCCCCTGCACCCCCCCCCCCCCCCCCCCCCCCCCCCCCCCCCCCCCCCCCCCCCCCCCCCCCCCACACACACACACACACACATTAAGAAGAGGTAGAAAGAAAAATGAAGACTTTGCCACACTTTTATTGAGACGTCTAGCATCTAGTTAGAAATGCAAGCTCTGCTGCAAATCAAGAAATGTTTCCTAAACCCATCAGACCCCAAACCAAGTCAACTAGCTTTTCCCCAGCATGCCTTACATCCTTTCTAAATTTTATTTAGCACTTTCCTTGTTCCTGCTAATTCAGGAGTCTGATGCTCTTTATGTGACGTCTGCAGCAAAGAAAACTATTTTGTCACGCTTTTATTGAGACGTCTGGTTTGAGATCTCTGCTAAACTTCCCATCAGTGACTGAAGGTGATTAAAATTATATGTTTAAATATTCTTTGAATTAAACCCCAGACTGAAGCACTTAATGTACAGATTCTGTTCATACTCTATGTTATTTCTATGGTAATATGAATAGATTTTTGGTTTAATGTCGAAAATTTTCCATTTAAATGCACTAATGGAATTTGAATTCCATCAATTTGAATTCCATCCGCCAACTTATGATGTCATAACGCCTTTTGCAGCTGAAGCAGACCAATCAGCAGCTTTGTTCTGAAACTTCAAACAGCAGTGTTTATTTAAGAAAAGTAGCACAGCATGTAGAAAAAACAAGAGGATGAGATGATTTGCACATTAGCAAAATGGATAAAGGAAAAAGAAGTAAAACACAAAAAACAGTGGAAAAAAAAACATTTTGATCCCTCTGTGGAATGAATGTTAGATACGACATTTTCAGGCATAATATAAACTAATCACTCTCCAAATGTGCTAAAAAAAATTATTGCTATAATTGCTGTGTTCTAAATAGCTGATAAATGTTATGTAGCATTACTGTACCCATTACTTTCCCTATGGTATTGTTCAAGTAGTAACAATGGGCCTCATTTATCAAACTGGATATGAACGGATTTATTCATAAATTGTTCGTAGGATAAGTTACGCAAGAAATTTAGCATTCATGAAAATCCCATAATTTCAGGGAAGAAAAAAAAAACATTCATATCGTACTTCAGCACCTGAGTGTGTGCAAATTTACATGTTCACCTTGTGAACCTTGATTGATTGGCTTCAAATCGTACAATTAGCACGAATTACTGAAAATGCATATACAGATCACGCTGTCAAGTTTAAACAGCTTATTTATTTCAGTTGCACATAAAGTTAGTGATTTATTGCTTTGAAAGAAAGCAATAAAACAAATCCGTAAACTAAAAAGAATAAGACTAGCTTTTCAATGAGGACATCATATGCCGGTGTATAAAAGGAGGAAGCTTTAGTGTTTGTTGCAGCTGACGCTCTGCAATGGCTGAGCTGCATTACTGGAATTTAGTCACTGTTTTGTTGTTTTCAGCTCACTTTGAGCTTTGCTTTTTATGGAGTTTTGTGGGTGTCACGAAATGTAAATCAGCTGTGCTGTGAACATGCTTGGTAATTTACGGCTGGTTGATATTTATCAGCATGCACATGTCAGTATGATGAAAATCAGAATTCCCAGAACTTTATTAAGTTCAGTCTAGTGTATGAAAACATCTACTTCAACTTCCTTAAAGATTGATAAATGAGGCATATTATCAGTACAGTTATTGCATATTTCCGTATCATGGTATCCCTTCATAAGGATATGTCACCAGACACTTACAATCCAAACATGGTGTCCTGTGCATAGAGTTAGACAGAATACGTTTCTTTTTGACGTAAAAGTGGCTATGCTGAACTTGCATTGCCCTGCTCTACATTTGTTATGCTTTAGAAGTAAAGGGGAATTTCTTGTTGACCACAATACAAAAGAGTGTGTTTTCTTCAACAAAAGTGCAGTTAAATTGTTATAGAAAAACACAGCAAATGAATCTGTATGGCAGATTGAGAGAGAGAGAGTGGGAGAGAGAGGAACAGCTGTTCATTAGCTTAGAGTCTGTTGATATTAGTTAAACTGGCCACAATGGGAACCAACTTCCTGGGAAAATATTTTCACCGTGACACGGTGTTAGAGAGAGTGTTAGAAAGGCATGTTGAAAAGTTTACTCTCACTCTCGCATGTTTTGGTGACATGACTGTTCAGACTGTAATGGCATTTTGATATAAATAGAATAAATATGCATTAAAAAAAAATGAAATCTTAGATTATGAATCTGATCTGAACTATATGATTGTCTGGGTAACATCTGACATAGAGTTCCACACAAATTTCTACCTGAGTGACTGGGAGTCATGTCAGATGGGTGTCAATCAAGTGTGCTAATTAGAATATTAGGCCACACCTACGTCAGTTTCTAGAAAGCATCACAGCAAAAAGATCATTGTTATATGGTAGAGCGAGCATTACATTGAACACACACACTCTCTCTCTCTCTCTCAGTTAAAATCATCTTAAATTTATGCATGCTTTTGGGAAACATCTATTCTTCATTCATCAAAAGTTTGCTAGATGTTTAATATAACACACATATCTGGTGTCATGCAGATATTTTTTAGAGTTTACTCTGCGACTTCACGTCATTCAAACATGTAAGCACAAGAATTCGTACACGTTTTCACACGTATTTATTAGGTATAATCTTCAGATTGCCTCTCTACAGAGCGATATATTTAAGTCCTTCCTGGTCCAAGTGAAGTGAAGACAGATTTGTGTATTCATCAGCCTTTCAGTAGTTTACACACAACACTGGGACTGTTTCCACCATTGTGAAGGTGATAATTGATTAAAAAAAAAGACCCATCCTCCCATTCAACCCTCCTTCCCTCCTTCACCTCTTTCTTTTCAAACTGCAGCCAGTGTAGATAAAACCACTGATAAGGCAAAGATAAGACATAAAGACACTGTTAGTCATCTCCCTCGTCTCACACAACCCTCACACGCTTCACGCTTTAGTTTTAGCCTAAAGCAATGCGGCTTTCACGCATCAGAGTTTTGTTTTCCTGTGCAAGATGCTATCACATATTTCAGGCAAGGAATCATTTCCTCTTATTTTATTTTTGCTTTTTCGATTACAAGCATTCATCTATTTGAACTATTGAAATAATTGAAGTGTATTATTTAAAAGTCATAAATGCATATCAGTTATTCTAGCACCGGGAACTGATGCATGGAAATTTCATCATTTATAACTTTGAATTAAATTACAAATTCATATGCTAATTCTTTTGTGAGTACATCTCTACTGTTAGAATATCTGAAACTATGCATGGAAATAAATGACAGTTTTAGTGTAATGGATGTGGAATTTGAACTCAGAAGTGACTCACAAGCTTAGCGTTAATATTTGGTCATGTGACCTTTTAGGTAGAAAAAGAGCACAGTTTGACAGTAACATATTCAAGTACACAGTAAAGAAATGAGGCACTTTATTTGTCTGTGGGATGTGATATCACATGGACAGAGACCTTTAAAGGTGCCATTAGCTTTTTTTTTTTTTTTTTTTTTTTTTTTTTTTTTTTTTTTTTTTTTTTTTGGTAATATTCTGTAATACAAGATTTCCTCACATTCTGACAGATCACATAAGATATCAACTCAAAAGAAAAATTCTGGTCTCTATGACATTCCATGTTCTTTAAACTGGAGAAAACCAAATGATGTGGGTCACCAAAATCCATCCAATCAGTGCATGAAGTGCATCTACTTTCCTGGCAATCATGTTTCCTGCCTATTAGGGATGTAACTGAATATTAATACATTATTCTGACTGAACAGATACTGTGTGCTAAACGGATACAAATACAGATATGAATAGGAGGTGCACTATTCATTTATTATTATTATTATTATTATTATTATTATTATTATTATTATTATTATTATTAAATAATACGTTTCACAGGGCATCTGAGTAAGAATAGGAGTGCATCAGGTTTGGGATCCTGACTCACCCAACAAAAAAGTCACATGAGCGGGAGGTTTTTAAAAAAAAAAAAAATTAACTTTCATGCGGTTTTACACCACGCCCACTGCAGGCTTAAATCCAAATACAGATACGGATATTTGGAGCGCTAAACATATACAGATAAAGACAGTAGCATTCTGTTAAACACCTACTGTCCATACCTAATACCAAAAATCATTTTCGTGTTTTATGTCACCAGGTTTTGGAGGGTTTGGCGTAGCTTAAAGTCCTCCTGATGTGCCTTGAAACACGTAGCATTATTCAATGAGTTGACATAATTTTCACTGAAACAGGAAGTCAGGGCGGGACATATCGAGTGGCTTCTCCCCCCTTTCTGAATAGCCAATCACGTTTAGCTTACCTCACAGCCCGGGCTAAGCTGATATGATTTCTCTGGCTCAACAACTTCGGCAAGGTGATTTTTATAATGTTGGGGGCGGGACACTGCAGAGACACTAGAGAGCAATCGATTTGAAAGGAAATCTGATGAGAAGCTGAAGTGCAGAATGATGTCATCAAAATTGCTGATCCGTATTGGTGGTAGAGAGAGAAATTTTGAATGCATATATCTTCTAAACGCGAATTTTGTCATTGTTTTGGAGCACCCTAGCTTATAGATAACCTTACGGCTGACATAATCATACTAAAAGCCACAAAATTTCAGTTTTGATTTCATGGGGACTTTAAGGGAAAACATGGGGGGTGGGGGGATGGGGGGTTGCTGTATTTGTTTTAAAGCTAAGATCCGTCACTGACAATCACTTACTGCAGCTTTAACAGATGACCAATTTTCGACAGATACTGTCAGTGTTGAAGACAAAGTAAAGTGTAGTTTTGCACTGAAATATGAATATCATAAGAAATCAAAAGGTTAAAAAATGAAAGTGTTTCATGGTAAGGTTGACGCTTGTATGGAAATGCCCAAATCCACGTCAACTATTACATCAGCTGAAACTATAAATGTATTTTACACACACACACACACACACACACACACACACACACACACACACAACAAGTCACGGTTAGGTGTCTTTCTCTTACAGGAGGCAGTTTTACAACGACATCAGGATTGTACGCAGGAAGCAATTCCCTCACAAACTCGACTGGATTTAACAACACACAACAGGTAGCTGTAATCCACTTTCCCTTGCCTCAACTGTTGTAAATGTATTTCCTTTAGCGCTTAGCTTAGCCTATACAAAGCCAGTGCATGTCTGCATATGGAAGCCTTTACAAAACATGTGTACGCTTGCATATTGTCCACATGATATGAGCACAACAGTGCACATCGCACCAGGTAGCCATAGTCACTTTTTACTACTTTCACTGCTGTAAATGGATTTCCTTTATCTTTTAGTATCAACCGTTGCGTGTAGCATAACACAAACTGGATTTCTGGAAACTTTTATAAAACATCTGTACACTTATAAGCTTTTTACAACACTCAAGTCAGCCATAATCCATTTTGTCCAACTTTCTGGCTGCCTCATAAATGATGAAAGAATGGTTGCCATTATTTTGCCTCTATAAATTCATTCATGCTAGCAAACACAAACACAGGCAGCTGAAGGAACAGTTTGGCCAAAATGTCCATCTTACCCCAAAACATGTTTCTTGTCTGAAGTTTACTGTTCCTAGCATGTAAATAAAGCTCATATCCTCCCACATATGAGCACAACAGGAGGCTACACAACACACCAAACAGCTTTAGCTTTATTTTTCCATCATAAACAGTGCATATTGACAGCGTATCTTCTTTAAAGGTTAGCTTCAGCTGTTGCAAGTCAACATATGCAAACCGGATTTCTGGAAACCTTTCTAGAACATCTGTATCCTTAAATCTTATCCACATAATAGGAATCACTCCAAAATGTCTAGCCTGCTGCAGACAAGGATCACCTCTGTGATATTCTCACATATGTGTTACGCCGTGAGGGCAAAAAAGTAGACAAAAGACAGATCTCTTCCCAGATGGAGCACATGACAGACATGTGTTCACGTTTACATATTTGGGAATCTATGCAAGGAAGTAGCAGTGTTTGTAGAGTGTTTCAATCCTGTATCACGTTACAGCCATGCAGCGTGTGTGTGTGTGTGTGTGTGTTCCTCTGCTATAAATACAATGTACATTAATTGATATTTATATATTGTGGCTTGCATATTATATCATTTTCTGTGTAGAAATGATAACACTCCTATTCCACAGACACAGTGCGAAACTTTTTTAATAACTGGTTTAAAAGATAAAATACAATGGAACTGTTTTAGATTAGACTTTAAATTGTTTTCAGTTTTATTCATCAATTCACAATTAATAGCTCATCTCTGAAGCTAACAGTCGCTAATAATAGCTAAGACATACATATAGTATATATATATATATATATATATATATATATATATATATATATATATATATATATATATATATATATATATATATATGGAGTATAACTGGAGTATAAGAGTAGTTAATAGTAGCTAAAACTTGGAGATTATAGTAGCTAACAGTAGCTAAATCCTGTATTTTCTATTAGATAATCATAGCTAATAAGAAGTAAGAACCTGGAGTTTATAGTAGCTAACAGTAGTTAATAGTAGCTATAAGTTGTAGTTTATAGTAGATAATGATAGTTAATAGTAGCTAGCAACTAGAACTTATTGTAGATAACTGTAGTAGTAGCTAACATTTATAACATCTAATTGTAATAGTAGCTAGAGCCTGAAACTTCGTACTTATAGTAGTTAACAGTAATAGTACTTAACACTTATAACTTAGTGTAGCTAACAGTAATAGTAGCTAGCACCTGTTCTATCAGTGTCAGTATATTATATATTAATATGCTTATTTTAGCTAATGAGCTAGCTATATTATAACATTGGCATTGGTAAATTTTATGTATTTATGTATGTATTATGTCATTGAATGTACACATCTTTACGCACACTTGTTTGCGTGTTTGTGTGTGCAGGATTACCCGTCCTACCCTGCGTTTGGCCAGGGTCAGTATGCCCAGTATTACAACAGTAGCCCATACACGTCACCCTACATGACCAGCAACAACACAAGTCCCACCACGCCGTCCACCACGGCCACGTACACGCTGCAGGAGCCGCCATCCGCAATCACCAGCCAGGCTCTAACCGACCAATCAGCAGGTGAGATGCTAACGACAACTGTTTGCTACCAAATAGCCTCATGGTTTTTAGCTACGGTATTTGCAAGCTGTTTATCAAACAAAGGGGTGAAGAAGCCAAGTAACAATTAGTAAAAGCAATACCTTCATAAGTTACTATTAGCTCAAGATGCTTTAAATAGTGACTACTGAACTGACTCACCCCTTTTTCATTGCTATACTGGCTTACTAATGTCTTAAGATGGCTTTACTGTGTGCGATTTTGTGCTTGATTTTGCTTTTAGGCAACAATCACACATTGTAAAAGAGTTGTTTGGTTGTGAGTTAAAGATTACTGTCAAATACAGTTGACGTCAAAGTTCTGGCGGACATTTTGTGTAAAATCTCAGAGTATGACCACTGCTATGACACTTGTCTAAAAGCCACCAATAGGTGCATGGCATAGGATTATGCAACAGCTACAATTACGGTAGTGGTAATGCCGAAACGTAAACAAAACCTGCTAACGAACAGAAAAATGTTACTATTGTTACTCATATAACTCAAGCTAGCTTTGACGAAAGATTCTGTTTATGTGACTCCATTTTATGCACAAGCCCAGATTGATGACATAAGCAGAACAGTAAATTTCTTTAGTCACAGGTCTATCTCCAGAAGATCTTCATCATATAATCTGACCTGGAGAACACACGTTATTATACAGGTCGTTATAGAATTCAAGATTTTATTGTACAGCGTAGACCACCAGAGATGGCTGGTACAGCCATTGAACATCACATGTGTAATATAACAATGACTTTTACAAATGGTTCCTCACATTAATAACACACTTTTTCTGTGATTCCACTTTTAGTAAAAAGTTCAAAAGAGTCATTCTGACCTGAAGAACAGAACAGACAGGCTGAACCAGGGCACTCCAGACGCTCCCTTATTGCCATTAGTGTTGAATAAACGGTATCAGGGGTGTAAGAGGATCAGATAAATGGATTCAGCCGCACATTGTTCAGGTTTCGAAGGTGAGAGCCTTTTTTTTATTTTCTCTCTTTTGATACACTTTTTTGTGTCTTCCTGCAGGAGAGTACAGTACAATCCACAGTCCATCAACCCCCATTAAAGATTCAGATTCGGATCGATTGCGTCGGGCCTCGGATGGAAAGTCACGTGGAAGAGGAAGAAGGAACAATAATCCGTCTCCACCGCCGGACTCTGACCTTGAGGTACTGCGCAACTTACTTTCTGGTTCCAGTAAATGTAACCAGGAATTTAGATGTTTAACCCGAATTTTTTAGTAGAATGTCATTCATGAGTAACGATTTTCAAAAATTGACAAGAAAACGGAGAGTTTTCTTGTATGAACAATCCAATATTTGTCCTTTGCAATCTATATGCTAAGTACATTATAGCATTAGTGTTAACGATACATATTTTTAACACTTTGTTTTCTTATATATTTAGCATAAAACTTGATGTTGCATTACATTATTGATCTTGTATCTCATAGCATGTTAACATATCTTCTTAATTAGTTGGTCATTATCGATCATGTTAATGCAAGAACCATTTTTTTTTTGCATTTTCTTGCATGCCGCCTTGTCCCTTGGCCCCTAAACCCTAGCGCCCTATTTATTGACAAGCGTCTCAGTTTGCATGTGTCATTGATTTAGCATTCTCCTTCTCCGTTCCCTTCCAGCGTGTGTTCATTTGGGATTTGGACGAAACGATCATCGTTTTCCATTCCTTGCTCACGGGGTCTTACGCCAACAGATACGGACGGGTGAGTGTTTTGAAAATGAATGAAAAAAAAAAAATCTGTGAAGGTTGCAGTGAAAAAATGCACATAAAAATGGAGCAGTTTGAGTATACACAACTGTCAGGGTGTTATGATCAGCTGTGTTTATAGTAGTCTATAATAGTTATATATTTAATGTTATGCTGTGTAGGAGAAACTGGAGTCCTGATATCAGAAAATAATTTTCCCTGTTAACTCACTAACTTGCCTTAAAACATATTTTTTGTGTGGTTGCTTTAGAACTAAATGATACTGAATGAAATTAGCAACACAAGTCATTTGCATTTAACAAATGTTCTAGCCCCATAGAACACACACACCTGACCATTGTTGGATTGTTGCTATGGACCATTGTTGGATCGTTGCTATACACCTATGAGGGCAATATATTTCTCCAATGTTGCTTTTTTAAAAAAATATATAAATCTGATTTATATATGATACATTTTTGAGTAAATCCGTGTCTATTTGTTGTCACTGTCATGGTTACATTGTGACTTTGTTCCATAGTATCATGAGCATTCATTTTGAACTGTGATTCCATTTTTGCCCTATCCACCAATCGGAAACAAGTATTTGTGATGTCACGATACTTGTCAGATGATTGAAACCTGCTTTAAAGTTTCATTTCGAACTGTGTTAAATTGACTTGATCCACCAATCAGAAACAAGTATTTGTGAACAAAGCATTTTCTAGCGATTAGAGAAAAAGCTGTTTCTACATTATTTTGATAAAACACCAAAAAAGCACTTTAAACAACATTCCAGACGCTTCCTTCATTGAATAAGCCTCACACTGCTGCTACAATGCTACACAATATTATATGTTATCCTCTTTAAAAAAAAGATACAGTGAAGCAATGAATCCCGTCATATTTGGCGAATTTGTTGCATCGTTCCAAGACCAGTTTGACTAATTGTTTCCTTTTTTAATCGGCCCAACGAGGCCTGAGAGGAATGCGATTTGGCCTGCAGCTGTCTGAGATATGTGACCGCAAAACAGTTGCACTGAGAATGTCACTTCACACTTCTTAAGCGTTTTTTTTTTTTTTTTTTTTTTTTTTTTTTTTTTTTTTTTTTTTTGCTTTCCTGTCCTTCAAAATTACTTCATTGTTAGTTTAATGAAGTGCTTTCCAAACCTTCCGCTCTTAGCGAGATTAGCCTGGTACTTTCCGGGATTCTGAAACAGACAGATGGCTACATGGAGCAGATTTCTGTTATGGTCATGAGAGTGTGTAAAGGTAGAGCCATCATGGAGCTAAAGAATAATGTGCGACGGAAATTACTGAGGCTAATAAATATCTCGCGGTTTCAGCCAGAGAGCTGTTTTTGGTATCCTATAAAACAGCCTTGGCTGAAATCATGGTTTAATATTTAATATTTAATAGAAGCATCGTGAAAAGGAGTTTGAATTATTTGGATTGATTCTCAAGCCTTACTGATGATGCCATGCATTTATTTGACTTGGACTGACATTCATCAATTAGTGTACTGAATGGAATAAAAAAACAGAACAATGCTTAGTGTGGTATGTCTAATGACAGAGTTGTGTAGCTGCTTTCATTTTCTTTTGTGCTAAGATTCTATGATGGTGTGTGTGTGTGTGTGTGTGTGTGTGTTGATGGAGTCGTTTCGCTCTCTTTGTTCCTGCAGTGGGGTGTTTGATGGCTGCGGTGTTTTGTTTTAAGGCCTAGAGAGCTTTGCCCCTCGACCCTTAACTCTGTTTATTTACTTTGTCTTTGCTGTGCATGCTGGGAAAAAAAGTGAGCCTTTGGGCTTCAAACACACACACACACAGACTCCTCTCATGCAGTTCAAAGTAGCTTTATTACCATGACCATACCAAGATACCAAGATACCATTCAGAGATGTAGTATTACCGCATACATGGAGCAAAAAAGGGCCTCAGTGGTCTAGGCTCTCTCTCTCTCTCTCTCTCTCTCTCTCTCTCTCTCCTGTCTCTCTATGTCTTTCAAATGTGCAACACACTGAGCTGCTCTCAGCTGAATCAATAGGTATATATATATATATATATATATATTTTAAATGAAGTTCTTTGATGCATGTAATTTGTGCAATTCTCTGATTCTTATATTCTCAGAATATAACTCAAAATAAATGAATAAATAAATAAATAAAAAAACCTCACCTGTCACTCAAATAATAATACGAATAAAATATTGCTGTATTGCTATAAAATCTGGTAGTGAGTTGCTAAAGATGCTTCACTGCACTGTTCTGGAGTCAGTAGGTCTTAATGTACAGCCACTGTACATTAAGGTTGTCCAAAAAGACAAAAAAAAAAAAGACCAGAAGAAATCTGAGAGCCATTGAATGTCCACTAGAAATGTGGGTTTATTAAAACATTGTTATTTTTTTTATACTCAATTAACTCAAGTAGAATATTCAAGTAGTATATTCAAGTAGAAGTAGTGAACAGAACTATAAGATCTTTTTTCTTTTTTGTTCTTTGTAATTTTTGTAAATATTTCTAATATTGCAAATTATGAGATGAAGATTTTGGTTAATGGTATACAACATTTTGGAATAACAGAATAACCCAGAGAACCTGAAAGAAACCTCCGGGAAGTGTACGAGCCTTTGATTGCACTCCATAAATGCTGTTGCTTATCAACTTTTCAATGGTTTATTTCTATTAAATATTTCTAGTCATTTAAATAAATAATGCTATGAAATACAATGAGATCAGAAAAGACGTTGCGTTATAATGAAGCAAAATGTTTCTGTTGATGAATGCATATGAAAAATAGTTTTTTTAAGACTGCGTTCAGTTCGGAAATATTGGTTATATTGTATAATTGTGGATATGGCTGTAATTTATATTGTTATAAAGTCTTAATCGAGCTGGAACAGAACTACTATGAGAGCAAGGAGGAAAAGAAACTATTTTCCCCCCCCGCTGAACGCATACTATAAATAGAGCTGTATTGGAAAAGTGCACTGCTGTGGTTATCAGTTATCCTAATTGGCATAAAGGCAGCTCACTTCCATAAAGCTGATGGCCGAGACCAGCTGTGTGACCATCGGGGTTTTAGGGTGTGCCTCTACGTGTGTGTGTGTGTGTGTGTGTGTGCGTGTGTGTGCGGCTGTGCGGTGGTGTCGGCGGGGGGATTTGGCGCCCTGCTGATGATGGCTGATGGGTAAAAACAGGTGGAGCACTGACAGGAGCAGAGCCTTTTGACCTTTTGGCCTCCTTGTATTCTTAACTCCTCCTGCTGAATGATTGTCTCGATTTAATTGGAGGGGATTCGCCACGCCGCAGAAATGCACTTTACATTCCTCTCAGCACCGAACTCGTTTTTATTAACTGTCGGATGCAAAATGCAGACGTGTGTAATGAGGGCGATGAGTAGCGGGCTCATAAATAGATATTATAGCAGCGTGGATGTGTCCTGACACACTACAATATCATACTGCATGTGTGTGTATATGGTTAGTGTCTGAGCGCATGACCAACAGGGTCTAACAGGTGGCTTAAAGTGAAATATCGGGATTTTCATGACATTTTCAAGCACGAATTTATTTTTTCCAGGACACGAATGATGTAATGATGTAAATGTTACAGTGTTATATGCTTAGATTGAGCTCATTTTATCTCTGCTGTGGAGTTATCTTTGCGATGGACAAATGACAGATGAATAAATTTCAGCTTTATTTTATGATACTTTTACTCTTTTTTTTAAGTACTTCTAAAAAAGAAAACCTCAATCAAACCTCAAACATCTTGAGCAGGCCAAATACAAGGAACTACTTTTATTCAATCAAACACTACTCTGACATTTTCCTAGACTGGTCTTAGTTTCACAACACAGTTCTTATGCAGATCTCGGAAGTGTTTAAAAAGCAGACCTAGAAAAGTATGGAAATTCAGACAAATGTGTAGGAAAAGGTATGGATACACAGACATCACAGTAAGCCTTGTGACTCTAAAGTCCTAAATCCGTTGTTTTATTGTTCTTATTTTCTTTTTTTAGTGAAATCTTCATAATTGATATAACTTTTCATATAATTTTTTTTTTTATAAAGAAGTAGCCAGAAAATAAAAATAAAAGTTTTAAAAATTCTAAAAAGGACACACTTAATTAATGAAGAAGAAATGCGAATCTGACTCTGTGTGTGGTTCTTCTGCACTTAAATCATTTTCATTGTTGAGTGCGACACGCAATCAGGAGAAAAGCTCAGGTGATTCTTCAGGTGGCTTTACATTTAATCCCCACTGCTGAACACACTGACTCTCTCTCTCTCTCTCACACACACACACACACACACACACACACACACACACACACATACATACAGGAACAAATCCTCTCCTTCACCTGCTCTCCTCTCACTCTCTCTCTCTTTTAATAAAGAGCTCAGAGATTAGGAACATGAAGCCCCGAGTGAACGATGATTACAAAAAAATACAGTTTAAAAGGAAGTGATTGACTAATGTCTGAATCCGCTTTTAATAAGATTTGTAACGTCTTCAGTGCTCCAGATTTGGGTAAAATTCAATTACCTCAAACAAAACAATTAAACATATATGAATAACCAAATACACACTGATAGAAACAATAAAACACTGAAGTTCAATTATATTATTCTAATGCTATCTTTGCTAGCAATGAGACAGACACGTGCTTTTAATTCTGATCAGTTTAATATTCAAAGTGTATGTAAAAAACATCGGTAGACATTATTTATTAATATAGATTTTTTGGTATTTTGCCTTTTGATGATATTAGGGAATATTAGGGATATTGAGGAAAAGCTTCAGCATTTGTCTGGGAAAAAAAGGCTCTTTTTTCCATTTTTCTCAAATCTGTTTATGTCTGAGAGACTCTACAAATGCATCATTCAAGTGCAGATTAAAACTGCGTCCTGTCTGAGGTGGATTGTAAATGGAGGTTTTATGGTTTAACAATGAGAAAATGATGATGCAGAAACTAAAGCATGTGAAGAATAATGTGTTTATGATACCAAAATGAGCTTCAGCACATCTCAATGCACTTTTACAGACTTTTACAGCTTTTGCAGCCCACACAGCAACACTATAAGCCAAACCCAAACAGCAATCATGTTAACTAGGGATGCAACTAGTAATGAGTATCAGTATCACTTTGATATTGGCCTGAAACTCTGTATCAGTACTGAATTGCACATGACACTTTACAATCTGAGCTAGTTAAATCCAGGAGTGTGAGTAACTCTGACAGTTTTCTATGAAATATCTCCTATTAGTTGGCTATTTCTGTAGCAGTGTCCTGAGGAAGCGAAAATTTGTGACATAAAATACTCAGGAATGTAGCTCGTGTTAGTTGGAAAACGCATGCATAATGAGCTCCTTCTTCTGAATTGAAGACTTTTATATATGGACTTAACGACATACCAGTTCAAAGCCACTCCTATTTCCATATATGGACTCAATGCAACACCACATATCCATATATGGAAATAGGAGTGGCCTTGAGCTGGTGTCTCTTTAAGTTCGTATACTGTATAGATGTGAAAATAACTTCAAAATGACTTGGATTACTTGGGCTATATATATCTATATATCTATATCTATGTATATGTTCAATTCAAAAAAAGAAACTCAATTGCATTCATACTATATATATATATTCTATAATTCTAGTATATATAGACTTAAAGATATCAGTTAATGGCCACTCCTGTTTCCATATATGGACACAAAGCCACACCTACTTTTCCAAATATGGACTCGATGTGGCAAATACATTTCCGTATATGGACTCAGTATAATCTTCATTTCCATAGAAGGACTTGATGCAATATCTACATGTATATAGACTATGTACTCAATGCGACAACTACATTTCCATATATGGACTCAATGTGATAAACTTTGTGTCCGTTGTGATTTGTAGATGGTTTGATCTAAGGTTTGATCAATCATATTTGGTATTATACTTAATAATCCATATTTCATGTTTTCCAGGATCCACCGACGTCTGTGTCGTTGGGACTCCGAATGGAGGAGATGATCTTCAATTTAGCAGACACACATTTATTCTTCAATGACTTAGAAGTAAGTGCCCAAGTGTTTTTATTTTTCTGAGCTGGCTTCTTTTGAACTCAGTAATGTGTCTGGCATTCATTCTTATTTTAATAGAAATTTAGAATTTGTTTGTATACCTATAATGGAAACATTCAAAACAAGCCTGTCTGAGGAGGAAAAGTTGTGGTGTGGATACAGAGAACTACTTCTAGCTCCTTTAGAAAAAATTGTTGTTTTTGTAAGTTCTTTCAGCTTGTTTCGATGAAATTTGCTTCAACTTGGTGAAACAGTAGAATGGAACCAGCTACGTTGACTTTCTGTGGCAGAAAGTAAATGTTGCTGGCCTCTAAACAAAACATTCCTCAGTACTGTTAGCATAATTTCTTCATCAGCTTATGTAAAGCCTAGTCCTGAAGTAAAAGTTGTTATATTAAGAGAGAGTGTTGGTCTAAAGCAACTACTTTTACTTCCTGTCAAGGGAAAATGGGTGGCTAACATTAGCATAAAAAATGTTGTCCGTATATAACTGAACAGTGGCAATATAGTTTGTTCATCATTGGTTGTTTTCCATAGCCTTTTTTTTTTTTTTTGCTAAAATATATTGGATTTAATTTGGAATATTTGCTTTAAAACAAGATCTTAGTGGCCCAGAAAACACCATCCGCATACTTGTTTTTTCCACCCGCAACCTTGTTCCAAAACTAGCTCAATTTGGTGTAAACCCTGGCAACCTTGTGTTTATGTTACATTACGAGCAAGTGCAGTCCTGGGAGAGTGAAATGGCAGCTTGTTTTCGCCTACCTCACAAAACTCCCCTTAATTCTGCGCTAACGTTAGTGTATTTTCTTTACCATAACATGCAAAGCCCAATCCTGAGATTGAAGATAAGTCAGACTGTATAGATTACATTATGAGCACGACACATTATGAACGAGAAGTCACAACACAGTGTCTAAGTTACATTATGAAGCTTAGCAGCAACAACCGTTTAATGGCATAAAAGTTCCTAAGCCATGATGTATGACTTCAGAGCCCGAGGGACATGATGAATTTTACATGTCCTGTCAGTCTCACTGCCCCTCCCCAACACTTTTGCCCCCTTTCACCCCTCCCCCCTCCGGCCAGGGCAATTTGTCAGTGTCTAGTGTTTCTCTATGTGCTCGGAGTGTCTACGTGTCATGCTGCGATGCTATCCACCCCTCTTGGTCATGGTTTGGGGCGACCCCCATTCTCCTGATTCATGCAGATCAGTGTAAAATCTGCCCCCAGGGGCGATTACTGCGTGGGTGTCTGTCTGCTTTACTCAATCAGGGGTAAAACTTGGGCTGGCTGGGTCAAATTTGCCTCCAATTTGTAGCATGGTAAGAGTGTTAGCTTACATCCATGTACTCTTTTACTTAAAATGTAGTGCATTGTAATACTTTCTTATCAATTGCATCATTTTTCTTACCTAGGAAAACTTAAAAAATCCGTCCTTCGAGTAGATCAGACTGTCACAGAAACACAAATGTTGCTAACTAAAGCTAAGTCACAGGCATGCTTGATACACTGCTTATGCGGTTTTTTTTTTTGTTTGTTTTTTTTTTGGTCCTTCAACATGGAAAGCTAAACCTATGTCTTGTCGTTCAGGTTGTTAAAGTCATGAGACCACTGTTGCTAGGCAACTGGGAAATATGGACACTGATTAGAAGTTAAGTAATGAGGATAATGACTAAGATTAATGAGTTGATGAGCTAGCATGAAACTGTTGAGTGTTTTTTGGACAATGGAAGGGCACAGTGACCGTGTGAACAAGACAAAATTGTAAAAAATATCCACATTTTCCTCAGATATGTTGGTAATTTTTCTAAGAAAATATTCCATATGGCTAAAATCGCACTGTAATTATACTTAGCATCGACTGCTATCCAGCCTGGAGAAATAGCCACATTCCATCACAAGTGTTTAACTCAGAGCTATTATAAAATCTTCTACAGTTGTGAATACCTCAAAAGTGGGCTGTTCATGTGAAATATCTTGTAAACCCAATGAACACGTGACTCTCTGAATGTAGCATTACATTAGCTAGCTAGCTAATGTAATGTACCCTTAGGAAGGGGAGGACCTTCTATGACATGATAGCTATGAGACAGTTTGTTTTTCAGACTGTTTTTTTTTTTTTTTTTTGGAAAGACTTGTGGCAAATTATGGTATATTGAGTTGCTCCTGTGCTTGTTGAACAGCATCGTGGTAGGCCTATAGCACATAACCGATTATCTACTCACGCTAATCACAGGAGCGTTAAAGCACAGATTAACGTATTGCACAATGCCCACGTCTTGTTCAAAATGTCATTTCTTATTTCTCATTCAAGACTTGTACAAACCCAAACTAACCAAATGCCAGCTCTCTCTCTCTCTCTCTCTCTCTCTCTCTCTCTCTCTATAATCCGACACCGCTGACCCACAAGCTTTTCCTTTACGTCCTGCTCGTGTCTGACCCTGCAAGAGAGGAAATGTTTTGTTTGATACTTAAGTGTGAAGTGAGCTGCCAAGTTTCATTAGTCACCGACCTTTTCGGACGAGGAGGGAAAAAAAAGAAACGAGCGAGTAGAAAGAAAATGTTTGTGCTGCATGAGACAGCCGAGTCACAGTCGTGCGATCAAAGTTAATGGGCGGCAATTGGCTGTTAAATATTCCCGTATGTTTGGCCACATCGGATTGAGGGAACTGCACTTCGCTTTAATAGACGCGGCCGTGCCGATTTCTGAGAAGTACGAAAATGAGGCTGTGACAAAAAGCTTCAATGTGGCTTTAACATCTGTCCCGTATTTTGATTTCTGTTTCATGTGCCCATGGATGAATTGGCAGCTCGAGTGAGGGAGCCTCTTATAAAAACGGTTCGAATGTGCATAGTTTCCTCTGCTTTATCTCAATGAGGGAATTATTACGGCTCATTTTGACAGGTCGAAAGCCAAGGATGGTTCTGTTAAAACTAGAACAGCATGAGGGCACATACTCCACAACACAGTTTGACAGCAAAGGAATGATGCATGCACTATTTTCTAATTTTTAGACACTATTTGTATTACGCTGTTCCTTTGCGGCGAGCGCTGCATGTCTTTGGTTGGCTGGTTCCATTTTTACAGGCTTCATCTAAACACAAGTGAACACACTACTTCAGTGTAAACAACACCACAGCAGGTCTGTATTTATGGCTCTGTCGAAACGCGTATGCTATATCTAATTTAGTCAGAGCCATAAAGGGAAACCCCACTGCTACCACACACACACACACACACACACACACACGTGTATTACTCAGAATACCCAGAGCATTAAGGATAGGCTGCAGAGGAATATAATATTCCATAACTAATGCACTTTTATGACTTTTTAGAAGTTCCAATATTTTATGTTAACACTATGTGTGCCTCTGGTGGATATAAAAAATATTTTTGGTATAAATATATTAACTACTTTAATATGGACAAAATGCCGACCATTCAGTAAAACTTAAAGTTATGATTTCAGGAACAAAATAACTTTAAAAAATAAATTTACCGATAAAATTAGTGAATAATATTATAATATATGTATTATCCATTATAATTACCATTATGGATGGGATAAATTTTGTATTAAAAATGCACAAGGTTAGTTATAATGGAACTAAGAATGTAGAATAAACAAGAAAATGAACAAAGTTAAATAGAGACATAAGCAGGAACTTGCAAAGCTGTACTCTTTGTGTTTAATAATGAAGTATTTTATTGCTAATATTATACAGAATGTTTTCTGTAGAGTTCTTTAAAGCTTCCATGGTTTGTTGAAATGCGGAGACACTCCGTCCATATAGCATCACATTCATAAATCTGTAATATGAAGATATATTTTATTTTATGCTTATATATATATAAAACCCTGAATATATTCTATATGTCTATAGTTATCTTTCTGTATATCTATCCATACATATATACATAGAGATATAGAGTGCTGATGCTTTGTTGCCTCTAAGTGTGAGTGTGTGTGTGTGTGTGTGTGTGTGTGAGAGAGAGAGAGAGAGAGAGACTGGCCATGGATCCCGCAGTCCCACTTCCTTGTAAAAGTGTATGTGTGTGTGTGTGTGTGTGTGTGTGTGCGCGCGTGTGTGTAGCTAATGCCAAAGTGACGATGCAGAGAAAAGGAATAAAAAGAAAGAGGGCATGCCGAGCTGGTCAGTGGGGATCAGTTACCCGCACACACACACACACACACACGCACACACACACACACACACACACACACAGGCCACTGAATCAACACAAACCCTCAGTATATTGATCAACAGAATAAGCATTAATGTCACTCCTAGCTATAAGATAATAAAGTGTGCAGAGAAATGGATACTTTTTTCAGCCACTTAATTATTAATATTTTACAAAGACAGGACGAATCCATAAAACACTCATCAGCAACGTGATCTGTGTATTGATTGGATGTGCAATATTCTGTTTTTTTTTCCTTTCTGGAAGAAAGATGTTTGGAGGAAATAGATATATCAAGACCAATCCTGGCAATTACTTGGACAATATTGCAGGGTTTGATTTAATAATTATTTTAAAACTGTTATTTCATTTGATTTTATTAATTAAAGATTAGATAATTTATTAGATTGCTAGTTTAACTTAATCTAAGGCCAGAAATTAAATTAGAAAATATGCAGTAAATTATACTAATATATTGGACAATTAGACAATTCTATCATAAGACAGTAATATAATTAACAATAAAACAATCTGTGCAATAATTCGTTAGAAACTGAGCTGAGTATTTGCGTGTCTTGTTTTGCGTCTCTCATATCACCTTTTATACACTTACATATACCTGTGCATTTTTGCTACAGTAGATTTAATCGACGTTTCTTAAAAATCTTTATTATTTTCACTATGAATACACATCATCCCAATCGCACAACGCACCAAAACAAACACAATCTCACTTCTTCCTAACGTCTCGCACTCTATAAATCACCTGGAGTGTCTTGTGAACTACCTGAGAGTGAAGCGTGTGTGTTGGGATGAAAGCATTCCTCTGTGTGTGTGTGTGTGTGAGTGTGAGTGTGTGAGTGTGTATGTGGGACGTTGGAGGATGTTAAGTGTGCATCTATTTTGCCTTCCTCACTCTCTGCAGGGGAAGGTTCGAGGGTAAAAATAAGATAAGACCGCCTGTAGGACGGAGTTCCCTGCCTGAGCTGGGCACGGTTTAAATTAGAGACACACACACACACACACGCGCGCGCAGGGGAAGAGAGCGATGACATGGCAAAGCTGTGACTCTTTTATCTTAACACAGCAGTTAAGATAAAGATTATTTAAAATTTGTTGATTGTTACTGTAGTAGAGATGATACATTTTGAATTATTATTTTTATTATTATTATTACTATTATTATTACTATGAGGTTTGTCCTAATTATATTTCATTTCACTTGAGTTAGTTACATTAATTCAGTTTCATGGATTAAAAGTCGATAAATGCAATTGATCTACATGGGTAGTGTTTTAAAAAGGATTATTATTTCGATTCTTCCTTACTTCCTATTATTATTATTATTATTATTATTATTATTATTATTATTATTATTATTGTTTAACTGAACACATTGCTGCTAGTATTTATATCACACTCAAGCTTTTTTGGATCATTTGTTTATTATATAAAGCTAAGGATGATTATTATTGTCATTTGATTTTATTTTTTCAGGCTCATGTATATGGATTATTTAGTTTTTTCGCAAATTATTGAACCAGTTCCTCTATTTTGTGGCATGAGCTTCTGCACTGATAGATTCAGAACACTGGTCAACGCATTTCTTTGGTTTTGTCGAACCTCTCCGTGACCTGCGCTGCATCCTAACGTTCCCCCATAATTCCACAAACTCCTCCAAGCTTATCAAAATAGAGGAGCAACTCTTTTGAAAGTGAAATAAGTCATTATCATAACTTTCCCTGCACTCGGTGTGTGTGTGTGTGTGTGTGTGTGTGTGTGTGTGTTTAGGCGCTGGATTTGACTCTGTGGATTTTAATGTGTGTTTTTTTGTGTCTAGACACGGCAGCCCTCATGGGTTTGCTGGAAGGACTAAAGAGAGAAAGTCGAGCCTTCAAAAGGCAGCCCTGTCTATCTTCTCTCAACATGCCCCCTCCTCCACACACACACACACACACACACACTACCCGTACCACATCATCACGGCCGGATAACACCACAGGGTCGAGGAGAAAACATTACTAACAACTCCATGCCAAATGATGGCAAGAAGAAAGTACATGTCTTGTGTGTTTTTCATGTAGCTATTTAACGCCTGCTTGTTTGGGAGAGGTGAAATAAAATACCGATTTGTTTTATACAGGAAGATAGTAATTTAAATTGTAATTAAAAAAGGTGTGATATTGGATATAGAGGAGAGTTGCATGTGTTTATTTTAGGGTATATTATAACTAGTGTGTTTAATTGCTACACTCATTCTGCTTTTATAGCATAATACTTTCTTAAAGACATGATTTTTGAACCAATTTTATGATAAATTGCTAAATAACCTTTAGCGTAAAGACATTTCTGCATTGTCTTGCCTGAGAGACATTTTTTCTCCTTATTTAAGGTGCAAAAATGCTCAATTTTCACGATACCCGTGTTTCCACTGAGTTGTTTTGTGTATATGTACTGGTGTGTGTTTAAATTCCACGACTATTCAAGCACGAATTGTGGATTGGAATGAAGTGGGTCTGAAGAACTTCCTTTGTTCTCTATATCCTGTATCTGACCCACAGGTAAGCTCTCTCACTCTCTTTCTCTCCCTCCCTCATTTTGCCCCCACAGCAGTTGGGGTGGGTGGGGTGATGGGTTAGTGAAGCTAAATTTCGGGGTCACGACCCCCCCTTAGAGATGACAGACTTTGCGAATGGAGTAGCTGCATTGAGAACCTGCGAACCGTGGCTTCGGCTTTTTCACATGGGCCGAGCTTGTAGACTTGGAGGAATGCTGTGATGACGGCCGTAATCGCTCACACTGCGCTTTTGTTACTCAGCTCGCTCACCTGAGTCAGAGAGACAGAATCAGAAGAAGAGCCAGAATCCAAAATTGAATCTTCTCAGGTCATGTGACTAAATTGGACAATAAGAAATCGTTAATAGAATGAGAATCTTAAGTAACGTGTACATTACATACATAATACATTGTAGAGACAACCAGAATCACAATCTGAAATGGAGTCTGTAACAATGCGGGATGATATGAATATAGGAATTAGAATCTGAATCAAGATTAGAATCTGAATCAGTAAAAGAATCAACCTCACAAATGGAAACAAAAAATTTTGCATAATTTTAGGAGCATTTTTGCTTACCTGTGAAAACAATCAGAATTAGAGTCAGAGTCAGAATATTTTAGAGACAGGACTAAATAAAGATGAAAGAATAAAGTTCAGAATTAATTTAGAATAAAGATCAGTATTTTTAAAAATCAGGTGAATCAGATACAAATAGAATGAGAAAGATCTGAATCAGAATCTGAATCAGTAGATTTCATAATGAAATACTTCTTTATGTTCTTTATGCTCTTCTTTTATTATGCAGGGAAAAATACAATTAGGGTTTCAATACGAATCAAAAATTTAATTATAAATAAGAAATATGAATCATATTGGATTCAGAATCAGAATCTTTATAAAAACACACACACACACATTATATATATATATATATATATATATATATATATATATATATATATATATATATATATATATATATATATATAAATCACACTATGATTTCCTTATTCAGGTCGCTCAGCTGAATCATAGAACCAGAAACTCGATTCATCAGGTACATAGTGTAAAGAGTGCAAACATAAATTCCAGTCAGAGGAAGAAATAAAGAAAAAATTTGAAAAAAATAAAATATATACACACTAATTGCTCCTGCTGTATCTTTTTGATGGAAGTGAATTTGAATCAGTGAATCAGATACAGAATCAACCAGATTCTGAATGAGAATCTTCAATTTATACAAACACATACTGAATATGTCTTGGTGCTCTGATCCAAAAGAAATTCCCATCAGATATGGAAAAAGAAATAAAGATACGTGTCACGAGTGGCATGTACTGTTGTGTTTATATAAGACATAAGCATCAGCGGCTTCGGCTAAGACTCTCGTCTGGTTTGGGTCCTTTTCCTCATGTGTGGGGAAGAAAAAAATGAGGAAAAACGGAGGCAGCCAGCGAGAGTAATGCAATACGGATGTTTCTAGGACGAGAGGGAAAAGCCAGGTTTTTGTAGTTTGAAATAATCATTTTCTTCTTTTTTTGACGTACTGCAGCTCTCCTCTGAGCCGTCAGTAGCAAAAGTCCTTCCTCTGGCCAACAGGAAGAATCGGCCTGATTGCTTAATGACAGACGACAGAGGAACAAAGGAGCCTCTGATAGCCACTTCGAAAAAAAAAAAAAAGCTTTTTCAGAGGGTAAGCTGAAAGAGGGAAAAAAAAGAGTGAGAAACAGTGAGAAGGTGATTTTTTAGGTGTTTATTTTGTAGTTTTGTTGAGTTCCCCGTGTTTAAATGTGTGCGTTTTCATTCCGTCGTCTCTGTCTGTTAGGACAAGGCCTGCCAGACGGTCGAAAATGAACGAGATGAGGGGAAAATGTGATGAATTAAACAGAAAGACAAATTGTTTGCTTAGGAAGTAATTACGTATGGACCGTAGAGGAGGATCTTTGTACAGTCTACAGTAGGAACATGTGGAGCGAGTTAAGGGTGATTGTGGGGTTTGTGAAGATCGCTGCTCAGTGAAGGAAGAGCCGAGGACGCAGCAGAGCAGTGAGAGCAGTGATTCAATTTGCTGTTTTATTGCCTTTGCTATCTCAATGTACATCGTCTTCATCAGATTTTTTTTAGCTATTTTAGGCTGTGTTCAGAGAGTATACTGCATACTCCACTAGTACATGCTGTGTAGTACACACTATTTCTCATAGTAATATGCAGTAAATGACAACTGTCATTCTTTTTACTAGTATTTAATATTTTTATAGGTTATGTGACCTAAAATGCTTTCCATTTTGGTGATTAAAGCCATAAATGAGGCAGGCAGACAGCATTTAAACCTGTGAAGAAGCTCTTAATTTTGGAGCATAAATGTCTGTACAGTAAAGATATAACTAGCGGTAACTCATCATTTTTCTCAAATAACTTGAATAATCACTCTTTACAACCATGGTGAGCAGAAAAGCATCTCAGAATGTACAATACACCAAACCTAGCCACTGTTTTTTTTTTTTTTTCACCATTTTGTGTAAACTCAGAAAAATCCAATCAGCAATTCTGAGTATTTTTGAAATGCTCAACTCACCCAACAACCATAGCACGGTCAAAGTCACTGCGATCACATTAAGCTCTTGACCAGTATCTCCATGATTTTTTTGCATGATTGGCTGATCGGATAACTGCATGAATTAGCCGGGGTGCAATAATAAAGCGTAGTATGTCAAATCTCACATTTAGCCAAGGTTCAGTATTTTGCTAAAAGTTTGCTATTTCTAAAGGAACCTTATATAATGAGCTACATGTATAGACATTTTATGGATAATATAATTGGCTGTTTATCCTGTAACATCAAACTTTCAAAGTAGCTGTATATTTACTAAAGAGCATTTTCTTCATTTCTTCATTTTACTTCATACACATGACTGTAAGTCTTGTAAAACAGCAATACACCTTTACTTAATTAAACAAATAAACAAACAAAACCCCACACATATCAGTTACCTCAGCAACTAGCTAGCATACAGCTAGCATAAAAAAAACCCTAGCTTCTGGAGAACTACATGAATATACAGTATTGAGTATAAGTATGATTTTGCAACACTAAAATCAGTGACTCATTTTTTTTAAAGTCTTTGAACAAACTCAAAAATAATCAAAGAGTATATCTTGCTGGTCTTAGCAGTGCCAACTTTAGACAATGCTAAATGGCTAGGATTAGCTAGCTACAACTTTGATTAGATGGTGTTACAACTACTTGAATATAATGTCAATTGTTATATTATTGACAATAATAATATAACCCCTCCATTTTGTATTATAGCTAATTGTATGTGAAGTTTTTTTCTGTTTATCAGATGACAACTCCACAAGACTGGTCCCAGTGTACATCCTCCCACAACTGGCTATGCTCTGAAGTATTATTAAAATGTTAACAAGTGTGTGTGTGGGTGTGTTCAGAATTCCCGTGCCTCCGCTTCAGTGCTAAATGTGCACCATGGCCTGTTAAAGCACTTACCGCTCATCCATTCCTGCTCATTTAGGCTTAACAGTGTTTACGAGTGCTTAAGAAGGACGAATAATGAGTCTCGTGAGTTTCTGTAAGACGCTCAGCAGTCAAGTAGTTTATGGGAAATCCCGCTGTGCGTGGTGATTGTCGGAGGTTGCTGCGTTCTTCCTTTTTTCTTTTTGTGGAGGTCTGGCAGTCCGCAATGCAACATTTAATTGTGTGTACTGGTACAGTGAATAAATAAAATAGGCCATGTAAGTATGCAGTGACATCGGCTATTAGAGTAAAACGCATTTTACTGACACTCTTAAATGCATTTTTCAAATCGCTCGGTGTAAGGGACTGTTATTAAAACTATTATCAAATTAAGTCAGCGCAGTGTGCATCACTGCACACTGATGAACATTACTCTAAACTAGCTGGTATGTTGGATACTGGATAGTTGAATTAATATGAAGATAATATAAAAACTTTTTGCTTGTTTCCCTAATTTTAGCCTCAGATGAAGTCTGATTTAAAGAATATCCTACTTGGATATTCTAGCTCTTCATGCTATGTGTGAACAAGCACTAGACATTTTTTTTCCCTGTAATGATTTTAGCCTGTCCAAAGCTGCCGCTTCTCCCAATGACAAATTGGTACTTCACAAGTATTAAGGATCCATTGCTGAAACAGATTACACAAACAGCTTGAGCAGCTCTAGTAGGCAGTCCATCTTCTGGACCCATAATGCTCCGAAATCTCCATGTGAGGTCACCCCTCCCTCCTTCACTCCCTTGCTCCCTCCATCTACTGGCCCTCCTCCCCTTATCTGAGTCCGCGGAGCCCTAGAGAGGAGCAGAAGGCCACTGGGTCAAAGTCTTTTCCTCTTTGGATCTGGAGACTCGCTGGGAGAGAAGGCCTGCATTAGAGCAAAGGTTTTCGGGGTCAAGATTTTAATTCTGTTAAAGAACAGCTGGTTTGAGTTTCTCCGCACGTCGCCCCCCCACAAATCCAGGGAGATGAAAAATTTGTTCAGAGGGGAACCAGTAAAATAAAAAAGGTTTACGGTCTAAAGCCCCTTTTACCCTTAGCCTGCTCTAGCATTAGCCAGGAATGCAATAACGTCAGCATTTGGCCAGGTTTGGATTGAGTTAAAACAAGGAAGTCCTTTTGTTCATGTGTTCTTTGGTGTCTTAACAGATGAAACTTAATTGAACATCTTTAAAGGAAATTTCAGGAAAGGAATTTACGAACCTCCAACAAAATAGTAATAAACTGTTACTCACGTTCAGCTGACCACTGAAAGAAGTCATTATCGAACATTGAACAAGAATATAAAAGTTAGCCTGGCCTCAATTTAGCTCACATATTCATTTTAGCTTCTCCATTTTCATCCTCTAATGCAGCTGAATGTTGCAATCCTGTCTTTCCATCCCATCTGAAATTTGTTGGATCCTAATGTCCAGGCAGAACTCCCAAACATTCATTGCTCTTCCAAGTGGAGGAGTGGGTGGGTTGGCTGGTGGTGGTGGGGGGTGGAAGGGGGGTTGGGGACGCCTATAAATGGAAAACTAATAACAGATTTTCAGTCTGCACTCTGCACAAAAACGCCTCGGGCCATGCTGGTGTGTGGCTCGGCAGCAATCAGAGGTCATAATTTCATTGGCGGTTAGCATCAGGTTCAATTTTTCTAGTACGTTACATTTAGCAGAGGGTCTGGTTTGCGTTAGCGTCAGTTTGGAGCTGAGGAACTCGCCGGCCTCTCCAAGAAAACGAAAGGAGCACGGATGCGCTCATTATCCCGCAGATACCTCTTCATTTAGGAAGTAGCCTGCAACAAAGCAAGCGTTTTCGTCCTTGTCCTTTTACACAGACGCGCTAAACATTTATTACAAAATTTGAAAAACATGCAACTAGGTTTATAACTGAATATTTAAAATATTGGATCTTTCATGTAACAACCTTCCCATGCAATACAGAACTTAAAGTTAAATTTGTTCATCTAAGCACAAACCTAATCATGTGACCACATCACAGACCCGTATTTTCCCTTCTTAGTCTGAGATAATCCTTTAGGAAGCTGGTTATCTTAGCTAATGTTACTGAATTAGTATATTGTATATATTAAAGCCTGTATTTTAGTGATTCCACTCTTTTTGTTTTTTTATGGTGCCTGTTCAGGCCATGCATCTTAAAGAAGCTTGTAAACTGTTTTTTTTTTTTTTTTTTTTTATAAAGAGGTACCAATGGATGGTTATTCTTCCATTTGCACATGTCCTGTTGTTTCTAATCCAGCTTTCTATCTAGGTCTCATCACAGATTTTTTTTTTTAATAATTTAATAAATGTCGCATCATTTTTATAGGAAATCAAAAGATGCCCCAACAAACATTACGGCTAATGCAGAAACTGGAAGTCAGCCAGTGACTTGCGTAATATGACTGGTTTAAAGCAGTGCTCATTATCAGAGCCGAGAAGAATTCCACGAGCAGATACGTGGCAAACATCGGCAGCTTATATTGGTGTTTTTGAAGCCCCAACGATCTCGTCCCAGCTGATGTTTATCTAACAACAGATGAAAAAGCATTAAGCTCTTCTCTCTAGTATAGTGCCCAAGTGGCTACACCCTTGGTCCCCTGATGATTGTGTTTATTTTTATTAAGATCGAGCAGGTGGGGGGATTGAGCCTGGAAGTGGTTTTAGGCCATGATTTCTGCTTTCCGCCCTGAGCTCTAGGCTTCAAAATGGGAATTCCACAGTTGTTGACATTACTCACTTCACATGGATCTGAGCTGCCAAATCACACCCAGTTTCACACGTGTAAGCCATTAATCAAATCGGCCTACTTTAATTCAGATTGTCTTCTGTTTTTTTCTGTTCTTCTTCTACAGGAGTGTGATCAAGTCCACATTGACGACGTTTCTTCTGATGACAATGGTCAAGATCTGAGGTAAAGCTAGCATGGCGTTCAGCAGGTCAAATATGACATTGACACAGCTTCTCATTTGAGCTAAATGTAGTCGCTCAGACAATACATTTGGTTTCTGAAGATTGTTTCTCTAGTTTGGAAGTATTGTAAGTCACCAAAAATCTTTTCCATAAACGTCCAGCTCTTTAGTAATGCCACATCAGACACCACATGTCAATGCTGATCAACAACATTTGGTGCAAGTTGTAAATTTGTGCAAATGCAATGGTATTCTCTATTCACCACTACAGTCTGAAACTAATTTGTCTCTTTTTTTTTAGCACATATAACTTCAGTACAGACGGCTTCCATGCTGCTGCCACCAGTGCCAACCTGTGTTTGGCAACCGGTGTGAGAGGAGGAGTGGACTGGATGAGAAAGCTGGCCTTCCGCTACAGACGAGTAAAAGAAATTTACACCACCTACAAAAACAACGTCGGAGGTAATTCCGCAATAAAAATGCTCGGGGCAAATTGCTGGGTTGGAAGGAGGGAAAGGGGAATGGAAATGTGTGTCAACAAAAACACTCTGAGGTTTTTCCACCAAGCCTACAACTTGGGTTGGGGTTAAATTTTGAAATTTCTGGAGTTGTTTGCAAAAACGGGCCAACTCAAACAAGGCTTTCTGTTGGTTTTCAGGACTGCTGGGTCCGGCCAAAAGGGAGGCCTGGCTGCAACTGCGAGCAGAAATTGAAGCTTTGACAGATTCCTGGTTAACACTGGCACTGAAAGCACTAACATTAATCCACTCAAGGTAAGGAAAATTATTTAGAGAGCAGATACATAAATCTAAAAATTACAGAAGAGTGCTTCAGTCTATACGTTCCAAAACTCAGGAATTTGGCACTCATTATATTGTTTGCAAACAGTTATAGAGTCACTAATGGTGACAAGATTAGCTAGCAGGCAGATTTCCTGCCAAAATCATACTTTGTCTTTTCTACCTTAATTCCAGGTCAAATTGCGTGAACATCTTAGTGACCACGACACAGCTCATACCCGCCCTTGCAAAAGTGCTGCTCTACGGACTGGGAATAGTTTTTCCAATCGAGAATATTTATAGCGCTACGAAAATAGGTGAGTGATAGCTCCTCTACCTGCGGGTTCCTGTGGGCAGAACAATCAGGATATTATGTTATTATGTGTAAACATCAGGAGGCGCATGGCGCAGGATTGGTTTAGGCTGCAGAAGGGGGCGGACACACGAGAGGTTTGATGTCGGTTTCTAAGGAAAAGGCCTAATCAGGCTAGGATTATTTTCTTGGAGCTCGGCCTGAGCTGGGCCTCTCCTTTTTTTTTCAGGCCTGCATATGAAACCACTTCGGCAAATTTATGTCATTCCACACGGACATTTTTGCCCCCTCACCCCCTCCACTCTTGCCTCCGCTTCTTCAAATGCAAAATAAACTCTAAGCATGGACTCCATGGTTTTTTGGGCCATCGCTGAGCAGAGAGACGGTTCTGGTTGCGGGCTGCATGCCTCCCTAAACTCTGGCATTAGCATGTGAGGCTGATTTAGCTCGTTAAACTCCATTTGTCCCAGGTTTAGGGAGGAGAAAGACACACTTAATGCTTTTCAGGCCACTTTTATCTGGGCATTGATCTTATCGAATCCCCCAAGCTACGGCTAAGTGTTTACACTGGGTAATTTTGTGTAACTTATTGCGTATTTAGAGAGCTCTCACAAAAGGCTGGCTCTTGGACGCGTTTGGAAGCACTAAACCTGTTTCTGTTCTCCGCAGGCAAAGAGAGCTGCTTCGAGCGAGTAATTCAGAGATTCGGGAGGAAAGTTGTTTACGTGGTGGTGGGAGACGGAGTAGAAGAGGAGCAGAGCTCCAAAAAGGTAAACGAGAAACCCTTCACTCGACCCTGCTCGACTGCCCCCCTCCTCCACTTTTGTCCATTTATTCCCAAAAAGCCCATTGGCGAAACGAGAAAATAGCTTCCACAATTGAATCAGCACTGACAGCTCAAGTGTAAAAAGGGGGCGAGATGGCATAATTATACATTGCTGAGCTGAGCTGAAGCAGCATGAATGCGTGTAACGCTAGACAAGTCCTTTCAGGCATGATCGAGAGACCGGCCCATAAACAGAGCACGCGTTTAAGAAGCTTACATCTTTGTTTGATGAAATGTGGGATGTTTTTCTTCTGTGGGTTGAAGATGAGGGAACGGCTTGGCTGCCAAAGCCTTTTGATGTGTTGTACGACACGGCGCAGTAGCAGCCGGGTCTTGTAGTTGCTCTCGTCTGTACTGTTCAAAGGAGGATTTGAAGGATTTATGTTACCTGCTGACTATCTAAAAGCCCTTTGTGTGCTGAGTTTCTGCCAAGTTTTTCATGTAAACTCAATGCTCTAACCATAAACCGCAAAAGATGAAGATATTCATTAGCTAATTAATTACCTGGGGGAACAAACACATTTCCCTGACAGGTAAGAAACAGATCCAGAAGGTGAAGCTGCATGTTGACACACTTCTTTATTATATCCTGCCAAGTATTCAGTTGCATGTTGTCAATTAGAGATGCATGGAATGTAGACGTTAACACAGCTTCACATATTAGTTTTCGACAGTCCCGTACACCTGTGGTAATCTAGTGCGAATTATTCTGTCTCCATTTGCAATCAGAATAGCATTAGATTATAGATGGATGTCAGTGTTTTGTCGTTATTTCTCCCCTCTTTTGTCCCTTAAAGAATCCCCAAACCAATCCCCCTCTGCTTAATAACCCAGCTGAGGTGAAGAAGAGATAGCATCTCTGGCTTTTAAAACTTAAAAGCAGAAGACAATTTACAAAACAAAAAAAAGGGGGAAAAAAAAGAAAAAGAGTCTTTTAAGGGTCAGCGCAAGCTCCTCTAAGCGGAACATATGCCTGAGAGAAGCTATACCGTTGATAAGAGGCAGTAATGGAAGCACTGAAGACTCCTGACAAGCTTCTTTCATTCTCGCAGACTCATATTTCTCCCAGCGTCTCTCGGAGAACAAAGCCTCATTCGCAATGTCGTGTTCAGGGAAGTTTGGGCCGTACAGTGCATTCATACTTATTTTCCCAGTAGGGCTTTAAAAAAAAGAAAAAAAAAAGAGAGACCTTGAGAGTGCTACAAATGTCTTTTTGTAATTTCTCTACTTTACTAATAAAGTGAATAAAGCCATTGAAAAGAAATGCACCTAACAATTAAGGGTAGCGAAAGTTTGCTAACAAACCAATTTTTTTTTCTTAATTGCACCAAAATATTTCAAATTCAAATACCAAGTCATTCAAAGTTGGAATAAACAGCTTCACGGTTGTATAACATGAAGTATTCTTAAAATGGTTGCTAACATTGTTGTTGTTGTTTTTTTTTTAATCTGTAAGCTTTTAAGATTTTTCAATTGTTAGTTATGAAAAATATTAACTGAGAGAAAGAATGATCTAAAGCACTAGTTGTAAGAACGTTTTTAAATGATTGCTACCATTCTGTTAGCTAGCGTTAGCTAGAAAATATCTGTTGCTAGCTTTCTAAATACCTGTAACTAACTAATTGGATCTGCATTTAATGGCAGTAAAAATATTCAAATGGCAAGTAATTAAATGGCAAAGCTTTTATGAGGAGAGGAAAAGGGATCTTTTCCTCTAAAGGGAACGTTTACACTACACGCACATCTAGTATTCAATATACTGCATGTTGCTAGTATAGTACAGACTTTTCTCAGTGATAAATTTATATGTCACAATAATTGCCTGTCTTATTGTAACAACATGTATAATATCATGCTGTTCTATTAAAAATTAGTAGGCTCTTTTTGCTGGTCAGCATTTCATTCAGGTCTTCACTTCTAGCTTCTTGTCCACTTTCAATGATCTACAATGAATTGCTAGATAGAAAAGATTAGCTAGATGGAAACATGGCTAGCATTACTCCTGGGAGCTAGCTAATAGTCATATATTTGCTTGAACAATAGACGAAGAATATATTTAGAAATATTTGTTTAGAAATATTTCAATGGAAACATGGCTAGCATTACTCCCGGGAGCTAGCTAATGTTCTGGTATTTGCTTGAACACTAGACGAAGTACATATTTAGAAATGTGTGGCTATAATACAAGATAAACAGAGCAAGCTGACCAACATAGCTAGCTAAATAGCTAGATAGCTAAATAGCTAACTGGAGAGTTACAGATGTTGTATCGGAGGTTATTGTGCTAGTTAGATAGATGACCTCCTCTATAATGGACAGAGAGGTACAGTTTTTTTTGGAAAATATTGTGTTGAATATCATCCCTTCTTGCTTAGACGATACGTAAAGAATAAAACAAACTTTGTGTTGTCATCCCATTGTGGATTATTTTCCTTTAACAGCATGCCTTGAAGTGTTTAATTCTTAACTCTTATACTACAGCAATTTGCTAACAGTTACATTTTTAAATTTATTAATGAATGATATTTCACTTTGTATTCATTTATAGTTACAATTATTGTTGTGGAATGTCTATGCATAAGTTAGTTCCTGTTAGCACTTAGGTTACAGGAAAAAAAAAAAAAAGAGCACAGCTTGTCTTCTGTCCTGAAGATTCTCCCATTGTGGAAAACTTACTGACTGGAGACTCCTTCTAAACATGTCCTTACAGAAAACGTCACCATATCAGTGATTAAATGTTTTTCTTTGTTAATGTTTTTTTTAAAAATTAATTTAAGTTCAGCGTCCACCGTACAAGTTCCTGTGAAGTTCCAGCCTCTGAGTTGTTACTATAGAAACGTGTTAGAACAAGCACATTAATATAAACCTGTGATTTGAATTACGACTATCACTGTCGTCAAAGCTGCTGTTATAGAAAATTAATCAGCGGATCAGCTTTCTGACCAATCAGAGACGAGAATTCAGCAGCACTGGGTGATATGTAACATTTATGTGACAATGTAATGCCAATTTTTTTTTTCCCAGTCATGTGCTCATTGGTGTTATTTCTCTCTTTCTTTCTCTCTTTAGCACAACATGCCCTTCTGGAGGATCTCCAGTCATTCGGACCTCATGGCTCTTCATCACGCGCTGGACTTGGAGTATTTGTAGCACTGCGACATCCTCATCTCTCCACTTTTACTCAGCACGGACCGACAATAGAACGTTAACACACTTCACAGGGGAAAACAAACGTTAACACACAGGTTATAAGTGCAAATCGGTCCGCGACTCGTCTTAACCCTAAACCTCGGCCCTCGGTGGAGCGGTCGAATGGAGGATTGCGAATTTTTACGACGTTGCAGCTGGGGGTTACTGTGAATTGACTCGGCTTCTTTCTGAAAAAGCCGTCGGAACGTTTTACGGATTTTTTTTTTCTGGAAAAAAAAAACAAAACTCTGCGAAGGTTCACACCTGTGAGGAAACCAGAGCTACCGATGTCGCTTTTGGCTCTTAGCGAGACTCCGATTCCATTGAGATTCAGCGTGATTTCCCCTCTTTTTATTTCTCGGGTTCGCTTGAAACCACTGCGCCGGATGTCCTACGCTTCTAATTTATAATCAGAGACTTTGTTGAGCGCTGCCGTCGCCCTGCGAGAGACTTGTTGCCTTTTTTGTTTTGTGTGTTTCTCGCCATCCAAAGTACTTTGATTCCAAGAAGACGTTTATGGAGAAGAAGACGGATTTTCTAATAATTTAAGGAAAAGAAAAACTTTATCTGCATTTGCTCAGACAATCAAACGTGTACAGAATATGGCGGTTTTTGTGTGTGTATATTTTTAATCACTGGACTATTCCTTCCTGTTTTGCTTTAGCTACAATTCATGCTATTCAGTGCTTTTTTTTTTGTGGAAGTACACTAAGGCAGGAGTGCACCAAAAAAAAAAAAAAAAAAAAAAACGTGTGCGGGGCCTAAAAGTGTTGCTTAATGGTTTAAGTGTAGATTTGAAAGATTTCTTGAGAATTTTCGTCATGACCAAAAGCATGGATGTCAAGTGTCAATGATTTCGTATTTTGTTTACGGATTTATTGATTTTTTTTTTTTTTTTTTTTCCTCCCTTGCTAGTCAAAGTTTCTGTATTTATTTACAGAACCTCAGTAGCATTTTATTTTTTAGAAATACTTGTATTTATGGGATTACACACATCAGAAAAGAAAGTAATAATCAAAATGAATGTCAAGTTTTGAGTTGAGCGTCTGTACGCTCACCACTGACTCTTTTCTGTTTAATGTTTAAAAGCAGTTAGACCTCAAACTCCACAATATTTCAAGGTTTTGTTATCTTTTGTACTGGCACTAAAAGCAGAAACTCTTGTACATTAAGTGTAATTTTTGTATGAAGTAGTCTTTTTAATTTTGATTTTTTGGAAATGTCGCTGTAGAAATTCTTCATAGTGCTTAGATAAATAAGACTGTGGACTTGGGAAACTTTAAAGCTCTAAGGACTGTAAGAAAGCCACTACACACACACACACACACACACACACACACACACACAATGATGCAAAGGGGTCAAGAACACACATGCGCAACCGACTGTGAATTTCCTCAGCAGGAATTGAATCTGTGTGTGAGTTTCTGACCGGTTTCTTCTCCGTCGTCAGTGTTGCTTCATTCCTGCAGGTGAAGTGTTCTACTGCCCCTTTTACCCCCTTCCCCTTCTACTTACCCCTAACCACCCACCACCCTCCCAATCTAATATATGCTTCTTTAACCCACAATACCCAAAGTCTACTCCACCTAACATCCCCCTATATAATATCTGCCCGTTTAATCTGCCCCATAACCCCAACCCACCTAAATTCTGCCCCTTTAACACCACCACAACTTTTTTGCCCCCTTCTCCCCCCCCCCCCTCCCATATAAAATCTACCCGTTTACTATGCTCCTTCCTCCCGTCCCCCAGGGTAACACATATTGCTGCTAGTTCATGGTCATATTAGGTGGGAGATGTTTTATACAGTAAGCTTTTTTTAATAATAAATATTGCAATCATAATGCAAACTGGAAAAACATTGACGTGGGCCTCGTCGTGAACACACAAACATTTGTTGTGTCTGAAAAAAAAAAAGATATGTACAGATGTTTTTTTGACATTATTATTTGATTGTGTTTAAATTAATAAAACATTGATTTGTGAACTGGTACACACACACACCATCCTCTGTGTACATTTATTTATTGTGTGATGGATCAATTCTGGTTTGTGAGCACTGAGATTTCAATCTGGTGTACAGAGCTAATGGTTTATACATGTTTATTACCAAAGTGCATTCAAGTATCGTTTAATAAGTTTAACAAGTAAGGAATTACACACAGTGTGGTGTGCAGTTATAGGCAAACAATCAACGACAGGGTGGTGTCATGTGACCTGACAAGACACTGAGTAACTGCTTCTACCCCGAACTCCACAGTATTTCACGGTTTCGTTATCTTTTGTACTGGCACTAAAAGCAGAATAAAACCCCGAAGGTTTTATTTTCCTGTAGAAGAAGTTACTAATGATTACAATTTTATTTACGAGGGTGAGTCAAATGAAAACCTTCAAACTATGACAATTTTTTACAAATTGTCTAGAGGAATCCTGACACTTGAACACTTACATTAAACAAAATTATGTTATGATAATGTTAAAAAAAACTTCTGTGACATCTCTTTACAATAAACGATGCAAAATAAATTAAGGTTTTCATCTGAATCAGCTTTGTATTACAGAATGGCATGTCACACTTTTTATCCATTTCTAGCTACGCAGAACATGTTAGTTCCTGTTATCGTTTATGCTATACAGCTGTTCCCTCACTAGACTGTCTTTTTTTTTTTTTACCCCTAATTTGAAGTTAATAAGACAAAATAATGCTGCGTGTCACATTAGTGCCTTCATCCTGAAGACTTTCCCATGTCCGAAAACTTAAACAAAATGTTGTCACTGCTGACACTGGAGACTCCTTCCAAAAATGCTAAATAAACATCTCCTTACAGAAAACAACAATTAACGTGCGCTTTTTAAATATATGTGATGTAATCCGCCATACAACTCTGTGTAAGCTGTATAATATAAACCCATGTTTTGCCTTGAAGCCAGAACTGCTCTGTTATTTAAAAAAAAAAACATTTTAACGCCTTCTGACCAATCAGATTCAAGAATTCAACAGCACTGATTTTCATACATATGTTATGAGAACAGTACTTATACTATAAGATTATTAGTCTCCGCCTCTTTTCTATGATGACACCAGTGCAGTACTTTTTCTCATTGGCTATGTTTACATGCACATCAATATTTCGATATTAATCGGAATTTGGCAATATTTTAATTAGTATTGAGTCATGTAAACACTGCAATCTGATTGCCCGATTCAAATTAAGATAGTATTCTCATTCCTCAATTTCTGATTCCCATTCCTGGAATATATGCCTGTTTTAATCGGAAATTTGTTGCATGTAAACACCTTATTCAGAAAATCCACTGAAAGGAGATATATATACGCATTCTCAGTCCGCAAGGAATTGTGGGTGCTAACAGATGCTTAGCTGTAGGCTAAGTATTTAGGAATGGCAACTCAGGCTTCTTACAACAACCATGTATACAGGAATATTCCGATGCCTGTATGCATAATAACATTGTATTCGGAATATGGCTGCAACCCGAATCTAGGCTTTAAATTTGATGTGTGTGTAAACATAGTCACTGAAACACACTGACAAAATTTTGGTCAGCTACAATTCCAGCTACAGATGATGATTTTATTAAGGTTGTTACACCAGCTGACCAATTAGCATCTTCGCTTAGGCTGCTTTCACACTTGGCATTGTTTTCTCAACCCCAGTACACACTGTAGATGTAATCCTACGAGAAGAAATGTGGGTGGAGTGCAGCTGCTTTTAAAAAGTGCTTCTGTGGGTTACTTTTTGGTCACAAAGTTGAAAAAAACTTTTCAGAAATGCACTGAGTGAAGCCAAGCGCCAATCAGGTCACGAGCTGGGGGGCAACTGAGAAAAACCAATATGGAGGACAGAGTGGCAGTGACAAATTAGTCTTGCTAGTGAGCCAATATGAGGAGATGTATGACATGTTGAAAACATTTCTTTGCCAATATTCCAACATTGCAACGTAACTAAAAAAAAACAACTTTTTTTTTTTGCTACATTCACCGCTATGTGATTTGACGTCCCACTTTAACTGAGGCTGTGTACAGTCAGGTCGCACAAGCAGCTCCACTTCTTTTGTTTTTTTTTTCTCTTTTCTTTAATTTTCATTTTCAGCACAAAAAGCAGTCCAGACAGTGTTCTCATTGAAATAAACTTCAGACTAAGATACAACTGCTTTCAGTGAAACTATTCTTAATCGTTATTAACTGATTATATTACATCTAATTTATATTACTTATATTACATCTAATATCTATAATAACTCCATTACTTCCTGTTACATGCATACACAGTATTTACTTATTGATATCTTTTGTATACTTTTCTGGCCACAAGCTTCAGTATCTTGAGGAAGACAGAATTACTGTCTGCATAATCCTGTCTTTTTTTTTTTTTTTAAGCAGTTAGTGGTGAGAAAACAAGAAAAGTCTGGTTGTTCATCTACAATGTCAGTCAAACTGTTTCTTTCTGTAATAATTATAAAGGAAATGCATCAGACTCTCTAGGGAGTGACTACTTACTTTTTTTTCTTTTCATTTTTAGTTCGTTTATTTCAATTATTTTCTAGTAGCTCACTTATTTCACTTTCCCGCTCAGTGTCTTTCATATACAGTAGACCTCGGAAAATAAATAATAAGCTTCTCTTAGTTTGTTCTCATACTTTTAAGGATAAAACTAAAGAAGTGAACCTTAGACACCAGACATATTTTTGCTGATTGATTGCATTAGGAGTAAAAAAACATTATATACATTTAAATTTTAAAATAAAATAAACACATCAAAAGCACTATATACAATAAAAAGAAAGAAATATACATACTACACGAACCTATGCACAGTTTCAGATTAGCCCATCTATTAGTTTAGTTTATTTCAGTTATGAAAAATTGGTTCATAAATTGTCACACTAAATTTGATCTGTTTTGACGTAGAAAACTGCGTCTCCCATTAGCAATTCTCCCTTTTCCGGACGCCGGTTTGGAAATCTTTTGTTATTTTTAAGGAGGTTTGAAAGCCAACTATGCTGCTAATTGAAATTTCTCTTTACACCATGGCCAAGTTTCTCTGCACAGACCCCTGAGCTTCTTTGTGTATTTCTAAAAACACTAAAACCCCACTTTGCCCGCGTTCGTTTAAATAACACATGAGAAATATTTATGAGCCTGATTGTATTTATTTTATGAGGCGGTCATGGCGTAGACTGGCTGAGGAAGAAAGGATTTTTCGGCAGCAGTGGAATTTTGTTTTGACCTTTTCATTCTTTAATAACATCAATTATATTTTCAGATTTAGTCTGCCAGGAGAAGCCGTTCAAACTGTTATCATTGGAATACAACTGAAGAAAGACCTTACAATGTGCTTTTCCACTTCCGAATAGCTGAAAGACAAAGGCTGCGTTCTGTACTGTTTTTAGCACATCCTCTTCCACTTTCCTTTGGTTGAAAAGGACTGTTATTTCATTAAACCTTCCATGAAGGTGATTGGACGGGTGTTAGATGAGGGATAGTGTTGACATTATTGTAGGATTCAAGAGAGGACCTCAGTATAGATAATGCGGAGATGATGCTTACAAGCGTGCATACTCTCTGCGGTTTCGTTCTGGCTGTCGCATCCGAGTGCTCCAGTACTGCAGGTGGCGCTATTAAAATTTCATGAGTTCCCATATAGTGTCATATACACTATATAGCCAAAAGTTTGCGGTCGCCTGACCATAACACCCATAGGTGGTTCTTCCCAGAACTGGTGCCACAAATTTGGAAGCACACAACTGTATAGAATGACTTTGTAGGCTATGACATTACAATTTCCCTTCACTGGAACTAAGGGGCTCAAACCTGTTCCATGACAATGCCCCTGTGCACATTGTCATTATCACTTGAAGACATGTTTTGCCAAGGTTGGAGTGGTGGAACTCGAGTGGCCTGTACAGAGCCCTGACCTCAACCCCACTGAACACCTTTGGGATGAACTGGAACGGTGACTGCCTCCCAGGCCTCCTCACCCAACATCAGTACATGACCTCATTAATCCTCTTGTGGCTCAGTGGGCAAATCCCCACAGCCACGCTCCAAAATGTAGTGGAAAGCCTTCCCAGAGGAGTGGACGATAACAGCAAATTGGGACTAAATCTGGAATGGGATGTTCAACAAGCACATGCTGTATGAATGTTATGGTCAGGTGTCCACAAACTTTTGGCCATATAGTGTATTTTGGAATGAATTGGGTTGGGCAGACCTCGCTTGTAATGAAAAACGTTTGATTTACGTAGCGTGTTTGTCGCATGACATGACAAATAAAGCCACCACACGATAGTCGTTTGTTTCACAATCATGTCATATTTTTCATGGAAGCAAACTGATCATTATCTCTTCATAAAGTGTACTAAGGGCTTTCTTTACCCAGAAACTATTTCTGCAATCTGGTACAGTTTCTTTTTTTAAATGGTTAACAACGCAATGCAGACAATACAGAGAGTACAGTTATTATAACTATTTTTTCAATTAAGTTAATTAGCACACTGAAATGAGTTTGTACAAACAGACCGTGCACCTCTAAGAAAATTTCCTCAGCTACTTTTATCTCGACACAACGTCAAACATGAAATATTCGCTTCCCTAAGTGCTGGAAGTGTAAAGTCCACCCCAGTGTATTCACCTTCATCTCTTAGGCTTTATCCAAACACTCTTACGAACTCTAATGATTAAACAGATGGAGGCATATTAAAATATCTCATTATGCCTTACATGATATCAGCACTACTTGATTTCAAAAGTGTTATTTCACAACATAATGAAATGCACTGTATGTCCTGACCACTCATAATTTGAAAAATATATTTCAACCTATGAACATTTTTAATGAATCTCAAAATAAGGTCTCATTTATTCTTAGACATGAATTTAAATAGAATCTGTGAGATTATGAGAAAAGCTTAGACTGGATGTTGTGTTTCAGGGAATAGCTAACGGTAGCTAGTTACAAGCACCAGTGACTAGAATTTCACTAGCCACTAGTTTGTACTAGCTTGCTAACTCTTGCTTTACTTGAGACTAGCATTGGGCACATTTGACAGGTCGAGTACTTGACAGAGAAAATACAGTAAGTGCACACTAAAGGACTCAAAATGGGGAGGAGATTGATCTTGCAATAACTATAGCGTAAATGTTTTAGCTTCAACAAATCTAGCTAACATTTTGACTGTTAGCAGCCTTGTTCTCTCATCTATGATAGCATGGTATATCACATTTGCCTAACATTGATAAAATACAATAAGACTCTATAGTTAGCTTAATAAAACCAGCTTTAGCCTTGAATGAAGGTCTCCAGACTCTAAGTCTTAAATGATCATCTGTTATCTACAGTATATGGTCTCTGTAGGCTGCAAGTTCCTTTCTCCAGTGCCACTGTTATCCAGTCAGACCATAGCTCCGGCACAAAATGCCACCATACCAAAATGGATTGCAGCTACCATTTCAGTTGCTGCGTCAGATCACATACTACCTGTCCTAAACAGTACCTGAGATTAGAATTATTGAGTCCCAAATCGTAGTACGTTGGAAGGAGTATCCCAAGGGTACCTGGATGGTCCACTATTTCCAGTAGATTTTCAAAGTGTGGATCCATGGACACTTTTTCAGCTAATATCGCCTCCTTGCCTCCTTGCGTGAGGGAGGACCATTTGCTTTCACCGAATGCAACCTGCAAAATATGGAAAAATATATCAAGTGAATGGTAAATTAAACTGTATAAGTATACTTGTATAAATTACATAAGGAATAATGAGTGAAGAAAAGCTGAAATGCAACGAGGAGTTTGTTTACAGTGATGGTGTGCGTAACTAGGCAACAACGTTCTCTTCTGTTACATGACATGTTAGTAAGTATTTGCTTGCTCTTTTGATACACACTCAAAAGCATGTACTCGTTCTTCACAAAAAGAGTACATACTTTTAGTGCATAGTATAAATAGGCGAATTGAGACGCAGCAAGTCTTTCTGAATGAAATAGCTAATCAGAAAAAAATGTAAAGCATTGTATCAATTTCTGTTATTTGGACCTCAATAGCATCTGTGTTATCATGTTCGATTCCTGTCACTTACACGTACCCATACTTAGTATATACTGTACATATCAGATCATCTTGTAGCAATGCTCACTGCAGTCCAGACTATGTCTCATTTACTGATGTCTTTATACAATGAGCTGCAATTATTACTGTCCCCAGTGTTTTTTTCTGCCTTTGCATGTGTTACACAGCACTCTATCCAAGTCACCATGTTCAGCTGTCCAGGTTTTTGTCCTTTGCAGCTCTGTTTGGACTGTGATTATGGATTTGCCTGTATTAACCCTGTCTGCCTGTGGGTTTGATCAACCTGCCATACACTCACCCTCTGTCTGTGTCCCATGAAAGAGAAATACAAAATAAAAGAATGGCTTGATGATTTAGTGTTTGGGTCCAGACAGCGATTTCATGCGGATTTGTGCAGCAGTGAAGATTATATTACACACATATCACAAAGTCCATGACCTGCCTGAGTTACTTTACAACAAGACCGGCTATTAATAGGACCTTTCCCCCTAGAATGTTATAAGTAATAAAGCTACATCCTCTCTATGGGAAGCAAATGGCAATAGCACTATTCAGATAGGATAAGATTCATTAATAATGTCAGTTAAGTAATGTTTTTGTAATTATGATCGATTCGCACAGGATCTCAGGTCATCAAAACTGGGCAGTTGAAAATTTGGAAAAACATTGCCTGGTCTGTCCATGTGGTTTGATGCTCACTGTTGTGCATTCTGAGATGCTGGGATAAAAAAAACGACTGTATTACCTGTATTTTTCATCTTCCTTCATCCTGCACATGCTCAGAATCTGCCTTATACAGTGTGAGTAGAAAATCGCTAACATCACCCTCATATTCACAAACATGAGCTATATCTTTTAATTAAAACCTTTTTTTCGTTTACCTTCTTACACTCAGGATCAAATAGAATAGAAATATTCTATTGTAAGTAAAAATGACGTTACGTACCATGTTTGAAAAATTGTTTTTAATCCATTTCGCTTAAAATGGTTCACTTTAACCAGAACAGAACAGAAGGCTTAATGGCCGCTGTTATGTCGAGGTCATGAGAGTTTAACACTCGCACTGAGAGACTGAAGGAGACGCCTGCAGTTTAACTTCTCTATTTACAGCCTGTGATGATTCTGACTCTAGTCCATTAATATATCGTATTATACCACATACATCTTCAGGACTACACAGAGTTTATGATGTAGATTTATGACGTCTGTGTTAAACCTGTTAAAGGCGTGAAACCGTGGAAAGTTTATCTGCCAAACTGTAACTGTAACTGGATTGGACTAGAGGTCCACCTACCTCCTTCCTCTCCATGCACGGCTATGAGGTGTGCTCAGGCTGTAGAGCTCCAAATTAGACGGCTAGATAGCTAATAGTGTCAATACACAGTGACATGAAGCACCTTGGCCACCACACTGGCACTTTCTCTCTGTGCTGTAAAATGAATGAGTATCTATGGATGTAATGTAAACATTCCTAAATCATGCAGATGGAACAAATATGTTGAGATGCCACATTTTCCTCTGACAATTCTCAATTCAATGTATTGCATGGTGCAATGTTAATAAGCATTGCTGCCTCACAGCTCTGGGTTCCTGGTTTGATCCTGACCTTGGGTTACTGTTTGTCCTAGTGTCCGTGTGGGTTTCTTCCAGGTTCTTTGGTTTTCTCCAACATCCCAGAAAGATGCCAGGTGGTGGATTGGTTACTAAAGTGGCCCTAGGTGTGAATGTGGCACTGTTCATACATGACATTAACACGTGTCGTGGGTGATCGGACAGCCGACACGCATAGCCGTTCACACCTGGCATTATGAATGTGTCTCCTATGATTGGATTTCACACATCATTTCCATTGGAGAAAGACTGTCACGCATGTTTATTACACCAGTCTTCAGCTGCTTTTATTTTCAGGCGGAATTATCCCACGAATCCTATCTCGTGTACCTGTATGCACTGTTTCAAATGTTTTAATCACGTGGTCTTTTAACAGAACTTATAAATGAATGAGAGATGAGATGAACAATGCTATGAAAAGCAGTTGGTTTCATCTCTGCTGTTATAGTGTCACCTTTATTCATTAGCCTAGCAGCAGGGAGCTCTACCGTTCAGCACGAGTTCCAAAAAGTCGATTAGACGGTCCTACGTGGCTGTCTGGGACGCATCGAGACGCATTTGACCCCATTCACACCTGTACTTAGCGCTGACCATTTGTGATCTGATCAGCCAGGATGCATGTTACTGGCAGGTGTGAACAGGGTCTGTGTCTGTGTGTGTGTTTGATACCCTGGCATCCCATCTTGGGTGTGTTCCCACTTGAAAATTACTCAAAGAATCATTAGCTAATCAGAAGCTAATTATCATTAGCTTCAAGCATTAGCTATCTACACTAGCTTTATAGTTGAAACTATATATTTTAAGTAATTTAATCATTCTCTCCACTCTAATCCATTATTTCATTGAGTAGCTAACTACTCAATGTAGTAGTGGAATTGATGTTGATGTGGCTGATTTATTTTTCCCTCAGAGCGCTAGTTAATGTCATCTCTGACTAGCAGCTTTTTGGAGTATCCTTGTTGACCCTTGACGACTCACTCGCGCAAACACACACAAACAATGTGTAACAAGAAACTAAAGGTCATACAAAAGAATAAACTATATTAAGAAAAATACGATTCTTTGCAGAAAACAAAAAAAAGGGTTTGGTTTTGTGACAATCAAAACACTGGTGTAATGATAGATAAAAGGCAATGCAAATGTACAGGAGTGGGTGGTGGTGGGGGCCATTAATTCCTGGGATACGTACTGCAGTTTTGTCAACTGTATTACACACTCTGTCACCTGTCTAGACCTCTAATTTGTATATTTACATATGGTTTGGGCTCACCACACCGATCCCTGACTAGCTTTTAGTGGATATGTGTGTGTGTTTGTGTGTGTGTTACGCCTACTTGTTAAAGAGGTAAAAATCTGGAATCTTTCTAATATATGGTTCTAATAAACTACTGAAAACTAACAGTGGTCTTCTTAATAAGTTCACTTTAAAAAAAATAAATAAAAACTTTTAAAAAGTTTCCCTCACTGAATAACTGACCCTTGAGTTGCTATGGCGCAGTTATAAGGCATTTTACGTCGCCTTCTTGGTGAATGGGAAGTCAGTACAGCAATGCACTGCAAATCGTGTTGCTATGTTGGCCGGTTATCAAATCGGTAATTTATCACATTATCACACCTCTAGGTTTGACCAGCTTTACAATCCTAAGAGGAAACACAGGATACGGAGCCCAAGTGACCCCTTTTTTTGGGACGTTATTTCCAAACCCTTCTGCTGTGTAAACACAAAATGAGAACTTTACAACGGGAGCTCGACAGTCAATGTCGTTAATGATGGCAGTTATTACTCAAAAGTCGGAGAGGGCGAACTGGATCGACTTTCCATGTTTTTTTTTCTTTTCCCGCAAAATCTCCACCTGCATTTGCGGTCACACGACGCACTCAGCAAGAGTTCGGAGCAGTGAGTGGCAGTGAGTTATATGTTATATAGTCGTCCAGGGTCGTTTTTTTGGCAGCGCTGAGCTTATGAGACGTGATTTTCTGCTCCCCGTGGGACTTAATTTGAGTTCGGACCTCCCTGCCTGGTGTTAATTGGTCTGAATTTCTCCCGTTATGACTCGTTAAGGCTTTGCTCAGCTGGCCCTGTTTCCAGCCTCTCCACCAGTTTAATAAACTTTACGTCGTCCGGTTAATAAAACAGCGCTCGAGCCCACCTCGGCTTGTTTCTACTCAAAAAGTCAAGACTTTTTCTTCCCTTTCTCACTTCTGCTTCTTTTTTCTTTTCTTCTTTTTTGTCCTTATTCTGTTCTATCACGTTATTCTTTTATTTCACCGAGCACTTTGACTATTGCTATACATCAAGACTAGCTTTATGGGAGCTGGCAAGATCATGTCGACTGATACGTCTGGGAAGGATGTAGTCAGACTGGACAGCCAGATGACAGACTCCCCTTACTCACTCTAAAGTAGTGCACACTTCAATAGGATGATATGTTTCCCATGCCCTTGCAACAGAGTGGGTGAAGCACACCTGTCCCACATCGCAGTGTTATTATCTCCAAAATCAGCCATGCTGTCAGAGTCCATAGACTCGTGAGTTTATTTTCATAAGAATTCTCTCTCTCTCTCTCTCTCTCTCTCTCTCTCTCTCTCTGTCTGTCTGTCTCTCTGTCTGCCTCTCTTTTGGTGGAATGTTAATGTCCTGTTCCAGTTGGATGGAAATGGAAATGGAAATGGACTTCCAAAAAAAAAAAACCTATTTGAGCTAGCTGACTTCTCCCACCCCCACCAAACCCCTTCCCCCAGCTAGGGGATTACAAAGGCTTTAAACTAGCGGATGGAGAAAAGAAAGGTGGTAAGTGACATTTCTGGTCTGGGAATATAGCATTCAGCAGTGTGGAGAGCTGCCAAAAACGCTAAAAAGACTTCGATAGAGTGTAAACAAACGCCGTGTTGTGATGTGGGGCTGAAGAACGAGTGAAAAAGGTAAGGGGGGTTGCGAGCGGTGGTGCTGGACGGCAGATCTGTTAGCCATCAGCGGACTCGTTTCATCTAGCCTCGGCTGCCTGAACGATGTGAACGGAGGCTTTGTGTACCTGTGCTAGGACAGGAGCTGGGAATGAAACGAAGCCGGAAACCACAATCCGACTTCCCCCTCCTCTTCTCTTTCTCCTTTCTCCCTCCATCCCTCCATCCTTCTCTCCCCAAGGCCCTGAAATACAGTGTATACAGTCTGGCATTCTGCACTTAGCCTGGTTAAGAAAAACAGGAAGCTGGCAAGAGTCATTGCCAGGTCGGAGGTCACAGGGGACAAGGGGACACAGAATAGCAGCCATGCATATTTAATCACTTTAGGCAATGGGGAGTGTGCGACGTGTGCAGAGTCAGTTTATAATTCATACCAGTCATTAGTTAGAAATGCTATAACTTACCCTTGACTTTATGGCAGTCTAATGACTTATTCATTGATACGGTTATTTTCCACTTGAGGCATTTAGAGGTAATGGTACATATTATTTTTATTTATTGTTAGTGATTTATCCCTGGTTATGGTAGCTAGTCATTTTCCCTCCATCTAGGGATAATAATATTTGGATGTTTACTAAAACACTAGCTGAACATCTGCTAGAAAAAAAAAACTGAAATAGAAAGTGCATCCATGTGGATTGCATTCATTCGTTTCTTGTTTAAAAAAAAAAGTGATTAATCAACTTTTTATTTCATTTTTGTTTTGGCACACACTAAAATAGGAAAGTCATTTATTTTTGATCATTATTATTATTATTTAAATAATATATTGATTTTTTAAAATTGTTTCTACATGTTTCACCACTAAAAATCAAATATTCACAAATTCTCAAATATGAAAACATGCCCACTACAGTACATTCAGCTTGAACAGAGTCGACCTGGAAGTACAAGTATGCTATTCTAAAAGCTGTTCTCTAGTTAAGACTTTGGAAACTTCTTCTGTTTTCATAAGAGATATGATAAAGATGGGAGCAACATAGACTCACTGAGCACTTTATTAGGAACACCTGTACACCTACTCATTCATGCAATTATCTAATCAGCCAATCGTATGGCAGCAGTGCAATGCATAAAATCATGCAGATATGGGCCAGCAGCTTCGGGTAATGCTCACATTAACCATCAGAATGGGGAAAAATGTGATCTCAGTGACTTTGACTGTGGCATGATTGTTGGTGCCAGATGGGCTGGTTTGAGTATTTCTATAACTGCTGATCTCCTTGGATTTTCATGACAGTCTCTAGAGTTTACTCAGAACAGTGCAATAAAGAAAAAACATCCAGTGAGAGGCAGTTCTGCGGATGGAAACACCTTGTTGATGAGAGAGGTCAATGGAGAATGGCCAGACTGGTTTGAGCTGACAGAAAGGCTACAGTAACTCAGATAACCACTCTGTACAATTGTGGCGAGCAGAAAAGCATCTCAGAATGCACAACACGTCAAACTTTTAGGGGGATACCTACAACAGCAGAAGACCACATCGGGTTCCACTTCTGTCAGCCAAGAACACAAAGCTGAGGATTCAGTGGGCACAGGTTCACCAAAACTGGATAGTTGAAGACTGGAAAAATGTAGCCTGGTCTGATGAATCTTGAGTTCTGCTGAGGCACACAGATGGTAGGGTCAGAATTTGGCACCAACAGCATGAATCCATGGACCCAACCTGTCTTGTGTCAACAATCCACTCTGGTAGAGCTAGTGTAATGCTGTGGGGGATGTTTTCCTGGCACACTTTGGGCCTGTTAATATCAATCAATCATTGCTTGAATGCCACAGCATATTTGAGTATTGTTGCTGACTGTGTCATGGTAGAATGGGAGATTCGCAGCATGAAAGTACGCCTGAAAAATCTGCAGGAATTGTGTGATGCAATCATGTAAACATGGACCAGAATCTCAAAGGAATTTTTCCAAAATCTTGTGGAATCCAAGCCCTGAAGAATTGAGGCTGTTTTGAGAGCGAAGGAAGGCCCTACCCAGTATTAGTGTAGTGTTCCTAAAAAAGTGATTGGTGACGGTTTTTAAAATATTTACAAACTGCAGCACCTGGAAAATCCTGTGATGTCCTTCCATCTCATCTAACTTTACTGCCACTGTTGGTATTTAAAAAAATTTTTTTTTAGAAAAGGAAACATGAAGGTACACAATGTAATTGTACACGGACCAATGTGTACCAATATTTATGATCAATTTCCAAATTGATCTTTAATGTAAAGCAATTTATTTATGATTTACTTACAAAGTTTACTGTGGAAATGAATAGCCATTTTAGCTCTGAAGTGAAAGCTATACCTCGAATGGTTCTTTGGTCGTACCTCTAAACTGGTTGGACTAAAAACTCTTAATTATGCAAAAACAAACCCTTCTTTCTAAGAGCATAATCACACCATTAGCATGCATCCCATAACACAATGGTTTTCAATAACAGCAGCGCTGGCAGTAGTTCTAGCTACAAGGCAAATCACATGTTTATATTAATATGCTAGTTCTAATACATTGTCATTTCTATAGCAACAGCTTACACAGGGACTTGTATGGCAGACGCTCCATATAAACATAAAAAGGGTGTAATTGTTGGTAGGATGGGACATTTTCTGTGAGGAGATATTAATTTAGCATTTTTGGAAGGAGTCTACAGTGTCAGTATTTTGTAACAGTCTGAGGTAAAGCTGTAAGATTTCTGACACAGTAAACCTCTTCCTTTTCTCAGTAACATGGCAAGCTGCATTGCTTTATCTTAATAACTTCAAGAGAGAGAGAGAGAAAGTAAGGCTGGTTAAGGAACGACTGTTTATAGCTGTTATAACGTAAGTGATGACTTGTTTCGTGGATTTTCCACAACATTAAACATAACAAGACATGTTGTTATTTAATAAATAAAACCTGTAATCTTTGGCTATTGCTGTAGTATAAGAGCAATAAAACACTTTGGGATGTACTCTTACTGGAAAAGAGTCCTCTGAGTTGATTATTTTGCTATAACCGCATTTCCCTGACTATTTTATTCCTTAGTTTTTTTTTAAATTGCATTTTATTTATTGATATATGACAATATTTAGTGCATTCAGAACAACAGCTGAAGGAGAAAATAAGATATAAAGTAAGATTGTAGGAATAAGAAGGAAGTAGCTAACTCCGCCCTTCAACAGAACCCTGCCCACTTCCTTAACCTTTACTATTTAGGAGAGTTTGGAGCCAGAATGACTTCTGTAAAACACACACACACACACACACACACACACACACACACACACACACACACACACACACACACACACATACACGCACACAGAGGAATTTTCTGTCTGTCACTCTCTTTGTAGACTATGTAAAAGTGTGATGCCAAAAATCCCCCAGTCTTCCTATTTCCAATGAGTGCAACGAGTGTGTCAAGCTGCCATCCAACATCTGACAGGATGACGAGGGTAAGCAAGAGAGAGAGAGAGCCAGTGCAGGAAATTAAGAAATAGGATCACACCAAACTATGCATCATCAATCTCCTCGACTCACCTCTTCACACATGAGCAGAAAAGGAAGCAAAACTTATTACTTTGTCTTAACATGCCAGTGATATTTCCTGGTCTATGATGCTTTTTTTTTCCATAGGTGTTCCTGACTTGAGCTTCCTGCTGGGAGCCATGGTATCTATTGTAACTCCTAGCTAGTGCAATGCTAATATTTACAAGCAAGGCTACACTGGTGTTCACAAACACCCTTTTTCAATATTCTTTTAAAATTGTCTATTTATCGCTTGAACTGTGAAACACTTACGTCACAAAAGTGGCCACTTGCATAACAAGGTGACACAAATAGGAACGCACTTGTCCTCGGTAGCAAGCTTAAACACGCACGAAGCGGTTTTCTCAGTGATTTGCACACTATATTTACTTCAAATGGTGAACAGAATTGTGTTCTGTGTCTTCGTAGTACCTCAAAAAAAAAAGAATTAAAATGTTAACATACTGTATATACCACATAAAAAAAGAAAATGCAGTTATGTTACAGCTGATCCAGTTTGAAAGTAACAAATTAAATGACATATTTTACAATATCAATTCTTTCAAAGTGTTATGCTTTTATTGCTTAGGTTTACACTTATACACACAGCACTGTCCACCATATTTTGTTTTCGAAATCAGAAATGAATCAGATTGCAATGATTTCTGGGTTACATCTTTATTGATTCCTTCCTTTGCCCCTCTAAGGGGTCATCTAGCAAACTTCACTCGAGCTAATATAGAGTAATGGAACGGCCCTTAAGATGGCTTCGGGCAAGTTGTCCATCTTGATGATGAACCAGTATCCCAATGAGGATTCAGAAAAGATGATTGTGTTTCACATTGCAAAATAATAAGCACCCTGAGCACACCCTTGCTGGCTGTTACCACTTCACTTTGCTTCCCATTTGCATAAAGCATGGCTTTTTTGCATCACGCAGCTCTACCGTCTTCACATTGCCACTCTGCTTCGTAAAGTAGTATTGAGGTAGGGTTGAAAAAAAAAAGCATGAGGGAAAATAAACACTGTTACAGACAAGCACAAACAAGGTGGTGTGATGAAGCAGATTTACTGATACCTCTCCAAAGTTGATTATTTTCCTATAACAGCATGTCCTGAAGTGTTTATTTCTCTTATATCACAGCAATTTGCCAAGACTAACAACGTGTATTTATTAAAGAATGACGCTGTACTTTCTGTCTGTTTGTTGTTACATTACTGTTGTGGAATGTCCGGGAAACAAGTTAGTTCCTGTTATCACTCATGTTATAGCAGCTATAAACAGTTGTTCTGTCAGCAGTCTCTACTTTTTTTTTTTCATTCTCTTCCATTCACTGTAATAAGACAAAAATCTTGACCTGAAGACTCTTACAAAATGCTGACACCGGAGACTCCTTCCATAATGTTAAATAAATGTTTCTTTACACAAAACATCACCACAACAATGACTGTATGTTTTTCTTCGTTAAATAACAGCATGTTTTTTAAAGCAATTATTATTAAGCTACGCAAGTACCTTTAAACCTGGGATTTGCCTGCCTGGGTTGTCAGATTTATTTACTAAGCAGGTACTTAGGAAAGCAAACTACATTATATCTGACACATCTCATCCCCTTCATGATGCATTCCAGACTTTGCCTTCAGGGTCTTTGTATAGAGTCCCTTTAGCTAAAACAAACAGATTTCAATTTTCTTTTGTACCATGTGCTATCTCTTTGCTTAACTCAAATAGGAAAAGGTAGTTTTTTAAGTTGTTTTGATGTTTTTTGGTGATCCTTTCTTTTAATATTTATTATATGATTAATGTATAATTGGTGTATTTGTATTTGCTTGTCTTTGCACTTTGTGAATTCCATTGCTGCAAAGGTTAAGTAAAAGGTTAAGTAAGTTACAGAAAACTAATCAACACCTTCTGGCCAATCAGATTCGAGAATTCAACAGCACTGTGCTATAATGTGACATACAGTTTTGCAACATGTGAATTGTATTTATCTCTCATTTTTCATGTCCAGCAAATACGGTATATATTGGGTTTTTTTTTTTCTTGGAAGAATTTTGGTTGGACTTTTACGCACTTTGAGTTTGAGTAATGTCACTATAAATCTTGAGTCATTTCAAAACACTGGCCACGAACATATACACTGGTGCTATGTGTAGTGTGTATGTGCATGATGGAGTAATCAGGGCACGTTTTGCGGCTTCCCGCTGTTTTAAAAGTCTGACAACAAACACATTGTTTTACACCCTGGCAACGAATCAAACATGCCTATATTGAAAACACGCACCACACACTCACACACTCATATACACTAATTAAATTAGAATGTGTAACTGCGCCATGACCTGGAGACGTTGCATTTTTAGCCTCAGTCTAAGGTATAGAGATTAATACATGATATTAAAGCTATGTACGTAAGGACTTCATGAGTGCTGTATAAGCACTGAATAATATTCAGATAATAATGCATGTGTATTGAATATCTCTCCTGCTCCATCACTTTGACTCCAAATCCATTGTTTTTGTGTATTGAGCAAAGTGTCTGCTTTTTGCTGAACCTGATATTATTTTTGTGCTCTGAATAATAGATGAGATTTTTAACAATTATTGTAACGTCAACCATCATCTAACCTCCGTATGTGGGCGCACGATTTGAGTAGTAGTTGCACAGTCCCTAATTAAAACCTACACCATTCAGAATGTGGCATTCCTCTGAGCTTATTATTATGGTATAATTTGAGGACTGAATTGTTGGATCCTTCTCAGTGAAGGCAATCACATAATTCTAGATTAGACAAACATGGCGGGCTAAAATGTCACTCTGAGCGAGGATTATGTTTACATACATTATGTAAGTGACTTGCTTATCTCTTATGCCCCAGTGCTGCGGAATTCTCCATTCTGATTGGTCATAGTAATGTGCTCCTTCTAATACATTATCATTTGTATAATAACAGTTTATTCAGATGGACTCCACATGAACGGATTTAAAAAGAAATACATAATCACTGATATGGTTACGTTTTCCCAGGGGCAGGGTGGCTTAGTGGTTAGCACAGTTGCCTCGCACCTCTGGGGTTGGGTGTTTGAGTCCTGCCTCCACCCTGTATGCACAGAGCTTGCATGTTCTCCCCGTGCTTCAGGGGTTTCCTCCCCCTGTCCAAGACATGCACTGTAGGCTGACTGGCATTTCCAGATTGTCCATGGTGTGTGAGTGTGCCTGGGGATGGGTAGGCACCCTGGAACGGCAGGTTTTGACTACTAATAGAGTGCTGCTGTAGTTTTTGAGGAGAGGGTGTGAAACATTTTTAGACAATATTCAAATTGACATACAGTGCTTATTTCTGCTCAGCAAAGAATAATGCACACATACACACACCCCTTTATCTGATGCTGTAATCATCTTCATCATGCAGATGAGACACTTTAGTGTTTTGAGTTTTACTGAATCTTTCACACACACACACACACACACACACTGATGTTCATTCCAGGAAACTGTAATAAGAAAGGATGAGGATAGGGGATGAGGTTTATGATGCTTCATAATGTCATTATAAAATGGAGTCCAGACACCAGAGTGTCTCAGACAGAGTTACAAACATGAAGAATGGTGTACACAAGTTATATAGTATAAATATTAGCTGTGTATTATTAAATAATGACTGCTGAGTCACATGATCAGCATTATGACATTTTTTTTTGCCGCTACATGTACATTTACTGCATAAAGCATCTGCCATTCTTGAATAAATGGCAGATGTTTATTTATTTATTTATTTATTTATTTATTTATTCATTCACTTCTTATGAGTGTGTTCTGAAGCCCTTAATTTCCCTCATGTCAAAAGAGGACTAATTCATTTGTAAAACCTGTAAATGCTAATCAGTGATTATCTATGCGCGTGAGGCGAAGTTCTTATGAAGTTAATAAAAAATGTTTTCAGAGCACTAAATCACATCTCCAAAGAAGCTGGGTTCTGCATTTTAATGTCGTATTTTAACCTTGTAATGGCTTTTGACATGTAATGGAAGAGAATTTCGGAGTCTTCAATCCGTTTTTCTAGCTTTTAACTCTTTTCCAAAGAGGCCTCAATCTCATAAAACCTTGTAAAGACGGAGTGATGTAATGCGCTCTCGGCGTCAGAGAAAAGAACGCAGCTGTGATTTAGTGAACGGAGAGGGAAGACATGACAGAGACTAATTGCACTCGTTTATCACATTTTTTTTCCCTGGGTATGTAAACTAATTGAAATCCTCTTACCTGTCAGCCAGCCAGCTATTGTGGAGTTTCACTGCCTGGGTGGGTGGATAAAGAGATGGACAATGAGAAAAGACGGAGAGACAGGGAGGGAGAGGAAATGAAGCCTTAACTCCAAATAAACCATGCCTTTGTCTAGACAAATCTCTGCCGAATGGTAATGCTCTCTAAAAATGTGTTAATGTCATGTAAAGTCTCGCAGCACAGCGCCAAAAGCCTGGCTCGCCGAGAAAAAAGGAGGCTTTTCTCTTCCGCCATAAAACGCAAAATCAAATTATTCAGGAGTGAAGCAGCTGCTGCGGCCTTTAGAGAGAGAAGAGGTTCAGCCTTAATATCCCTGTGTGGCAGGAAGCGTTAAAAAGGCCTTAAAGCAGAGCAACAGAGATATCAGCACAAGTCTACACTCCTGGGCAAAAAAATGGACCAAGCCCAAAATGGCAAATATTAAGCTTTTAATAGTCTTAAGAACAAATCATTGGTCAGGAAATGAGCAAGAATTAAACAAATGCACTCCGGAGAGCTCCTGTGCCACCATTTGCTCATTTACTTTTGCTGTAGTGAACTGTTTGGGGAAAAGCTAGAAACTTAAAATATTAGTTGTAAGAAGACTATATAAGTGAATTTCCCTGTTTCTAGATTTTCCCCCCAAAATTAAAAGCTTAATTAAAAGCTAGAAACAAGGAAATTCACTTATATAGTCTTCTTGTACGCAAAGGTAAAATCATGATTAAAATATTTCATGTAAAATTTAAACTAACACATGTATGGGTGTACAAAATCTTCCAAAAATATCTTCTGGGATGTTTTTTTTTTCCTTAAAAGATCTTTCTTAAAAGGTCATTATTTAGTTATCTGCCACACCTGATGCAGCACATCAAGGGCCACAAGGCTTAAACATTTAAAGAAATCAAAGGGGAAGCAAAAAAGCTTCACATTTTGGGCTTGGCAGATTTTTTTTGCCCAGGAGTGTACTGTAATCCACTGCAATCATTAATAAACCACTAATACAATAAGTTTTCAGCATTCTCACAATTACAGTGAGTTCTTATAGACTGTAAGCAGTAGTGCATAAAATATACTGTATTCATATGCTATTGGAATTATTGTAAATTCAAGTGCTGGGACTAAAATATGCCATAAATAGAGGAAGCTTGAGAGATAATTTAGATACTTGAGTTTACCTTTTAATCAAAAAAGACAGTTTCACTGGTCAGTGGTAAGTACATTATTTTTCTTAAATACAGCCCTTACAGAAATTATGTCACACGTTATGTTCTGAAATTGCACATCCAAGTAAACAGTGACAACATGTGAACAACACGGGCTTACGTGAAAATAAATGAATCACGTGAGAAAATAAGAACGCATGCCCTACATATGAAAAACGAACAAAAAAAATGAATCATGGAAAAAAAATCACCTGCATAAATAAACGAATCAAATAAATGACAAATGAAGAAATATATCACAATCAATTACATCACAATATAAAAAACACATACACTACTTGTACATCTGAAGTGCCTAAAAACCACATGTGCAAATTTCACATGCAAAGCACATGCGCAGTGACTTTTCTGTAAGTAGGCTTCATGCCATTGTGCATCAAGATGAATGTGTTTTATTTGTTTAAATCAAAGGCCAACGTGCTGTGCATCTTCTTTTTGGAAAAACAACAATGTCATGGATCCTTTAAAATTGCGGAAGCCTGCTTTAATGTTAGAAAGTCAGAGAGAAGGAAAACAACATATTTCATTTACATTACGTTAACATTTTCAGCATTTAGAAAGCATTCTTATTAAGAGTGGCTTACAGAAGCAACCTTATATATACTAAAAAAATTCTGTTGACCCACCCAAACCAAAACGCCAACAGTCATAAGAAAGACTCCTCATTTGCATTTTTGAATCCTTTAAAAATCCTTGCTGTATGCTGACTCACATCATTTTAACCATTGTTTTTATTATAAACACAATAACCCTGTTTTATATCATCTTTAATTGAAGATCTTGTGATCTATCTTGACTAGCTATTGTTAGTCATTTCTATTTTTTTTTTTTTTTTTCCTGCCATTGTAGAATTTTCAGGCCTCAACAATCGACCCTGTGTTACATTTTGCAAAAGATAAAGTGTACGGGAGAGTCTGATTCCTATAAACAGCTAAACACTGGTGTGTGTAGTGTTAAACTGCATATCCGTCAATAATAATGAGGACAACGCAGTTTAAAATGATAAAAAGTTGAAAATGAATTCTTCAGCGATAACGATCAGCTCAGAAGCATGCTGAATTACTGAATTACGATGAGCTCAAACAGTCCAACTTGTAATACTATGCAGTTTCTGATTTTTAGAATGAAGTGAACACCCCCAGACCCCCCCCCCAAAAAAAAGGAGAAATGAATGAACGAATAAATAAATAAATCAACTAGAAGCACTGAGGAATGAGATTTAAAAAATGTTAATCCCATTCCACCTGCTATGTCATCCATCAAAGCACTTTTTGTTTTCTGGCCAACACTGTAATTACACTAAATGGGTAGGTACATGCTGGAGTGAAAGAGAGGGGAGGAGAGAGAGAGGGTGGTGGGAGAAAAGCGAGAGAGATTGTGATGAGGATTTAATTTTACCCTTCTAAACACCGTGAAAAATTCCTCACCCAGTTAGATTAACCCTCCCGTAGTGTTCACTGCTTAGCGAGGTTCCATCCCATCATGCCAGCCGGCTTTTCAGAGTTCACAGCAATACACTATAATAAACTGTAAAGTTTATTATAAAACCTCCAATCTATTTCTGCTTCAATATAAACAGGGAACAGGACGCCACTAACATCACCATTCCAAATTACATTTATAAACACCAGCTATTTTTAATGAACACTTATTTCTATTCTTTTATTGTAACACAATGCCATTATCTGTATCTGTATATGTTTAATGCTTTCAATCCTCATGTCTATATCTGTATACGGATTTACACTGAAAGTGGGTGTGGTCTAGACCGTTAGAGTTTTTTTGTTTGTTTGTTTTTTGTTTTGTTTTTTGGTGAACCCAACCACTGTCCCCGGAAAGACTGATGACAACAAGAAGTCTTTTTTTTTTTCATTCACAAACCACAAATAACAATTTGCAGAACGTAACTATTATGTTGTACAGTAATAAACTATACAACTCCTGACAGTTCCTCAGCTACATCAATCAAGTTGATCATTTGTCTCAACCAGATACTCTGTGGAACTTTCTGGAAAGCTTTCGATCTAATCTCACTGAGTAAGCTAGGGAAATATCTTTTTCCACAATCAAGGAACTGTTGTTTACAGTTGACAGCAATATCCAGCTAATAACATGTTATCAGATTTTGTTTTTGGGTTTGTAACATTCCAGAAAGATCAGAAAAGCTCGCTAGACACGCTATCAGAATCTACTACGAAGCTGGGATGCAGTGCTGCTATGAGTCAAACATTACGGGTATTACAATATAAAACTATAGGATTTTTCAAGCAGATTTTCTTTAATAATGATGAAGAACATTCTTTTGAAAATGACAAAAAGCATTTTATTTTTTTTGGAAACCCCAGCAGAGAGATGCTGCCCTCTGCATAGCACATGGATTGTGTGAGCTATGAGCCAGTGGTGCTATTAATATCTTTCAGGCCAGTTTGTACAGTTTGTTTAGAAAGATGGCTTTATTTTGGATCACCGTAAGGCAATATTTAGATCCACCTACTGGCGGAGGCATAAAAAGAAATGCGCCTTCTATTCGTAAATGAACACTGGCTTTGACCCGCAAGCTTCACACTTTTGAAATATGAACGTAAAAAAATCTCTCATTACTGCAACATGTTTGCTGCCCAGTGCACACCTCTAGCCTCAACTAGAAACAAAAAAAAGAAAAGAAAAGAAATACCTACTATTTGTATCTGTATTTGTATTCATTTAGAACGCATTATCTGTTCAGTCCAAATAATGTATTCATATTCAGTTATATTCTTAATGTCTATAATATAAACAGGATCCACAGATTTCGAACCCAGTGTGATACTCAGCTGTTCTAGAATGTTCCAGTAATTACAACATGACACCTGAGCTATCAATACTAAACTCATTCTAGAACATTCTAGAACCATTCTAGAACTACAAGTAACCATAAGTAACATGTCCTGCTTTCGTGTGTGCATTGTAATCAAGGCTATGTTGAAATGTAATTAGCTAAACCTAGTAAAAGATATTGCAAAAGCATCTTAATTGCATATGAAATGCTGGGATTTGATTCCATATGATAACTGAGATACTTCCTTTTGAAATAGGAAGTCAGGGAAGGAGAATGTCGAAGAGTTTGAATTCCACAACAGCCAATAGCATTTGAGATACGCCACATCTCCCGTCAAATCTAAACAGACTTAACTGTAGCTTAGCAAAGCGAATAAATAAGCAGCCAAGGCCATGAAACAAGCGTTCTGCACAACTTACATACACACACTCGTTAACGTGCCTTGATATCTGTGACTGTCATACTCAGCCATGCTAGCTGTATGCTAACTGCAAGCATGATAGTAAGCCAAACAATAGTAACCCTTGCTTGCAAAATACTGATAAAAAGGAAATTGTGGGTGCCAGGTTGATGTTAAAATTCTATATTTTTTAAGAAGTTATCTCAGCTAGGGCTCCAGTGTGGGGAATAGTGAGCAGGGTGGCATTTGGAACACAGCCTGGGAAACAGAGACAAAGGAGAAACAGCATATAGCTGCAGATTATACAGAATCCACACACACTTTTATTTCCCCGTGTTAACATAAGCCTCAGAATGACCTGAACTTCCTCTCTGCAATAGCAACATGATTTTAAAATTTATATTCTTTGGCTAAATTAATTTGAGGGCATGAATTTAATTTACTACTTTGCCACTTTTAGTGAAAGTAAGGCTTAGTCGTAGAGGAGGTTGTTTTTTTTTAGAGGAGATGTAGGGGACAAATTCAGGAGTGATTGCTGTGTGAGAAGAAAAGCCTCCTGCCTCAAGAGTGTAGATCAAGTTACGAGGTCAGAGACAATTAGAGAAAGAGGATGGGACCTGGCTGCTGTTGTCATGGAGCCTTGACACACACACACTCACACACATACACGCACAGTCTCCCACTACCTTCCTCTCACCTTTCTCTCAGAGTTGAAAAGGCCTCAGGCTCTGAGAGTGAATATTTCTGGCGAGGTGTGAATGGAGTTTTAGCTTATTATGAGTGCTCACTGCTTCCTGAGCATCGAGTCTTCTAATATGCTGTGTTTTCCATGGTATTATTACAGTTTTAATCCTACAAGGTTACACCAATCTTTTAATTTAGGGTCATTACATCATCACTGTTGCACAGAAATAAAACATAACTGTCTTTCTGTCCATCTATCTAGCTACATGGAGTTCTTAGTATGGGTATCTTCTAAAGATGTTCTACTTTTCAGTGAAACTTTTTTCTAATTGGGTTCTACATTTCCTCCAGATAGGAAACCGAAGAGCACTCGTTGTCTATCGAGCTGTCTGTCTTTCTGCCTGTTTGTCCAAACAATGGTAACTCGTTTATCTTTAGAAGTGAGAAGTCCTAAGATAAAGTCAGAAAAAAACCCTTGCCCTTAACCTTAGTACCTAACTATCTGTCTGTCTATCTATCTATCTATCTATCTATCTATCTATCTATCTATCTATCTATCTATCTATCGTGCTACACTCACCAACCACTTTAATAGGAACACTTGTACCCCTGCTCATATCTTAGCAGCAGCGCAATGCATAAAATGCAGATACAGGTCGAACTTCCATTAATGTTTACATCAAGCATCAGAATACAGGAGAATGTGATCTCAGTGAGTTTGACTGTCGCGTGATTGATGATGCCAGATGGGTAAGTTTGAGTATTTCATAAACAGCTGATCTCTTGGTATTTTCACACATAACAGTCTGCAGACTGTATGGTGCAAATGGTGCAAAAAACAAAAACAAAACACATCCAGGAAGCAGCAGTTCTGTGGGCCATCTACATGATTGGATAAATGCATGCATGAGCAAGGGGTACAGGTGTTCCTATTAAAGTGGCCAGTGAGTGTATCTATCTATTTATCTTTCTAGTAGCCAGGTTTGCCAGCTATGCTATTCCATATGATCACACGTAATTTCCACTCTTGTTGACCCATATATGATGTGTATGCTTGTGAGTGCACTGTGTATTGCGTATATTTGAAACATGGCCAAGAAATTATAGAATGTGAGACAATGATAAAGGATGTGCATGGTTATAAGATGTATGTTGGTAAAACACAGCAGAGAAATGCTACAATGTGAGAGAGAAGTTATATCGGCTTATAAAAGTAAATGGCAGAAAAATAAAGTATATATTTTTACGTATTAATTCTGGGCTTCCTGTTTCTCTGGAAGGTTTGTGTACTAGTATTAATCATCACCCCATTTATGATTATTACTGAAAAACGCTGTAGTTACTTTCTGTAATATTCTTTAGCTATTCAGATTTATATAGTGAATTTAGAGTGATTTCTGGACACATTGTATAAAAAATGTAGAATGTAAATATATAATGTATATAATGTAAATATGTACCAAGGACTAAAAATGATGCAAAGTGAGAGAAAGTGAGAGAGTGTGATTTCAGTCAAAGCATCGCGCTGCAGCGAGCCAGAAACTTCGACTCGCGTCGTTTCATTCACTTCCTGACGGAGTGTAAATGGAGGCTCACTTGTCAAACTTCTTGTCCTGTTGCGGGTTGTGTGTTTTTTTTCCCTTCTTCTTCTTCTCATTTCTAAGAGCACAGCGTTCACACAACCTGCAGAAAAAAAACAAGTCCAGGCCTGAAACTGGAGAAATGCTGAGGGCCGGCATGACGCAGGGAAAAAACCCACATACACTTTCTCTCCCTGTCTTTCACTCTTGCTCTCTCTCTCTCTCTCTCTCTCTCTCTCTCTCTCTCTCTCTTGCTCTCTTTGTCTTCAGGCCAGCACCTAAGTGTTCAAAGCTTTGTCAGCCTCCAACACTTTGATATTCTCCCCTTCTTCCCAGGCTTCAAAAGAAAAAAAGGAACAATGGCCTTGTGACTCCGAGCTACACAAACCGAGCCAAAGCTCTACGAGTTATCAAATTTTCCTCGTGAGGTGAAGGTGGCACATTTCGGAAATAAGCCTGGCATTTTTGTGGTTTCTCAGACACAGCATTCACTCTTCAGAGCCCGAGGCTCTGATAGTTGGAACATTTCCTGCATCTTTAATACAGGTAAAGGTGAGGGCAAACCTGAGTCAGGTGGTCTGAACTTTGTAATTTTTTATGTCTAAGTTCCAGGATGAAAAAGAGAGTCTGGAACGGAGGCTCGGTGTGTTTATGCACGTCCTCATTTTGCGGAGTGACAGTCATCCTGGGGTCAGCAAGGGTGGTGCTTAAGTTCAATTTAGTCAGCCACTCACAAAGTTGATTATATGACAGCACCAGTACCTTTTTTATGATTTTTAATTCGCTTTGGCCTTGATGTAGTTCTTAAAATAAAATGGTGACTTATAATTACACAATAATAATTTCACAACATACAGAGTATATCTCACCATTTTATAGCACAGCGCTGTCAAATTCTCGAATCACAGGTTTATATTAATGTGCTTGGTGTAAGATGTTATTGTTTCTATAGTAACAGGGACTAGTGGGTATGTGGCACTCACATTCTGGCTCACATAACAATAAGACAGGATTCTGTGCTTTGTGGTTTCTCACTAATATGACGTTGTCTTATTAATGTCTAGAAGACAGAGAAAAGAGAGACGAGTGAGGGAACCACTGTTTATAGCTGCTATAACCTAAATGATAACAGGACCTTCAGTGTAAGACTTATGAGAAAAAGGCTATGCTGTGTTGTTCTTTAATACGTTAAAAAATATAATATTTGGCTCTGGTATAAGAGGAATTAACCTGAGTGTCCATCTTTAGATTTCTTTTTTTAATGGAGTATATTTAAAAGTACAGTGGTGAGCCTGCACTTGCATAACTTACCCTTAAGAAAAGAAATATAACTTATGAAACAAGGACTTCACTTCAGAAATGTGGAGTAGCCATCATTTTCAATGTGCTTAGCATAAATAACAAAAAGCATGGCTATTAAAACCAATGAAAATCTCCATAAAGACGTATCCTGCTCTTGTCTAAACTTGAACCGAGTCAGGCAGGGATTAAATAACTTCCTCTAAAATCTCCTGCTGGACGCAAACAAGCTGGTATTTTTAATTTTGTGCCTCAAACGAGACATTCAGTCTAAACGGGGGGAAAAAAAGAAAGAAAAATCTCACCTTCCGTTGGGAGCACTGCTCTCTGGCAGCAAGTTCAAAAGGTAGAGAGAGAGAGAGAGAGGGAGAGAGAAGGAGGAGGAGGGAGGAAGTGCACAGGAGCGAAGTTCACTCCGCCAACAGATGGAAATGATGGTTGTCGTGATTTTGGCTGCAAACTGAACTCAGAAACAATTAGACACCAACAGATGGAAGTCTTCATCTTCAAAATCTCAACAACCCTCTTTAAAAAAATCTGAGTAGAACGTCTGGAGGCAAAAAAAATAAAAAAAAAAAATCAATGATGGCACACAGGAAAAATTAGATGTATATATACACAATAAGGTTCAGAAGTTTGGAATTGCCTGTTATATTTTATTCAACACTCTTTATTTAATTCAATAAAAACTTTTACAGTGTAGATGTAAACAATTTAAAGCCAGAAACCAACTGTGCTTTACTCTATTTAGTGTTTCAAGTATAACACAATAAGACTAAATGATAAATTATACATTATTTGTGTATGTGCATCAGAACACTCAATTACTGCTTTCTGAATATTATTGAATGTTATTAAAACACCAAACAAAAATGTGTTTAAACTGGCAGAAAGGTCTATTAAACTAAGAGGTGTGACTAAATATCTTCAGGAATTAGTGACAGCTAGACATATTTAAGAAGTTATGCATTATGACCAGGATAAGAATAGTACTGAATGGAAGAAACTAGCATTTAGAAGTTCTTGACTGCTTCATATTGAAGTACTCATGGGACACACTTTTTTCACCTAGAATTCAAATTCATCCTACAGGAGCCTGGAGAACGATATGGTCATTATGAGACCATTACGCTTTGACTTGAATTCATTTCAAAATAAAACGTTTGTTTCCTTAGTTTTGTACTGAAGTAACATGGCTAATGTTAGTAACAAGGTAATGTATGTAGTACAAAATAACGAAAGCTTATTGCCACTAGTTTATCACTGTGCGAACTGTGTGATCAAAGTCTGACGTTTACTAATTACTATTTACTAATTGTAAATTAGAAGTGATTCGGATAGTAAAATATATTCATTTTTTTTATAAATACAGACCTAATGTCCATTCATGCAGATATGATATTACTAAGCCAAACTATATTTTCAAGGTGAGTGTGTGTTAGGGGATTCATGAGCTCGGATTTACGCACGGAATTTGCACAGTGCTAAAGTAAAGGCTATAAGCTTCCCTTTAGCTACATTAGCTTCAGTTTAAAATTTACGAACCGCATTTCATGCACCAAATGTGTCTTCAATAACAGACTACATTTGAAGTGAAATCTTTAGCCAAACCGTGCTATATAGATAATGAGCTTACAAAAGTTGTTATATTCATTCATATTGATATTTATATGTCATATTGATAGTATGTAACTTTTATTACAATTATTATGATATATAATTTTACTAATTAAATTCATATGAATGTCATGCATCATTACTACATCTAATGTCTGTCAGCAATGATATTTCGTTTGCTCAAGGACCCCATCTCCCACGACTTCACTGTAAAAAAAAAAGCGTGTTTTTTCATTTTTATTTGTTGTGCCTTAACATTCAGCATCATCCCATCCATCAGCCTCTTCCTCTCTTTCACTGTGCGGTCGGATTTCCAAAAAACACACTAAAACAAAGTAAATAATGCCTCTAGACAGGTCTACAGTTGTTACATTTCCCTTTGAAGGACGATCAGAACCTGTAAAGAGCATTACAGGCTCAGACGCTGCTTCACAGCAGATTCTCTCCCAAATCCGAAACAATATTTTGTGAAATGGCGCGTGACGCTGTGCCAGCACAAGAATGAAACTCTACAACCACCCACTCCTCTTTTCTCTCCTGCTGCCTCTCGGAGGAGGCCCAGACAGGACAGTGATACTCTCTGTCTGTCTGTGTGTCTGAGTGTGTGTTTAACTTTTGTTGGGGACCAAATGTCCCCGTGATGACAGATATACATGATAATATTGATAGTTTCAGCTGGTCCTCATGAGGAAAAGTCCTTAAACTTAAAATAAACTTTATGTAGGCATGCGGTTATTTACCTACATTAATACACAATGGGTGTTTGTTCACTTTATGCTGTTAGGATTAGAAAAATATAAACTCTACATTCTTATCAGCAACATTTTATGAAAAAAGCATAACATATCGGCATATTGATGCTTATTACTTTAATTATTGAAAATCCCGTGTGTGTGTGTGTGTTGTTTTATTTTCTTATGATTTGACATTAAGTGTCCCTACCATGACAGGAACCTGAAAAGGTGTGACATTGTGGATACATTTTATTGGAGCAGTAGTATTTTGCTACACTTATACATAATTTAATGGAAAGTCACCCGAATTATGTGCATATTTGTGTGTGTTTGTTTCTCTGTATGACTGTGAGTTTACTTTGATATATTCTCTTATAAACATTTATAAAATGTGAACATTCTGAGATCATGGGGATGTTTATAAAAGTGTAAAGTAATACATGAATTAATGGAGAGCCTCAGTAAAGAGGTGTGTGTGTGGGTGTGTGTGTGTGTGTGGGTGGGTGTGAGCGAGACATGTTTTCTTTATGGGGACCAAATATCCCCATAACGATAAGAATATCTGACATTTTTAACCTTGTGTGGACATTTGGCTGGTTTCCATGAGGAAAATTGCTTTAAAAAAAAGAAAAGAAAAAAGAACCCAAGCCCAAATATTTCCTTTTGGTTACTGAGGTTAGGGTTAGGGGTCGGCACAGGTGTGAGCGTAGCATTATTTGGCTACAGTAAAAAACAAGTCACTGGAAATATCCCACAAAGATAGAATTAATAACGTGTGTACTTTGGTTCCTACTTTTATGAAAAAAAAAAGAACATGCTGACACTTGAGGGACATTTTACTGGAAAATAACAAAAGGGCTACAGTACAGATTTACTGTGATGATTTAAAGTAAATCCCCAATATACACAGAAATGTGTTTGTGTGAATTGTGTGTATGGTGGTATATTTGTGGATTTGGTTTTATTTTCCTGGGAGAGGATATAAAATGGTCCAATAATAATAAAACCTGAAAAGTTCTGACATTGTGAGGACATTTTATTGGTATAGCTGCATTTACAGGAATACATTGTTTAAGGGAAAACCCCAGTAGAGAGATGTGTGTGTGTGTGTGTGTGTATGTTCGTGTGTGTTCACCGTCTGTTCCCTGGACAGAGGTGACCGGCCATATGCTGTCATTCCTCAGACTCGTTCAGCCTTGACGCTGAATGAATTTATTATCTATTTTCGTGTGTGTGTGTGTGTGTTTTCACCACTGCCTAAAAAGCCTTTTCAGGCTTGTTACACACACACACACACACACACACACACACACACACACACACAGACTGATGTATTCTTTTTTTTCCTCCCCCTGTCGCCGAGCTTTATGATGAAAACTGATACACAACTCTGTGATAGAGTTTCGGGATAAATTATTCACGCTTTCTTGGAGGACATCCATTTTACAAATCCACCCCCACCCCTAGCCTCTCCTTTTACAAACCCACAATCCTTTTAATTGATCTGTTCCTCCACGGGCCATTTTCCAAAACCTATATATCTATATATGTATATTTTAACATCTCGAAAATGACATCACAAAAATATGGCATTTACCATTTAGGAATTACAGCCATTTTCAACAAAGTACCTCCATTTTCAGGGGCTCAAAGGTATTTGGACAAAGTGACATAATTGTAAATATAACCATAATTTTAATACTTGGATGAAAATCCTTTGCAGTCACGTTTCCTCCCTGGAGATGCTTTGCCAGGCCTTCACTGCAGCCACCTTCAGTTGCTGCTTGTTTGTGGGTCTTTCTGCCTTCAGTCTTGCCTTCAGTAAGTGAAAAGCAGCTCTATTGGGTTGAGATCAGGCAACTGACTTGGCCATTGAAGAATATTCCATTTCTTTGCCTTCAAAAAGTCTTGAGTTGCGTTCGCAGTATGTTTAGGGTCATTATCCACCTGCACTGTGAAGCGGCGTCCTATCGGTTTTGTTCCATGTCATTGGGAGGCTTTTTTAGATGTTTTCGGGCAAAGTCTAATCTGGCTTTCCTGTTCTTGAATGTTACCAGTGGTTTGCACCTTGTTGTAAAACCTCTGTATTTACATCAATGAAGGCATCTCTTGATTGTAGATTTTGACAATGATACGCCCACCTTCTCCAGAGTATTCTTGACTTCTGTTGATGTTGTGAAGGGGTTTTTCTTCACCAAGGAAAGGATTCTGCGATCATCCACTTTAGTTGTCTTCCATGGTCTTCCAGGCCTTTCGATGTTGTTGAGCTCACCAGTGCTTTGTTTCTTTTTAAGAATGTTCCCAATTGTTGATTTGGCCACACCTAAGTTTTTTGCTATCTCTCTTATAGATTTATGTTGTTTTTTTTTAGCCTAATGATGGCCTCCTTCACTTGCATTGAGATCTCCTTGGACTTCATATTGGTAGCTCCAGTCGAACAGCTGCCAAATGCCAACTCAATACCTGATATCAACTCCAGACCTTTTATCTGCTTCATTTGTCTTGAAGTAATGAGGGAATGAACCGCACCTGGTCAATTAACTTCTTGTCAGTCAATTGTCCAAATACCTTTGAGCCCCTGAAAATGGAAGTACTTTGCTTAAAATGGCTGTAATTCCTAAATGGTAAATGCCATATTTTTGTGGAACCTCTTAAAATAAAGCT
>CM040996.1:14186355-14210419 GCA_022985145.1 Pangasius djambal
GATATCAACTCCAGACCTTTTATCTGCTTCATTTGTCTTGAAGTAATGAGGGAATGAACCGCACCTGGTCAATTAACTTCTTGTCAGTCAATTGTCCAAATACCTTTGAGCCCCTGAAAATGGAAGTACTTTGCTTAAAATGGCTGTAATTCCTAAATGGTAAATGCCATATTTTTGTGGAACCTCTTAAAATAAAGCTGAAAGTCTACACCTCGATCACATCTTGACTGTTTTATTTCAAATCCATTGTGGTGGTGTATGAAGGCAAAATCACAAAAACTCTGTCATTGTCCAAATACTTCCGGACCTGACTGTATATGATTATCTCACACCTGGCTGGCTAATAACATCTCAAAACACTAACGTTTCCCAATCATTTTTACACATTAACTACATATAATGGTCCTTGTGTCTCCTTCCACCTCCAAACTCCATGATGGAAACACATGCACCTGAAATATTCAGCATTTTTTAGAGACTTGTTTAAAGGATGACTACGTCAGGCAGCACTAAATACACAACGATATATTGTTCGAACCAGCTGCGTGATCACCATGAACTCAGCTAATGCCAGATCCAGCTGCTCGGATGGATCTTTAATTGAAAAAAAAATCTTGGCCCATGCAGAATTTGTTGGACAGAAGTCGCTCATCTCCCCGAGGGAAATAAGTAATGAAAAGAAAATAGCTTCTCTCCTCCTTTAATACCTGTTGAAGCCATAAAGACTAGCAGGAGGTGGGAAAATAATGGACTGAGCCACGGCGAGTGGGCAGATAACTTTCATATTACATCGTACATCTGCTAAGAAGGTTTTCTTGCAATTGGATTAAATGTTATTGCCATTCAGCTCTCGGAGAAGCATACGGTGGCAGCTCATATAGCATTTTTTTTTTCTCGTCAGATTTATTTGGAGATGAAAGATGTATTTTTATGTGCAAGTTGCACCCACTTTGGATAAGAAAAAAGCCCATAACTGGAGTTTTTCTTGGTTAAAATAAACAGTGAAAGGTAGAGCAGACACTCTGGAGACTGGAGAAGATAACTGATGAGTCTAGCAGCATAGAAAGAGAAATAAAAGAGCTTTTCTGTAATGTGCTTGTGCTGCGAGACAAGCTGATCCCACTCGAGTCAAAAAGTCGCAAAAATCACAAAACTGCTTGCTGATTATCTAAAACATTCCACCACGGTTGTGCTAGAAATATAACTCGGTCTGAAGTTGTAATTAAGCTACTGTAACATCATCGTAGCCCCATTATTTACTCGAACCCCATCACTCATACTACTTCCACCTAGGTAGTTTGCTAATTAGCTTCAACCAGAGGAAGAACTGGAACAGATTCATAGTATAAGAAATATACCTTCTAAATTTCCTTCAAACTATGTACATACCAGAGTTATACTGACTAGCTAGCTTGCAATCCTGCTAACTGGTCAAACATGGAAGACAGTTTGATTACAGAAAGTGAGGAATACACAACTTGCCAGCTAAATTACGTAATATAGTAAAAAGAGCCAATCGAGGGCTCCTGAGTGGGAGAGATGGCATTACTCTCTCCCCTGTCAATCAGAGCAACACTAGCCAATCATGAGCAGCTGTGAGCTCAGGTATGTGGAAGAGGGCTGATAGAGGTGCTTTCTTCTGAGTGTACTATGCTGCCCTGTGATACAGCATGAGCAGTGGTTCAAAAAGATCTGTCTTGGAGGAAGTGTGTGGTAGTCTTCACCTGCCCTGATTGGTAGCTGTTGGGTAGAAAAAGGTAAAATGACCAAATCTGAAAAAGAAAAGGGTGAAAATTTTTTTTAGCCAACCACCTTGTTGTTGAAACATGCATGTGAAGTAGCCAGAGCAACCTTAAAAAAAATAATTATTTGACCCAAAGACTGCATATTGTTATTATTTATTTAATTTTTTTATTTTTTTAAGCAGATTTTAACAGCCATGTTCTTTACATATACAAGTAGATTAGCCTGGTCTTGTATGGGATTGTTGCCAAGATGGCTGCCAAGTGGACTGACTACACATCTTATCAGCTTGCCCTCTATCTATTTGATAACTGGTAGCTAGTTAGGTGTCATGTACAGATGGAAAAAGTGGCCATGTGTTCCTGAAATATTAGACATTTTATTTCTACTTTGACTTGCACCAGTTTGCTAACTACATCATTTTCTAGCTACACTGAAAAAAAAAGCTTGCTGAATTTACTTAATCCAAATGTGTACATCGGTTCTGTGTGATTGAATTGAGTTACATTAACCCATTTTGTTTTTGTACATCCAACATGATTTGAACATGTATTTCAAACAAAGGACCAAGCCACATTATCACTGCACTATTCTAACTCACGTTTTAATTGTGTTAATTTAATACTATAGTTCTAGTTCCCATCAGTGCCAAGATCCTCGAAAGATTTCATAACGTAATTGGTTTACGTTAACACTACGTGAATTGGTCATGCTCACTCTACATAATTTCATAATGATCTACAGAAACTTGTTTAAATTATGTTTAGTATAAGCAATGAAATCATGTTTTGATGAGAAACTTAATATTTTTTATGTCAACTATGCGTAATGTGTTACATAAATCTGACCAACCACATTTTTAAAGTGTAGTTAGCAGAGTAATTAAATGATGTTTACTATGTACAGATGGCTAAATAAAAAAAACTTGACTAAATAAAAACTACTTTTATCACAGAATAGCATACTTTTCAAAAAAATTAAACATTGTTTTGCTTATTTTTCTTTTTTTTTTGTCAACTACATAAGTATATCATCTGCTTTCTAACTAGCTAGCTACTAACAAAGCTCTCAGGTATAGAAGAAATACTTGGCCTCATAAAAACAATTTAAATGTCACAAATCAAATGCTACAGTTTTAAAACATGAAGTATTTTCTCCATGGCTAGTGATAGCACAATGATTTTTGTGGCAGATGGTTGTTATGTTTGGTGATTGGCGGGTGTGTTGAGATTAGCGAGCCTCCCATGTGCAAGTTTCGGGCCTCTGCTGTGTGTTTTGGCATGTGTGGCTCGGAATAAGTGTTGTTTCAGCACAGCACGCTTGTTTTTTTTCCCACAAACTCCCCACACACACACACTCTGAGAGATGGAAAATGGTTTATGGTTGTTTTCTCTTTCTCTTGATTTTAACCTTGCTGCAGTGTTCACTACTTAGCAAGGTTCCGTCCCATTGCCCCAGGCCTTCTTTTTGTGTTTTATAGCACTACAAATGAAACATTGATTTTAAAATCACATGTTCAACTCAGTGATGTTTTATGTAGGCAGACCTGATAGAAAGGAAGCTTCAAAGTTCCTTCACATGCTTGGGCATCCTACTGATGGGTGGTGCGTGTGTGTGTGTGTGTGTACAGGTGGGACTTGAAATAATAGATGAAGGGAATGGGATGGACACTATGCTTTTAATAGCTTTTAATTTCACATCATTACTCTCAACTAAAAAAAAAATCTATAATGTAAATAAGCATGGAGAATAAGTAAAGAATGAAACATAATGGGGCATGCTGTTATAGGAAAATCATCAAAGATGGGGTGTTGTAATGTAGTCTGAATTACTGTTACCACCCAGAAGCTGATTATTTTCCTATAACGGCACATCCTGAAGTGTTTTATTCCTTTTATACCATAGCGATCTTACAACAGTTACAATTTTTATTTATTAACAGACAACACCATGTAGTTTTTATCCATTTATAGTGTTTAATGTTAAGGAATCGGCAAAACAAGTTATGTCCTGTCATCCCTCACATTATAGCAGAATTATAGGTCTTTCTCTCACTAACCTCTCTTTATTGTCTCTCCTGAAGTTAGATTACCTGTTACTACAGAAAAAAGGGCATTAATACAAACCTAAGATTTGTCTTGCAGCTGATATTATTGTCAGAGCTGCTGTCGTAGAAAATGAATCAGCACCTTCTGATCAATCGGATTTGAGAATTCAACAGTAATAGAAAAATAGTAAGTCGTAATACTGGAAGGCATTTTCAAAATACACAATACACACCACAATATCGATAAAGAGCCTATGATACAAAATTAATTTTAAAAACCCATAATACTCTCAGAAAAGTACCATTCTCTGCGATATCAGTATCAAGTTGTCATATTGCACAGTCGTAAATATAAATATGATTTTTAAAAATGATTTGTTGGAAAAACGGAGCCAAGCACATAAAATTTCACATTGGGAAAAAAAAAAATCATTGTTCCCTATCTTGAGCCAAAAAGAACATAAGAGTTAAATCCATTCATTTTCTTTCTTCTCTTTCTCTCTCACTCTCTCTCTCACTCTCTGTCTCTCTCTTCACACCATGGCTTCAGTAACAAGGCCACAAGAAATGATGCGGTTCAGCGGGAGACAAGCAGACCTGGCGAGACGCAGGAATTCCCTGAACACATTCATCATTCCCTTGCTCTCTCTCTTTTTCCAAAAACACGCTGGCGTCACTTCAAAAAGCCCCGAGCAGTCCAAGTCAGCTCGCATAAAAGCCATGTCCTCTTCATGTTCTCCGTCTCCGGATCTTAAAAACGACTGAACAAATAACCATTAATTTTTTTCTTACTGAGCTTTTCTTGCAGACAGAAGTACTTCATTTCTTACTCTGTCACTGGAACTTTATTAGAGAGTTATTTAGTTTCTCTCTCTCTCTCTCTCTATGTGTGTGTGTGTGTGTGTGTGTGTGTGTGTGTGTGTGTTCACATTGTGTATACTTTCTTCTGCCAGTTACAGATTTTATGGAAGGCATTTTTCTTGACTCATGGCTACAGTGGTTTTTGCACATAAATAAATACTCATCAGTGCTGATTCGCTCTGTATATTACCCGAAGGTATTTGAAAACAAGTTTAACTTCAGTTTATAATTACAGACTACATCAAATCTGGCAAAAATCAAAATGACTTTTGGACATATTTAGCATTTCAACCAGCCTATAAGTGTTACCGTTCAGTGGAAACGCAATTTGGAAATAAAAAAAAATTGTCTAATTAGGACTATGATGATATATTGCTATGACTGTGTGTAGCTTAATCGGGAAAGTGGAAATTGTCATATCACTAGTTTTATGATTGTCTTTGCTCTATTCTTTGTAGCGACATCCTTTAGAAGTCCTCGTCTCATTGGACAGCATTTTAACTGAAAAGGAAAACCTGTCATTATCATTACAAGTTGCTGCGTAGCATGCTATTTATTCACTATCTCTTGCTAAAGTTTTTCACGAGGATGGATTCCCAACTAATAGCAGCTACTTTTCTACTCTTTTGTTACTAAACACAACTGTTCACTGAGTAACATGGATAACATTCTTGCTACCTGGCTAATTAGCAAGATTTCAGATGAGCTGTAATATGGCATTGTTAGCATGTTAAACATAGAATAACTTCTAATATCTCTCTCTCTATATATATATATATATATATATACACACACACACACACACACAAAAAAAAGTGTTAACTAAAAGACAAACAATTCACTTACAATTCATAAATGTACACCCAGACCTGCCAAACTTCACACATTTTGTGCAGGAGCGCAACATTTTAATATTGTAGTATGCTAGTATCAGTTATCTTGTTTTTTCCTAAATATAAATGGAAGATGAACCAATCGATAAGTAAATCTGGAATGATTGCCAGTTGTGTAAATGTGTTGAACTCTTCAGTATTAACTGAAAGACCCTGGACATGACATCATCACTTTCTGTCCTGATAAACGAAGAAGGTTTTGAGTTCATTAATATGAAATAAAATCTATCAGTGTATGTTTCACTTAGCTAGCATTAGACAAGTTTATAGTTAACATTAATTAACTATATTCATTAGGAACGCCACTGAAAATTTTCTGTTGAAAATGGTCAAAACCTATGCTTTACATGTCATTTTAAAGGTAATGATAATTAGAGGATGATCAAAAGCGCTCAGATGCGTTCAAACAGTTTGAGTGACAGATCAACGGTGAAAAATGTCGGCTGTGTGGAAACTTTTCACATCTTCTTTGAGGGACATTAGACAAGCGATTTGTAAAAGGACTATATCAAAAATGTTTTGTGTAATGTTTTTTCCTGTGTACTGCATTTTACTCCTCCCCACCTCCAGCACAAGTATGCATTATTATTATTATTATTATTATTATTATTATTATTATTATTATTATTATTATAGTTTGCTGATTATTATGGGCTTGCCCTTCACTGAGAAAGTCATGATTCAGTCCTTAAATTTGCTCAAAAACGGAACTTTAGGGATAGACTTTAGCTCAGGAGCAAAAAAAACAAAACAAAAACAAAAACAAAACAAAAAAACTGATCACAAAGCTGACTTGTTTTATACATTCTGCACAATGTGTTTAATAGTTACAAGAATTTGAATTAAAATTGCCATAAAAATTCTTAAAGATTCAGTAATTGTTTGTATAAATTTGTAGCGAATCTTTTCCTAGCTATATAACTGTGTACCAGTGCCTCTGTGAATGTTCTGAAACACCGAAATGGGTTACGACTCTTCTAGCAGCTCCCACTTGCCTCTAAATAAGCACAGGTGGGTTTTTTCTGTTCACACACACTTAAGTGCTGCAGAGACCAACAGTGCATGTCCACACACACACACACAGCACATAAACCTTGCTCGACCTTCCCCATTCCAGTTAGCACTGTTCCCATATGAGTAACAAAAAAGTGAAGCAAAACACACTAAACTTTCTCCATTTCCTCAGCATTGTTATAGTAATTATGTGCAATTAAACATATGAGATCTCATTAGATAAATAGATAGCTAGGTAGACAGACAGACAGATAAATACATAAATAGATAGATAGATAGATAGATAGATAGATAGATAGAGACATAAAATCAACAGGTGATATGAAAATTTGCCCAATACATTAAATTAACTATGGAGCTGCTTGGATAATAAGTCTTGCTGTGGGAGCTCATCTAGATTGTAGCCTTTATTCTCCACACACACACACATACACACCACTCCAGCTGGCACTGCAGCCTGGCATGACAGAATGTGACAGAGAATCCAGAGACGAGGGACTCGGGGAATCCCGTAACAATAATGCGGCTGGCCCAGATGAATAAAGCCCGGATTAAATCAGAGCCACCGCCCACCTGCCAATACAACATTATATGAAATTTATATGTTTAACTGTTGTGTGTAACAGTATGATAAATTCACAATACAATCCAATATGGCGGTTTTCCGTCCAGCATGGTATCTGTTTACAGTGTTTCAAGAGGACGACATTAAATGCTATATAACCCTGCAGCGGTAGCAGAAAGGTCAATTACTTGGTGAGGGAACCTGCTAGAAACACAGATTTCTAACATTTCTGAAATCTAAAAATAAATCAAGTTCTTTTAACTTAATCCTATAATGAAGCATTTCTATCCGAATGGGAGTGGTTTCTTTCAGGATGACCCCACCTACATTCACAGTTATTAGTGGTTAGTACTGTTGCCTCATGCCTCCGGGGGTTCTTCAGGGGCATCCTCTGGGTACTCCAGCTTCCTTCCATAGTCCAAAGACATGGAAATTGTCCGTAGTGTGTGAATGGGTTGTGTGCGATGGGTTGTCCCCCGCCTTGTGCTCCAAGTGAACTACACACCCACAGGTGACAAAACTACAATCAACACTAATAATGCGCTCAAGGTGTAGTTGCAACTTGTAATTCCCCACCTAAAACCAGTTAAAGCTGCTGAAAACAGCCCCTCAACTTGAAATTTCAACTCTTCAACTTGGGTAGTCTTATAAACTACCTGTTCCTTCCCTGTTTAAGGAGTGACGTCAAATCAACATGGCCACGCACACTCTGAACAGTGTAGAGTTCCCCTTCTCTACTTTTAAATAGAGTTTATAGCAGTATTAGCTTTAGATCAGTTAATATACGGACACAATACTTGGTTGAATCTATAACACTGACCATACTAATCGCTGTCTCGAGAAGGTAATCATCAACATTAGAGTTATCATTAGCTACATTAACTGGTGTTTTTTTAATTTTATTTTGTTATTTGATTTTCCTTGACTTTCTCTTATACTTAAAATCTGTTTCATTCTCTTTATGCTGGTTGTTACTATTTGTGAGTGTATTCTGTGCCAGGGTCTATTATGTCTCCCCATAAGCTAAGTGGATGGAATGTATATAAGGGGATAGATAAGTGGTATACTACTGTAAAGATCCTGTCTCCAGATTTATCCTCTCACCCTTTGCATTTGACTGAAGCATTACTCTGGTGTGAAAGCCAACACTGGCTAGCTTGTTGCTAATGCTACTCGCTATTGTCCACTGGCTCGCTTGTTGCTAACACTACTCGGCATTGTCTGCTGTTGTTGCCGTGCTGCAATTTCAATCCAAAATATTGCATAAATGTACAAAGTTCACTATAGTAGTACATTACCGATAGCCACTCAGGCCTGTAACTGTAAATATGCGGTTAAAGTAGCCTTTTATAAGCTTCCTGTGCACTGACAGAGCAAACAAAACACGCGCTTTCATTGAGGCGTCAGTGTTTTTTTTTTTTCACTTCGCTCATCGAACATTCTGAGGTGGGAAATGACGTCATTACAGCTTGCAAAGTACCACTTACAAGGCACCAGAAGCACAGCATAATGACTTGTTGCTTGCTAGCGTGAACATAAGGATTGCGTACTTGCTACTTTGCTTGCCTATACTCTTAGAAACTGGACTTTCCTTGTTGCTGGGGTGCTACCATTATCCTGTATACCTTTAATATGCATTTGTGACCTGGATCCATCCATCAATGTGTATGTAGTGTACCTTTGAAAATTGAAGGTGCATGATTGGACCATAATTACCCTTTAGAGTAATACATTTAGGCATACACTACCTGCACAAAAGGTGTATGATTTATTGAGGGTACCACTCAAGTGACAAGGAATGGTACAGTTTAGTGCCCTTCTTACTGAAATTGTAGGGTAACATTAACATTACCCAAGGTAACTAGTACAGTGCTGTGTTTAGCTAGCTGTATGAAGGTCATAACATGTAATTTCCAATGTCCAACTAGGACAAATCCAAAGAAAACTCCCTCACGTCAGAATTCCTACTGAACCCTGAATTCAACAAGTGAAAAGAAATCAGCATAGCTGCCTACAGCACCAAAAAGAAAAACAGCAAAAAAAAAAAAAAAAAAGTAGCTCCTCTTACATGAGTTATAACTATATTTATTAGTATTTGCTGTAGCTCAATCAACATACAGCTCTATCTAGGGTTACACTATTACACATATTTGTTTAATATAATTATTAATGCTAATAAATTGAAGTGATTCAATTTGCTGATCAAATTGAACTTGCAGTTAACGGAATGGGACTTTAACACCAACTTGTGCAAACTCCCTACTGCAAACTCTTTGACAAATACTGCAACAGTTTTATGGGTCTTCTAAGCAGAAACCTTAATCCTTTCATCATAATTTGAGACTCATATGGGAAATTACAGAGCACCTTGAAAGAAGGAATATCAGAAGCTTCACTGATGTAGCATGAAAGGATTCAACCCTGTGATTAGCAATGAGCTATCAGACGCTTTTCTTTAAATATCATTTCTCTCATTTCTGCTTTGGCATGATTTCCATGCCTGTAAATGACACAATTCAGGGAGCGAATGCATCTTTTCATGTTTAAATTACCCACCCAGATGCAGGCAGCCCCATCACGAGCTAACACTAAACGCCAGAGCCGCTGTGCACCATGTCTGAGTCGTCTAAACGAGGTTTGTTGAGATTTACGATGATTACGACGATGGTTTGTGTCATATTGCAGTAATCAGACAGAGGAAAAGCTTTTGAGTGTCAGGACGGAGCGGTGATTTCTGGATGATTTTAGCCAGAACTCTTGTACTTCTGTGGCCAAACGTGCTCTGCAAACGGGCACAATCAAAAAGACCAGCTCCTAAACCAATCACACTCAAGGATTTATTGTTTAGACAGAGAGGCCTGGGGTCAAGGTTCGCTTCCAGAGTTATTTTTCCAATCACTATCCTCTAAATACTTGCTTAATTTTATTTAGTTTTAATGATAATTGTCCAGCCACATATGATGTGATCACATATGATCTTCGCTGCATCACTATATCTGTTTACAGCTTCTCATTTTCAAAGGGGACGACGTTAAATTCTATAAAATACTACGGCAACGACATGAGTGTTCAGTTTTGTTTTTCAGGGAAACTTCTAGAATATTGTTTATGTTGTTAAGGGGACCGATGTTCGCTTTCAGTAGTTTATCAGAACAATGTAGAAACACCCATTTCCCTGATTTTCTCTTTGTTAAAAAGTGTTTTATTTATTTATTTTAATTTTGAAGCAGATTTTTCAAGCAAACTGCAGCATCTGGAAAATGGTATTGTTGTGACGTTGTTATCTATACTACTAAAGTATAACACTACTGAGATTATATATAGGACCAACAAAACTAGGCTTGCTGGAAGTGCTAAAAATCTGGGAATCTATGGAATCTATTGGTCTAGGGAATCTAGGTGACTAGGCAATCTCAGCTTTCATAGGATATAGGAATATTCAAATAGGAATACTATAATACTAAAATAGGAGTATAGGAAATATATGCTTCCTAGGGTCAAGGGACTCTAGGGGTTAAGGATATCAAGAGGTTGGGAAATATAGGTTTTTTTTGTCTTGGTCTAGAAAATCAAGATATCAAGGAACTCTAGGCTTTCTTTATCTAAGTGTTCAAGGCTGGACTTGCTGAACATGGTGAAAATCTTCCTGGAAGTGCTGAAAAGTAGATGGCTAAGGAAGGAATCTAGGTGTCTAAGACAACTAAGGGTCTAGGGAATCTAGGCAACTAGAAAATCTAGGAATTCTGGAAGTGATGTATAACTAGGTTTTAGAGATTTTAGGAATGTATGCATTTATTGGAAGCTAGAGGTCTGGAAAATACAGACTTCATGGAAAGTATGAAAATCTAGAGGCTTAGGATATCTAGGCTCTCTGGAAGTGATCTATGAAGGCTTTAGAGAAGCTAGGGGCCTAGGAACCATAGGGGTCTGGAGAATCTTGATTTTCAGTAGGTGATGGAAATAGTGAAATCTAGGTTTATTGGAAGTGATAATCCTGGTGTCTAAGACATCTAGATCTCTAGGGAATCTAGGCAACTAGTTAGTCTAAGCATTCTGGAAGTGGAATGTACTTCTAGGATCTAGACAATCTGGGTGTCTAGGTAGTCTATATGTCAATGAAATCTAAGAGTCTAAAAAGTGTAGGCTTTCTCGAAGTTATAGATACAGTATCCATGTTCAGAAAATATAGGTTTCTTGGAAGACATGGAAATCTACACACAATCTAAGTCTCTAGAGAATCTATATGTCTAGAAAATCTAGACTGTCTAGAGGTGAAAATCTAAGCCCTGGGGAATCTAAATATATATAAATTTTAGGGCTTTAAGAAAACTGTCTTTCAGGAAGTGATGGAAATATAGGGAATCTAGGAGTCTAGGAAATTTGGAAGTGATAAAAATCTAGGGTCTATAGGGAATCCGTGCTCTCTAACTATATGAAGTCTTATATACATTCAGTAGAAGCAGGTCCTGGATAACTGTAAGTAATAAACTGGTAACTCAGTGTACACATTTGAGCTCACCTGATAGATTGATTTTTACGAGTCCTGCAATATTTATATGTTTATGATCATAATTTCCATCTGGAGCAATCAGCTGCACTCAGAAAGAAGAAAAAGAAAAAAGTGGATTGATGTAGGTTGAGCTCAACTTGTGTTTCATGATTGGAGGCTGTTTCTGATTATGTGCTGCTCAGGGAGGGGGGAAAAAAAACACGTTTTGCTTTGCTCTGTGGCCTTGTTGCTGTGATACCCTTCAAAATTCCCCAGTTTTCCACTGTCATTTCAAAATGGCACACACACACACATACACACACACACACACACACACAAACATGTACTCGATGTGCCAGCTGAGACTGTTCACACATGCCCTCCAGCAAAGTGTGTCTAAATCTAATATTCGTCCATGCGTGGAGTGCACTAAACAGCAAAAATGGATAATCTTGTATTGCGTGTGATGACTTTGGGCATCAAAGAAGCAAACCTACACATTTTTTGTACATTTTCTGAATTTCATGTTGCAGATGAGTGCTATTTATAAGCCTAAAAGTCACTTTAAAGTGAATTCTTGGTGCTCTCCAAGACATTAATGGAGTTTCTGTGAGAATAGTGACATTTTATGGTTTTAGAGATGGACTGTGTTCAGTTAAAGAGGGGAATGTTGGGCTTTTACTGCTTTTCCTCACTCCACTTTTGCATGCAAACTGTTATGCCACCAATGTACTATCACCAGTAATGATACACACAGACTGTGTTGCTGCTGTTGTAAGACAGTAGCAGTGAAGAAATTAAAAGTGCATCTGAATGCAATCCGGAGTCTAAGACTGAAATGACAAAACAAGACCAGATACTTTCTTAGTATATAGATTTCACCCCCTACAGCCTCAGAAGTGCATTGCTTACACAGTAGCTGAAGGTCTTCTGACTGAACCATTCTATTTCTCTGGAAATGTTGTGTACTAGGCTTTCAGTTTTCCTACATCTGCTACTATACTTAGTATAGTATAGTATAGTATATTGTATTAACTGTTATAATCCACATACTATAGTATAGCAGTGTGTACTGTACAACCTATTATACCCCATGTAGTATTTGCTGATAAAGTACATTTGATTAAAATAAACCTTTTCTCTGAAAACTTTGCGTGCTATGTTAAATTGTCACTTCTGATACTACTACTATACTTAGTATAGTATAGTATAGTATAGTATAGTAATGTGTATGTAGGAACCATTTTATCCTGCATAGTATGGAGTGTTATATACTGTATAGTATAGTATAGTATGTGTACTATATGACCTATTATATATTGTGTAGTACAATATATATAATGATGGACATGAAATCAGCTATTTCTCTGAAAATTTTGTACTATGCTTAATTTTCAATCTACCACTGTACTTAGTATAGTATAGTACAATATAGTATGGTATAGTATATAATAGTATAGTATAGTATAGCAGTGTGTACTTTATGACATGATCATGTAGTACAGTATATAATGATGAAGGACTTTTGTCTGAAATCACCTGTTTCTGTGAAAACTTTGCATTATACTTAATTTTCACTACATCTACCACTATACATACAGTACAATACAGTATGGTATAGTATATAATAGTATAGTATAGCAGTGTGTACTGTATGAAGTGTTATATCCCATATAGTATAGTATAGTACAGAATAGTAAAGTATAGTAGTGTGTACTGTATGAAGTTATATCCCATATAGTATGCTATAATGTAGAATAGAATAGTATAGTAGTGTGTACTGTATGAACAGTTATATCCCATATAGTATGCTATAGTGTAGAATAGAATAGTATAGTAGTGTGTACTGTATGAACAGTTATATCCCATATAGTATGCTATAATGTAGAATAGAATAGTATAGTAGTGTGTACTGTATGAACAGTTATATCCCATATAGTATGCTATAATGTAGAATAGAATAGTATAGTAGTGTGTACTGTATGAACAGTTATATCCCATATAGTATGCTATAGTGTAGAATAGAATAGTATAGTAGTGTGTACTGTATGAACAGTTATATCCCATATAGTATGCTATAATGTAGAATAGAATAGTATAGTAGTGTGTACTGTATGAACAGTTATATCCCTGTAATATTAGGAAAATGACAAAAAGAAAAAGGATTGAAAAAGAAAGATAGCAGACAGCAGAATGTAACATAAAACTTACACTACGATTCTGTTTAGTACTAAAACACAAATATTAAGTCCAGAAACGCAGAGCACAAACACACACACACACACACACAAACATGGAAGCATCTTGGTGTAACTTCATATCTCATGCACAAGTAGCTGAAAGTCATAACGTGGGTTGCGTGTGTGGTGTGTGAGTCAGAGCAGAAATGCGGTGTGGTTTGTTTTTCTCCGTAAGGCCTCGGAGGTCTCAGGGGTCTGCAGGAATGATATTGATGGCGTGGAGGATGAAAGGGTGGAGGGATGAAAGGAGAGCCGCGCTCCCTGAAGGTGGAGGTGCAGACGGCAGGGCGACGGGTCTGCAGCGGAAGCGAAGCTGTTCCCCTGACGATTCGCTTTTCCTGCAAAAATAAAGAAATCGTTAGGAAGATGACGGCGCCTCAGAGAGTGCTCATACAGTGGAAAGTACACACACACACACACACACACACACACACACACACTGCACTCTTCTGTCTCTCTCTCTCACCATCTCTTTTCCTTTTTTCTGTCTGTCAATCTCAGTTTCTCAGTCTGCCTTTATTTTCCTCTCTCTCACATATCTACCTCTCCATCAGCTTCTCTCTCTTTTTACCTGTTTTCTAGCTCTTTCTGTCTCTGTCTGTATCTTCCTCCATCTCCCCCACGTCATCGCCTTTCCATGAACATATTTCATTCTTTAACTCTTTCTGCCTCACTCTCTTTCTCTTTCCTTTTCTTTCTCCCACCTACAGTATGCAGTGTCACTCTGTCTTTCTTGACATCTGAAACCCTAAACAATTATGTAAATAATTGTGGGGCCTCAGTGTCGCTGACCCCTAAAGATTGTGGGACTCTGTGTTTTTCCTGTCAGCCTCCGTCCAGTCGAACACAAATCATCTCTCTGTTCAGCCAGACGAGACAAAGATGGAAAGACAGTGCACTTTTTAACAGCCTCAAATTGGATTTTGAGTTTAGCCATCCTGTAGTGTTCACTACTTAGCAATTACCCCAGGCTGGCTCTTTGCATTTTACAACAGTGCAGTTAGAGCTCAGTGATATAACCATAGTTTATCACTACAACCACAACCACCACAGACTTTTCTGGGTGCATGTTTGACGAAATTGTCCTCCACCAGTAAAGTTACTGTGAGATATCACTTTCCGAAATAACCAAAATTATATCTCTGCCCGGATCGCATCAACGTTTCAGGATTCACTTTGACAGAAATACTTAATCTGGTGGTGTGGCAGGGAATCTGAACTGGACCAAGGTGACGTTCCCAGACGCGGCAATTTGTACCAACGCAAGCTATAGTAGGTTTCAGACAACACTACTCTTCATGCCATCTGTAATGTTTTCTAGGTTCTGATGATAGTGGTGTTAAAAATTTCATTATACCACACATAAGGAATATAACACAAGAAGGCATGATGTTATAGAAAAATAATATCAGTCGGGTGTGATGAGGACCGAGGTTGAATCTATAACAGCATGTCCCGAAGTGTTTCATTCCTCTTATACCAGAGCAATTTGCCAATATATCATAGCTATCATAGCTATCAAGAACAATATATCATACTTTTATCTTTTGTCATACATCAATTTATAATTAGATTTAACGTTGTGAAATGTTGTTGTGGAAGTGTCATGTTATCGCTTACATTATAGCAGCTATAAACATTCGTCCCTTCGCCATCCTCTCTTTTTCCTTTCTCTCAATGTTAATAAAAAAAACTATTTGTCATGTTACAGAGTTGTCCTGTTTTTATTGGCGGAAAACTTCTGACACTTGGGACTCCTTCCATAAATGTATAATAAACCAATGATTATGCAAGGAGTAAGACACATAAAACTGTACTGTTATACAAAAATAATGCACACCGGAGGGGTGTAATGCGGCGACGTGTAAGTGCCCCCTGAAGTGCATTATTTTCATATAACAGCATGGTCTGGAATGTGTTATTCCACTTGTATCACAGCAATTTGCAAGTGATTACAATTTTTAATGTATTAATGTATGAAACGTTGTGAATTTTAACAGTTTACAGTTAGATTTACTGTCGCGGAACATCCGAGAAACAAGTTAGTTCCTGTTCTCATTTATGTTATAGCCACAATAAAAAAAAATCATTCCCTCGCCAGCCTCGCTCTTCTCTCTCTCTCTCTCTCTTTCTCTGTGTCAATAATACAGCTTGTCATTTTGCTGAGAAACCAGTATAAACTCCACTGTCCTGAAGACTTTCCTGTGCTGATAATCTTCGCAAAGCACTGTGACTGTTACAAAACGCTGACGATCAAGATTCCTTCCTTAAAATGTTAAATAAATGTCTCCTAACAAAAAACATCACCACATCAATGATTATAGGTTTTACTTTGTTAAACAGCACATCTTTTAAATCTGTTTATTATTAGTCTTAGATTACGTTGCGCATCTGCCATACAAGTCCCTTTGTATGAGCTGTTACTATAGAAACAATAATGTATTAGTATGAGCGCATTGATATTAACCATCATTAATTAATATTAAACATCATTCATGTTACAGGCGGAACTACATTCCGAGATGTGCTGTTATATGAAAATTATGTACACCTTCTGACCAATTTGAGCATTCAACCGTCCTGTGGTATAGATGTTTTTATATGTCAAATAACAGTTTTTTTAACTGTCTATTCTTAGTCTTAGAATATGTGGAACATGCCTATGAATAAGCTGTCATTGTAGAAACAATAACATTAGATCAACACCTAGAACCCAACACCTTTTGACCAATCAGATTTTAGAATTCAGCAGCGCCGTGATATAGGTAAGAAATAACACAACAAGGAAGTTTTTAAATACAGTGCAGTCATTATCCCTACATTCCATTTGTGAAGAGGCTACCATGGTAGAATTTTGTGAAGAGATCAAATCTGGCCAATTCGGATGGTAACATAAAGACAGCTGTCTTCCCATATTTTGAGAAAATTTAAAGAAACATAGTGTATTTTTCTTGGCAAAGACTATCTCATCATTCTGTTCACCACACAAGACTGAACACAAATGTGTGCTGGACAGAACTGTCACTCAGGGTGATATTTTGGAGAGACAAAAGCAGAAAAGCACCAGGTGTCATCTGTGTGTGGGTGTCTGTTTCTGTGTGTGTGTGTGTGTGTGTGTGTGTGTGTGTGTGTGTGTGTGTCCAGTGTCCAGGTGTGGAGACTCTGTTGTCATGTGATTAAGACGAGACAGCAAGTCCCACCTGCTGCTCTGCACTCACACAAATTAACATGAGCAACACAAATGCTGTCCATTCAAATGGAGACTGATAAAAGACAGACTCCATCTCCATCACAGACACATACACACACACACACATACAGATGCAGCAGCCAGGAGGTCTCTAATGCTGTAAGTGCTTCCATGTGTAGCTGCGTTTACACGTCTGCATCAATTAATGCTTGTTCACTCACTCAGCTACTGATGGGCTGCTGCCGCACAGCACATGAGATTTTTCTTCATTTGAATGAAGAAAAAAAAAGTTAGTTTTTCCATTATTATTAAACTGAAAGGGTTATAATCTTTAGATTAGTGAATAAAGCACAATAGTTTTCCCACATACTTCTTATTACCCCTAACTCGCTAATGAACGCTCAAAATGTCACTAGAAATCACCAGTTGACAGCATAGACTAATTTGCATATTCATTGAATCATCATGGTCATTTGAATCACAAAAGGTGTTACATGACAAATGAAGATCTTCTGAAGCCACTTAGAATAAAACAGAATAGAATAGAGATATTTATGAGAATAGAAAATAATAATAACATTAATTATGGAAAAAGATGTTGGCACCACAAATTATTTAGATATTAATAGTAGTGATAGTAGATAGTGAATAGTTGGGTAGTGAACAGTTGGGAAATAAACATGATGGAAATGGTTACAGATGCAATAACTCACTTTTATTACTTGTAAATATAGCCAAGAACAGAGTTTTAAACAAAGAAAAAATAATTGCAGGTGGAACTAAAATGGTAAGCAGTGATTGGTCATTTGGAACAATGGTGATCAATGAAATGGTCATCAGTGATTGTTGGGAACAATGGCAATCAGTGACTGCTCATTGGTGATCAATGATTAGTCATTTGGAACAATAGTGATCAGTGATTGTTGGGAACAGTGGTGATCAGTGATTTGGGAACAATGGTGATAAGTGATTGGTCAGTGGGAACAATGGAGATCAGTGATTGTTGGGAACAGTGGTGATCAGTGATTGGTCACTAGGAATGATGATCAGTGATTGGTTGTTGAGAACAATGATGATCAGTAATTGGTTGTTGAGAACAATGGTGATCAGTGATTGGTCATTAGGAACAATGGTGATCAGGGATTGTTTGTTGGGAGGATTGCCTTGCGCAAGCGCAACTCAGTCAGGTTTTACATACCGGTGGTGATTCGACTGTAATGTGAGCTCGAGAGGACACTTGCTAACATCTGCTCAAAAAGTCACTTGATTGGTCTCTCTTTTTTAAAATTTGTAAAAAGTGTATCTGTCATTCAAGATTAAGTGAGTGTGTGTGTGTGTTTGTGTGCATGTATGTGCATATGTGTGTATATATGCGTGTGCATGCATTACCCCCTCCCCAATCCCACAGCAGGTCTGTGAGGCGTTTGTTTGCCATTTAAATGCACTAAAACAACAGTACGCTTTGGTTTGCTTTGTATATTTTCATGCTCGTGACTTTGTGCCGTGTTTTCATGTCTGTGGATGAAACTGATTTACAAAAATGCAAATGGGATGCTCTCTCTCTCTTTCTCTCTCTCTCTTTCTCGATGTTAGGAGAATGTAGGACAAAAGAATCCATCATACACATGATATGTACATATTTATTACAATGAGGATATTCTACATCCTGTTTCATCAGTTTATTTGCATTAGACACATACTGTATAGATTATCTCAGGTTAAATAATGCACTGAGCTGTTGTCTTTTAACGTGATCATTCAGCCAAAAAATAATCTCAAAAAATATATTCTCAGTTGTAGTGTTATATATAGAACTTTTAATGTTTCCCTCAGAGGAACAACAAACAAACCCTTAAGTATTTTTAATTTCTTTGGGACTCATTACAGTGTATGGCTTACCTGAAAGCAGGAAGCAGATGCAAAATCCTAAAATCCACTAATGGCGAAAAATATTACTCGTCTTTAAGTCATAATTGAGCAGGGTTTTGTGGAACAGAAACTGTAAAGTAGCTTGAGTTTAAAATTGGATTACCTCATTTCATCTATAGCCTACTTCATTTGAGGTGAGTTTGATTTCGTTGTGGTAAACTACTTGTACTTATCAGTATGATCGCAGTTTTAGTTTTTATTTTGGCAAAGGGGCTAATGAAATGACTCATCTGTGGCTATCCATCTGTGAATGGAAAATGACAAAAATATCTCCACTCACTGCAACACATTCACATCAGCATTTCAGTTTGAGTAAAGACACATTGAGCTTGTGGTGTGTCCCAAATGCCTGTTTTGTTAACTGCTGGTCCACTCTTTGGTAATGTCAGCACTTGGAGGAAGACGGTCGGCCTTCTGCCACCATTTGGTACAGGGACAGACCACTGGTATGAGATGTGGGCCAAAGTTTGAAGATGGAATTGTATTATTGATGTGCCATTCGTGCATGAGTGGCTCACAGCCGCCTCACACATACAGTATGACACCTTTTTTTTAGATGTTGCTGTGTATTCTTTCCCATTTTCTCTCCAGTTTGGTCACCATTCCCACCTACCAGCCAGCCCCCCCTATCATATGACAGCTACCAACCACTCCCTCTGAGACATATGAAGCCAGCCAACTGCTTTTTATACTGCTGAACTATCTGCCCTTTTCCACATACATAAGTTCACAGACTCCCAATCTCTTGGCATTAGGGTGAACACTTTTCTCTTGAGTCTTGATTTTCCAGTTATTTAAATAGATTTTTTAAAATGCAATGTAACATTAATTTGTTAATGAGAAAGTAAAGAAGATTTCATGGAACAATTTCAGCCATAATTAAGCAAAGAAGCACAATCACTAGTGACAATATTGCAACTCTTATTGGTGTGCTGAGTCAAATGAATTGACTCATTAAAGTGATCTGGATGATTATACAGTTCAGTTTTATATATGAACTTTTATCAACTGCTTATGTACAGATGTTGTTACAGAGGCAAACATGCGAGTGTGTGATTTAGGGTACTGGTAAGAATGAGCCTGCTTCATACAGTAAGTAACTTCCAGTGCAAAAATAAAAAAGAGCAAAATTTAGACCCTAAACATGTTTTCAGTACGAAACTGAAATCTATCTGAACATGCTGATCACTTTTTCCTTAGTACATTGAGTCAGAGGGAACACGCAGCATTGGCCTTTTTTTAGTGTAGAATGATGTTTGAGAAATGAGAAATAGAATTTGACATCAAATACATCAGCGCTTGATAACTGATGATGATGGAACTTGATTCATACATCTGGACCTTTCTACAACTGTATTACACACACACACACACAAACACACACACACACACACACATCTGGCCCTAATCACTCACATGGTCTCATTTATTTGGCTTGTTAGAGATGCACAACTAATCTGCTGTCTTTTTTCCAATAGCAATTGCTATGCACTATTAGAAAGAATCCGTAGGGTAGTTTCTGCACATTGCAGTGTTTACAGGACTGTTAATGATTGCTATTTGGAAGAAAATGGCTCTGTGGATCTGCATAAACACATGAGGGAGAGGCAGAAAAACGCAGAGAAAAGAAGAAACATACCAAAATTTGGGCCACAAATCAAGCTCTCAATCATCCATCTCTCCACTACATGGTAAGTCCAATAAACAGAAAACGACAAACAGGAAGTAAAATTTGACCAAGCAGCTAATGTCAAATTATGCTTGATGTCCAACCACAGAACATACAATCAGAGTCATGATGTTGTTAGTGTGATCAAAAGGAAAATGACAACAATAATAGAAAGAAATCCCAGTGATGACATATTTCTATGATTTCCCATAGTTCCTATAACTTTGAATGACGTGTACATCAGTTAGGGTTCCAGTACAATCAATGTGCATGATCTGTCCATAATTCATCTTAAATCTAAAATTGTAGCTAATATTCCCTCTTAAACCAAACATATTTGATCAGCCAAGACATGGTTTGTTTTGCACTGGAGATAACAAATCTCATTATTAAATTTCATTATTAAAAGATCACACACTCACCTCCTGACCTCAATCTGCTTTGTCCAGTTGTTCAGTGTCTCAAATAGATCTGGATATGTGGGTTCTGACACCGTATACACATAATTGTCTATAAAAATGGAGCTAAACACAGTCATCGCTCGCCATCTTGAATCTGGAGTTCTTCTCAGCACTCAGTTTGGTACTCAGGTAGGAGGCTTGGCTTTCTGATTTCAATTCAGTTTTATTTGTATAACACTTTTAACAACCGACATTGTCACAAAGCAGGTTCACAGAAATTCTGATATAGATTTAGTTCTCTGACGAACAAGCCAGAGATGACAGTGGAGAGGAAAAAACTCTCTGAGACGGTATGAGGAAGAAACCTTGAAAGGAACTAGACTCAAAATGGAGCCCATCCTCTTCTGAGTAACAAGAGATTACCAGTGCGATTATAAATCCTTACAGCATACAGGTGTAGATGAATATAGACAAACAATACTAAGTGTGTTGAAAGGATGTTCAGTATGAACATATTGTGAATAAGAGACCTGGGATGAGCCCAGGACAGACTTTATTATTACAGCAGCAGTTCTTAATACAAATCCACAGTATATATATATATGAGATTATCCAATGAAGTAAGAGTAATATGAGTCTGACATATATGGATGATGATATAGTCAGCTTATACGTAGTACAGAATTATATAGGTATTTTGAGGTAAATGTGTGAGGTTTAGGCATTAAATTCACACCACACTAACCTGCTGGCTATAACTTTCCCTTACTTATTTAGCTTCATTAGCCTCAGAACTCCAGAGTAAAGCTAAAGCAGCAAACTTCAGACACCAAACACATCATGGCTGATCACCTATACTGAGGTGAATGGTAAATGTTGGACTTATGTACATTTTATTTTTTAAATAATTGACGTTGATTAGGTATGCTTGTATAAGTTTTGCATTACCATCTCTACATGTTTCAGCCAAAAAGAATACTCTGTTTCTGGACTTCGGGACGCTTTCGTGAATGGAGATGTCCTTCAATATGTGTTTTTGCTTGTGTTGCCACGCAAATGTCACACCACACAATACATAATACGCTTATTCTTCATCTTCTCTATTCTTTTCTATTTGAGCCATCTTTCAGACCGCACAATCAGCATCTTCCCAAAAGATACTCGTAGTCACATTTCATAACAGACAGTGTGAGGGTAAAGTTGCCCGATGGAAATTGGGACGCCGTATTTTACAGGTATAAGAATAGCGATTGGGCGTCTCGTGGAAACATCCCCCAGGGAAAAAGGTGGAGAAATACTGTGAAACAAAGCAAAAGTGACACCAGAGAGTGCTGTGAATATCAGCGTCTCTGCTTTCAGTGTCAGAAAAGCTTTTTTAGGTCTTTTGTGAATGAAGGTGGAGCAACTGACCTTTAAACACAATGGCTTCTCATATAAGGAGCGACTAGGATGAGCTTTTAGCTTCAGGCTATGAATACAGATCACATTGTTAATGTTCACTAACAGCTCCATCCATTAATAAATATATACAGTGGGGACCAAAAGTCTGAGACCACTAGTGAAAATGCTTCTATTTTGCATTCTTTTCTCATTTAATACAACAATTTTCATTACAACTTATATTATTTACAACATCTTGAGTGAAAAGTAGAATCTTTTAAATATTTACATGAATTTCAAAGTTTTTCAGTATTTGGTATAATTCACTTTTTTGCTCTAATTACAGTGTGCACTCGAGCTGGCATGGAATCCGCAAGCTTGTGCAAAACCTTATGACCCATTTTAGATCAAATCCCTCGGAGTGTCTTCTGAACACATGCTTCAATAGATTAGGCATGAGGAAAATCTGACCTTTTGTACAAAGCAGTTAACATGGTCAATATCATACATTTGCTTACATTTAAATATAATGAACAAGACATAGTGCAGAATCTTGAAAATTAAATATGCAAGATATTGAACTTTTATTTTATTTGTTTGAAATATTTCAAAATTCTAAAACCTTCTGGTTATTGCCAGTTTTACATGAAAAATAAAAACCCAGATGTGGCCTCAGACTTTTGGACCCCACTGTATGAATTAAGCATTAAACCCATTTAACTGGGTTACAACCTCAAAAAAACTGGTGGCAATGGTGGCAGTTCTTCTTTACATTGTTTGATTTCAATACATGACTCCAGAGAATAGCAGAGAGAAGGTCAAGAGTACAGATTTGTGCAGCTGATTTGGATTAATGCATACAGTTTATCACATAGAAAACAAATGAGTCTGCATTCTGAGTTTTGGAGTCAGAAACCAGTGCTAGTTTGAGATCCTTTGGGCCACATCTACTACACAGTGTCTGAGTAATCCTAGTTCTTGCTAGTGATTCTGAATCGAGACAGAGCTAATAGTGTTACTGCTGTGCGACTATTACAAATATATATATATATATATATTTCAATTTCAATTTCAATTTTATTTGTATAGCACTTTTAACAATGAACATTGTCTCAAAGCAGCTTTACAGAACATAAGAAACAGAAAAACATGCAAACAAACAAAACATGAAACAGTCCTAGATGTTAGACAAAATTATCCCTAGTGAGCAAGCCTGAGGCGACTGAGGCGACTGTGGCAAGGAAAAACTCCCTTAGATGATATGAGGAAGAAACCTTGAGAGGAACCAGACTCAAAAGGGAACCCATCCTCATTTGGGTGACACTGGAGAGTGTGATAGAACAATGTCCTTTCTGCATTTATGTATAGTCATGTAGCATTTTATGTGTATACTGATTTGTAGGTTGTTATCTTCCTCAAAGTCCACATAGGGTTGGCAGCGTTACTTTAAATGCCCAAATCCTCACGAGGCAGAAACCGGCTGGAGCTGGTCCATCTCTGGATGCCTCAGGATCCTTGTAGGGTTGGCCTCTGTCTACCTGAGCTGGCACAATCTCTATGTGCCTTGGGATGGGTAGAAGAAGGGAAACAAGTAGAAAGGAATTAGCGTAGCTGCTGTTCATAATATTAGCAAGCACTAAATC
>CM040996.1:14210519-14239659 GCA_022985145.1 Pangasius djambal
CTTTAAATGCCCAAATCCTCACGAGGCAGAAACCGGCTGGAGCTGGTCCATCTCTGGATGCCTCAGGATCCTTGTAGGGTTGGCCTCTGTCTACCTGAGCTGGCACAATCTCTATGTGCCTTGGGATGGGTAGAAGAAGGGAAACAAGTAGAAAGGAATTAGCGTAGCTGCTGTTCATAATATTAGCAAGCACTAAATCATAATGTATGCATTAAGTGTATGCTTGGCTAAAGATATATGTCTTTAATCTATGCTTGAACTGGGAGACTGTGTCTGAGCCCTGAACACTGTCAGGAAGGCTATTCCAAAGTTTAGGAGCTAAATACGAAAACGATATATGTATATATTTCCTATATATAGTGTGTAGTGAGTAGTGTGTATTCTGTGAAAGTAAGCATCCTCCACAGAATTGCATGGATTTTATTCTATTCATAGAATTACATGGATTTTGACATATGTTTTGTGGTCTGGGAAAACCATCAGAATTCTGGCAAACTGCCAAAAGATACATACAAATAAGGTTTTGGACAAAATTAGGTTTTTCTGCCTATAACATATTTGACACTTTAACTTATAAATACAGTGGCTTGCAAAAGTATTCAATGGAAATTATCCCTGATATTTATCAGATTTGTCTGAATAACAAATGATATATACAGAAAATAAAAGAAAATAAAAAGGGTGTAAAATTCTACATATATTGGACATCCTAGTAAGTACTGTTTGCATCACACCACCCAAGCGCTACCTAGACAAGGCCGTCCCTCAAAACTCAGTGCGAAAACAAGTCAGAGAATGGTGATGGAAGCCACAGCGAGGCCAACAGTCACTCTGAAGGTCATTTTCAAGAGGTCCCATTTCAGCAAGAGGTGGTTCTACCAAGTTCTAGTCTGAAAGGGTTGAATACTTATGCTAGCAGCAGAGTTCAGTTTAAAAAAAAAAAAAAATTTCCTGAAAAATAGTGAATTTTAACTTTGAAAATTTACTTTAAAAGCATATTGGTTTGCAATAATAATAATTTAAAAGAAAATACTAGCTGGAGCAATCTGCGTAAGTGTCATTTGTAAACCAGATGGAAAGGGGTTGAATATTTTTGCAAGGCACTGGATATTTCACCATTTCAAATTATGTGTAATTGTTTTTATTTACCTTTTAGTCTTGCCTACACTATTTTCCTGCAAAGATCATGTTGTGTAAGAAGCCAGTTTAACAAACACAGCGGTAAAATCAGTCTGCCTAAATTGTCTAAAACCCTCCTTGCTAAGTGTGATTTCCTAGCACAATGAAAGTCGTGCCTCGGTCAAGTTGCTGGATAGTTACATGTCTTACTGAAACAGAAATCTAATCATTTCAGTTGTAACCAGATACTGGCTTTCAAAATGTCCATGATGCTCCTTCGCTGTAATTGGAAGGAAAACTTTAAATACAATTTTCTTCCTTTTTACTCTAGGGTTAACCAGGTTTTAAAAAGCTACACCTTAATTTCTGGTTGAGATACTGTAAATGAAAAAGAGAAACAGGCTTCGGGAAAGCCTGTAGTTTTCAGAATTATACGGTATATATTAGATATCAATAATACACCATGACCTGTAGTTTCATATGGTACCAAAGCCAACAGGCTAGTCAAATACATCATTAGCTAAAAGTGTGTTCTATGTGAGAATTATGGTTGCGCTTTGGCTAAATTCGACACAATAACACAGTTTACACAGTTAAATTAATGACATATCAGATCAGGGAAACCTGAATAATGAACTGAACAAGCTAACCCAGCTAGCTAATACTGGCAGAGTAACTTGGCTAGCTAACACATGTAACTAATTTTTCTTCACTATTGTAAAAGCGGACAGTTTATGGTCAAGGTAGTGTTAATGATTATCATCAGGAAGTTTTAAAGTGATGGAATTAAACATTTCACAGAAATGTATGTATGAGATGTTTTGTTACAACAGTGAAACTAGTTGGTACTGAGGCACACTAGCATTTTCATTCAATCTATATTGATTGCGAATATGTTAAGAGGAAAATGAGAGGAGGGGATTTTTTAAAAAAAATTTCCAGATCAAAACAGGACCAGAGAAGCAAAGAATTACAGGAGAGCTGAATGTACTGTTACCAATTCCTCCTACCTAAAAACCTTAGAAAGACATACACACATACAGGCACACACACACACTCACACACACACACACACACACACGCACACATACGCGCACACACACACACACACACACACACACACACCCCAAGCTAAATTTGAATCTCTGCCTGAAGAACAGGTGATGTTTTACCCTTCCCTTCTGAGGTAGTGCATGAATGCAGCGACAACATAGCTTTCCAAAATAAAAATGGCTGACGTATTGTGTTATGATATCTGAGTTACTGTGCTCCCATGGTGGCTGTAATACTGTTATTCTTCAGACATGTTCTTCTTATAGAGCTGAACAGTGTTATGTCCACATTTTCATGGCCTTGATTCCATCAGTTTCTCCCCATTCATGAGCTTCATAGACATTCCAGAAAATTCTTAAATAGAGTTTAAAGCAGCCAACCTTTTTTGAATTATACCTTTTATTAATTATATCACTTTGTATTATTACTACACATAACATAACTGCATATTTTGTACATAACTATTTTTGCACATTCCTGTACAAACATTTCTTATTTCTTATTATTTCTTATTCATTTCATTTTTAATTTAGTTATTTAAATGCACAGTCTAAGGAGGAGTAAGCCAGGTTTTCATTTCACTGCAAGTTATATACTGTATATAACTGTGTATGTGACAAATAAAAATCTTGAATCTTAAATCATCAAATCAGTTCCCTTTCATGCTCAGCCTTCTATGCTATTTTTTCCAGAGTGAGCATTTTCTATTGTAGATACTGTAGTTTTATTTGCTCATGCTGTTTTATGTCAATGTTCTAGTTTTGTTGTTCTTCTTGTTCCTTTGTTCAAGCTACTGCTTTAGCCTGGTTGTTAGCTAGCTAACTAACGAACAAGAAAGCCACAAAACTGCAAAAGTATCTTGTATTTATGAGGAAGCCAGTAATATGTCATTACTAATAATAAGATTTCTTATACCACAGCATTGTTGAATTGTCAAATCTGATTGGTTAGACGGTGTTGATTAATTTTATTTTTACCACAGACATGGTCAAATGCTTGAATCTGATTGGTCAGAAGGCATGCATTATTCTCATAAAACAGCATAGGTAGTTCTAGCTGTAACATGAACGCTAATATTAATGCCCTTGATCTAATATGTTATTGTTTCTATAGTAACGGTTCATACACCGGGCCTTGTATGGCGGACGCTGCACATAATCTAACTCTAATCTAGTCTAATATAATCTAAAATAGTCTTCAGGTTCATCATGTATTATTGCTTACCTATTAGGTAACATGAAGGTTATTTCAGGAAATTTACTATTCACTTCTATTATTCTTTGTCTTTGTCTTTTTTATGAGCCTGGAGTGCTTAATGTACATGCATATTAGTGTGTCGATTTCTGTTTTTTTTTTTTTATAAACTTCACACATTTTGTTAAGATTTTTTTAATTAAACTGTTCACATTCACAGAGCATTGATCGATTTGAATTTCAACTGCCAGATGTTGATGCCATAATGGCCGTTACAGCAACTCACTAATCAGCAGCTTTGCCTAAACATATACACTGCACGCTGATTAAAATCCTAACACACACTCATTAAAATATTTGTCACTTTTTTCCATTTACAAAGTGTGCACCTAATTCATGTGGAGCAATACAACATGAAGCTCTCCTGGACAATTTAATAGTAATAGTTTGCTATACAGTATATTACAAAGATGATGTCCAAGAGAATTAATAGGAATAAAAATGTTCATTGAAATAATCCGGTGCTTGTAAATGTGAATCAGAGAGATGGTGCTAGTGATATCCTGTTTTCTCCATCTCTTATTTCCACTTCCACCTGTGCACACACTCCTGCCATCAGGAGAATCCCCAGCATGTGCAGAGGCTCTGTTTCCCTCATTATTGCTTATTGCTCATCACTAAGCTGAGAAGTAAAATCGGGGGATTTTATTGTAAATGTTATAGTATTGTGTCTTGCCAAAAAATCAAAAGGGACGGCCTGGGGCAATGAAACGGACCATTGCCAAGCAGCGCGACACACAAATTAGTTTTGCCTTCAGCACTTTGATATGCCGCATTTCATCTTTTGTTTCTGTTTGTGAAACATCAGAGACAGCCGGCGCGCAGTGCAAGATCATTACGGCAAAGTTGTTTAATTTGTGGCCACATTGCGTATGGCTGACTGAATGCAAAGCTGTCCGTCTCGGGTGGGTGACGCTGTTGAAAAACGCATGAAGGACTTGTAAATTATCCACTTAAATTAGGCAAATCCTTCCGACCCTCCCGCTGTTTCCACTCGCTAACCGGAACGTGGTACTGCTTAGGAAAGAACGACGTAAAAAGTCTGATTTTATTGATTAGAATGAAGGAAATATAAACACACTGGGAATTTCTTCCCCACCACACAAACGCACACTTGACTATTTTTTTTTCCTAGGCATGAATAGGGCACCTGGGAGGCAGACGTCTTTGTTCAGCATTCACATAAGAGTCCATTTACATGCCATGTCCATTACTATTCAAATGAACACAAATATTAAGCAAACAAAAAGTCCCATGAAAAACACACCGCACGCCTCGTTTGGACTGTCATTTGTTTATATTTGGTGAATGTAGATGAAGAAATGGAACGAAAGCAATGATGTTACTAAATAGATGGTGTTAGAATGCAGGAAATTAATATAAAATTCAATTCCCTTTTCCCCCAAAAAAGCAAAATATAAGTATTATATTAAAAAATCATTTACATATAAAATATCACTTAGAAGTAAACATAAATAATCTGTATATGACTGTTGGCTGTATTCTATAGGGATCCATTGACCTATACGTGATCTTAAGGGGTAAACATAGTAATTATTTATTTAAATATACCACAATATTGTAAATTGTCATAAAAGCTGCTAATTAAATATTTGAAGTTATTATCTCTACATTATTATTAATATATTATTATTATTATTATTATTATTATTACTGTTTACTAGTGATTTACATAAATGTTGAAATACATGCATTTTATCTGAAATTATTCATCTTTTTTCAGATATCATATATATCATAATCATATAAACACTTATTCTGTAAATCCATATGAATTAATATAATTAGCTATCTAGCTAACAAATTAGCAATTAATAGGCACTACATTACTGGTTGTTTATTATTATTATTATTATTATTATTATTATTATTATTATTATTATTATTATTGGTGCTTTATATAAATGTAAGTACGTTTTTTTTCTCACAGTTGCTTGAGCACTGGGCAGATTTGGTGGTCAGAATCGGAACAAAGCTCTCTCTCAGCTCGTCTCTCTCCAGCCCAGCGATTCCTGCAACGCTCCACGGATGTTATTGACCTCCGGGTTAACTCATGTCAGGTAAGCCTACGAGATAATAGACAAAAGCGCATTTTCTTTTCTTTTTTTTTTTTTCCCCTTCTTTACAGGTGGAATGACGGGGCATATCCTCCAGCAGCACTGACAGATTTTCTAATTCACTGCAGATTCTCATAAAACTGGGTGGCCTCCTGAAACAGAGGCCTCATTCATTCATTCACGGGTGGGATGGAAATTAACTAGGATTAATTTAAAACGGCACACGAGGCTCTTCACAAATTCAAATAAAATGAAGATCAATAAATTAAATGTTAAGGGGGGGGGAGGGGTCAGGATGTCAAGTTTGCCACTGATGAGCGACTGAGAAGAGGAAAAGAGGCTTTACTTAATGACTTTATTCCACAGAATAAGCACTTCAGCTCTCCTCACACGCATGAGCTGCTTTCCTCTAAACACATCCATGCTGAAGTAGACTGCTCATTATACTACTCGCTCAGAGACAGAGTGCCTTCGAATATTTTCATCGTGGTAAAGACGCTGTGTTTCAGGAGGGTCCAGCTCTCTAAGTGCACGACCGAGAACTGACTTTATTCCCTCAGGTATCAAACACTAATCCTGTTTTTAACCCCAGGTGATCCTTATTATTCAGGAATCCATCATTTAAAACTGTATGGAAACATATACAGGACTATTGAAAAGTTTGAAATCCATTTAAAATCCACATGCACATGCACTGTAGATGAGTGCAAAAGTTTTCGTACTTATCGTATAAATCACACATGCTTGGTTTCACAGATGTTCCCTCATTATCATATGACCTACGTCAGTCTTCTTGAAATATCTGTGATAAATCCTCCAGATGTCATACACTGCTTTCTTCAAATCAGGTCTGGAGACTGAGGCTCCGTCCACATGCATATGGATATTTTTGAAAAACGTAGATTATTCTCTAGGTTTTGGCCTAGAGAAAAAGAAAAAGAAGATTTTCAAAAAACAGGCTCCGAGGTAGAGAAATTTTAAAACTCCTCTGTCACAGTTTTCATTTGAACGTGCAAAATATATGTTTTTGAAAATGTTGATGCACGTGCCTATTGCAGTTTTTCATGTGTTGATCGCTTATAAATGGCTTGTTACTTCGTGGTCTGTAATTACTTGTACAATAACTTGTATGCAACTTCGCTATGTTTAATTATTACACCCTCATGTGAAGGCGCCAGAATATGATGCACACTGTACGAGCACTGAATCCACCGCTCCAGCGCTACACACCACACTGCAAATGGAGATCTTGGTAAGTGCAATCTTAAGCAGTGGTTCCACCTCATCGTCAGTCCACACATATGAATCCTAGTATTTGTCATTTTTCATTTTTGAACTTTTGGCCTACCACAACCCTGACCAGGAGACGGCAGTTACGTAAGAATGGATGGCCATGTTGATGATTTTCCTCATTTTGCCTTCTCTACCACTCAATACACAAACTCAGCATTATTCTTGAGGTTCAGTTTATGACATACAAGTGTCTGACATTCAAGTAATATTAGCATTTTCATGTGAACAGAGATATTTTCAAAAACGCTGTTTATGTGGACATTGTTTTAAAACGAAGGGGTAAAATCTATGTTTTCGAAAAGATCTGTATACACGTGGACAGGGTCTGACAGAGTCACGGCAGAACTTCCTTTTGCAGTTAGTTTAGCATGTTCTGGACTATTGTCTTCTTTTTCTTTTGTGGTATAATTTTCTGTTTTCACCCAGAAACAATTAGGCAAATTTTTGCACTCAACCGTGAATAGATCGCTAAGTGAACCTCATTTTTATTTGTTGTTTGAAAGATGGCTTAACCCCTCTCATTTATACCAGTCAGCCCTTTAAAAAAAGTTTTTGTAAGTGAAAAAAGAGAATAAATTAAATTCCACAGTTCTCATAGTGATTATACCACAGCACTGCTAAACTCTAAACTGATTGGTCAGAATGTGTTGATCAATTTTCTATAACAGCAGCTCTTACATTAATTCTGGCTGTACTTCAAATCACAGGTTCACATGAATTGTATGAATTGTACGTCTAATAATAAAATGGACTAAATGTGTTGTTATTTAGCAAATAAGCATTTATATGGTGAAACTTTCTGTAAGGAGATGTTGATTTAACATTTATGGAAGGAGTCTCCAGTGTCAGCATTCTGTAACAGTCAGTGAGTTTTCTACCAAGGGAAAGTCTTCAGGAGAGAGGAGTTTGTGCTTTCCCAATAACATGATAAGCTACATTTGGTCTTATAAACTTCAGGAGAGGGAGAGAGAGAGAGAGAGAGAGAAGAAAAGAGAGACTGGTACGGGTATGACTGTTTATAGCTGCTATAAACTAAGTGATCACTAAGTGATCACAGGAACTAACTGTTCCATAACATCAAATAACTATAAAAGGTAAAAAAAAACAAAAAGTCATGCTGTAATTGCTGGCAAATTGCTGTGGTGTAAATTGCAGGACATGCTGTTATTGGAAAATAATCCACTTCAGGCTGTCAGGCCATATCACACCACCCCAATGTGGATTATTTTCCTATAATTGCACACCCAGTTGTTTTTTATTCTTAATGTACAAACTTTGAAAATCCTAAAGATTTTCCTCCTACCTGAAGCGCATGCTCATTCAGAGTAACACCAAACTATTGGCTGTGAAAGAAAAACTGATTCTGGCATTTCAAATGGCTCTGCAACATCCTTTTGTCCATTTTTATAGACAACAGTTGGTTACACAGTGTCAGAAACCACATAAACAAATATATTTGAGACACTGAGCAACCTGACAACATGTTTTGTGATAAGTTTTGCAAAACAAGGGCTTTTTTAAATGTATTTAAAATTTTTATCGACATCAACCTTTAAGGAAACAAACTACAAATGAAATACTCCAGGTTCAGACTAATCTAGTTAAAAACAGCTCTTCATTTGCTCAGCACTTTTACCCGGCTAAACCTGAACCACTTCACGTGTCACTGCATGATCAATAATCCAGGAGAATGTCACTGAAGAGGCCAACCTGTCATTAATATCATTAATATGTAAACAGAAGCTTATATCCTAAATGACATACAGCACAATGGAAAAAGGGGTGGAAATGTCTGCCATAAAGTACGTGAAGTAATTGAAGTGTTGAGCAACGATGACAGACAGACTGCAGAGTGAAGACGTAATAAGTGTTCCATGCTCTGGAAATTTTATTCTTTGGATTTTTCTTGTTCAGCGCTGGGAGGCCAGAATTTGTTATGAAAATTGAATATATTGCATATAAAACAGGTTACATTTGTGAATCGCATCTAATCTAAAAATGCATATACACATGTCTATAGTTATTCTTAGTAAGGCATTGGGCCACCACAAGCCACCTGAACAGCTTTAATGCACCCTGGCATGGATTCTACAAGTCTCTGGAACTGTACTGGAGAGCTGAGCATCATTCTTCCAAAAGATATTCCCTCAGCTGGTGTTTTGTTGATGGTAGTGGAGAGCTAATGCCCTGCCATTTGTAACGGAATCTACTTATGGACAAACAAATGCAACATTAGTTTCATCACCAGAGGTAAAAGTCTCTTGCGGTATTTAAACACGAGCCTCATAGTCTTCTCTTGACTCAATTGATCTCTGTTCATGCTAACATCGATGGTGAAAATTCTGTTCTGTTAGCTAAATTTAGCATCCATCCATCTTCTGTACTGCTTATCCTATACAGGGTTGTGGGGGAGACTGAAGCCTATCCCAGGGGACTTGCTGCACAAAGCAGGAGACACCCTGGAAGAGGTGCTAACCCATCACATGGTATAATCACACACACACACACACACACACACTACAGACAATATGGAAGTACCAATCAGCCTACAACACATGTTGTTGGACTGGGGAGGAAACCAGAGTACCCAGAGGAAACCCCCAAAGCACAGGGAGAACATGCAGACTCTGTGCACACAGACTCAAACCCCCAACCACAGAGGTGTAAGGCAACAGTGCTAACCACTAAGCCACTAAGCCACCATGCCCCTGTAAACTTAACATATTTCATGTATTTAAATTTAAACATTAGAAAAGGTTGTCCTCTGTTTTCTGTACAGAGTGTTTTTTGTTTTTGACGATGATATGATGGTGCAGGAGCATTGTTGACATTTTAACAGCCAGTATCTGATTACAAACTGAATTGATTAGGCTTACTGTATGTTTTTTTTTTCGCCATGGTACATAACATACCAAAGCCTGACATTCACTGTGTGAGGAAATCACACTTAGCTAGCAAGGTTTTTAGACATCTTTAAGCAGACTGACTGTTTTCCACCATGGATCCTTACACAACATAAACTTTGCAGGAAGGCAAGATTATAAAGTAAATAAAATGTTTCTTCCATATATTCCCCCTCTCAGCATACTGTTTAAAATGCAACGAGCATGCAAACAAGTCTTTGTTTTGGTCCTGTCTCCACATATGTCCTGTCAATGGTGTGTTTCCCGATTGTGTCCAGATGTTCAGTGTTAAGGTTGTAATTAGTTGGTCTATTTAATCCTTGCTGTTTCTTTGCAAAGTCTTACCATGCATTTGTGTCATTAAGTCCGAGCATTGTTTTCTAGTTTCCGTGCTCTCTGTTTCCTGGTTTTTATTATTGGATTTGCCTTAATAAATAATGCTTTGAGTATACGCACTTGCCTACTAACTCTGACCACATGTTACAATATCCATGTCATTTTAGTGACGTATATACTATATTGCCAAAAGTTTGTGGACAACTGATCATCGCACTCATATGTTCTTGTTGAACATCCCGTTCCAGATTTAGTCCCCCTTTGCTGTTATAATAACCTCCACTCTTTCTAGAAAGCTTTCCACTGATGTCGGGCAAGGAGGCCTGCGGTGCAGTCAGTGTTCCAGTTCATCACAAAGGTGTTCAGTGGGGTTGAGGTCAGGGCTCAAATTTTTGTGCAGGCTAGTCGACTTCTTCTACACCATCCTTGGCAAACCATGTTTGGAGGAAGACCCACATATGGGTGTGATGGTCAGGTGTCCACAAACTTTTGGCCATATAGTGTATTTATGGATTCTTAAAGTTCGCAAGGGTGTCTTATGGGCAGAAAATGCAAGTTTGACTAAAACCTGATTTTTAATGATTTTTGACTGTTTTCAGCGACCTTCAATGTGTTTTTCTGGACCATCGCATATATGTTTTATTGTCTCCTAAACCACACTGGCATGTCTGTGTTATATCATTGAACAACTAGAGGCAGCGTAAAGCAGATATTTACAGACCAGAGTTTGGTTGAGATGAGATGAGATGAGATGAGATGAGATGAGATGAGATGAGATGAGATGAGATGAGATGAGATGAGATGAGATGAGATGAGATGAGATGAGATGAGATGAGATGAGATGAGATGAGATGAGATGAGATATCTTTATTGTCACTGTACAAGTACAACGATCATTTGGAGCAAGCCAGTAGATGCCATCAGGAGTAAAGTGAGACAATAGATATAAAATACAATAGATATAAAATAATAGACTTCTATTACTTGTTATTTGCATTAAATTTGTAGCTCCAATGCACAACTGAAAAAGAAAACGCCAGGACCATGCATGTCTTAGGTGAATCATAGGGGAAATTATGTGCGTTTTTCACAGAACTGTACCTTGAAGCTTCTGCCTTTCACCACCGTCTTCTTGCATAACACATGAAACAAAAATCAGTTTCTTTCTTGTGTGAAATATCCAAACTGAATCTATTTCCCAGATTAATGTCAGTGTTTACACAGGCCGCTCCTGATCCGGGCCACATGGGAAAAGCTGCACTGTGTCAGAGTGTCAGATAGAGTTTCACATCAGCATCGCTAACAATGAGCTAAACACTCACACTGCCACTGACAGCACCTCTCTATCTCTCAGTCTTTCCCTTATGTCTCTCGCTCATTATCTCTTTCCATCCCACCCTCTCTCTGCACCTCCATCTCTATCTCGTCCTTTGTCCCTACTTTGTCTCTTTTTCTGTCGCTCTTCCTCCATTTCTTCCTTTTTTTCCTCTTTCTCCCCCTACCTTCTACCTTTTCTCGCTCCCTTGCTCTCAAGCTTTTGGACTTGCTGTGGTTTTACTTGCTCACAGGTATAAGTTGCCCGCAGGAAGCTATCAGTCTCAGGAAGCTGCACTTCTGACTCCTGGCCTTAATTCAGGTCAGAAAAAAAGCTAGAACACACACACACAACTAATGTGCATGTCCTGAATTTGCTCTGTGACAGTCATCAGGTTAACACGCAGTGTTCAATTTGATCTGCCAATCATGAACTTGATCAGGTGACATCACCACTTCTTCAGCTCTAATATAAATGATTTATCTAATTGCTAGTATGGAGTGCACAATATAAGTTTAGCAAGCTAATCTAGCCAGGTAACCAACCATAGCACTGCGCTAACATTAGCTATCTAGCTAGGTAATTTTTTTTAATACTAGCTAGCTAATGTTTTGGCTTTTCCAGTAGCTAGCTGACAAGTTGCAAGTTAGCTAATATTAGGCTATTAAAAGCAGCATTCTTTTTCTAAGCAATATATCAAGCTAAACAAATGAAAAGCTGGTGATGTCAGATGATCAACTTTGTTACTGGATGGTCAAATTTAATGTATACTCCACACTCATTGTTCCTGAGAAGCCCTTCACCCTAACCAAGTTAACACAATGCCACTACACTATGTTGTTTTCTGAAACTGACTGCTTGAAACCCCGTCTTATTTTCTTGGCTCTTGGTTTTCTTGGCCTCCTAACTCCTTGTCTTCCCTGATTGGCTGTGGCTCCCATCTGTCCCTAAGTAGTCTGACTTCTTTCTTTCTTTCTTTGGTTCATGAGCACGTTTAATGTATTTGAGCTGGTGTATGATGTATGCATAAAAACTGTCCCTGTATTTTCAACCATTATTCTTACTAAGCAATTCATCAAGCTAAAGAAATAAAAAGAAAAATGCTCCACCTCATTTTCTCTACCTTATTTTCCACCAAGTTTGTTTACTTGGTTATACTTAGATTGGTTTCTCTCTCCTGACCCTGTGGTCAGATTTCTGTATGTATGTAGAAGAGGGCACTATCTGCCCTCTTCTACATATATGAGCTCACAGACACCTACAATTGGCTAGTGTCATTGTGATTGACAAGGGAGGGAGAGTATGTCACATTTCCTACCCAGAGAGCACAACCAATTAGCTCCCATGGCTCCAGGCCACGGACAGCTATGGCATCTCCAGGATTCAAACTCTCAATCTCCCAAAGATTGGGCGAACGCTTTTCTTTTGCTCCGCTTGAGACCCACCTTTGAGGATTTTCAGCTGGTGTATGTCATACAATATTTCAGTATTTGCAATTAAATCTGTATTCTTTGCTATACACCAAGCTGAATAAATGAAAAGAAAACTAGCAATGTCACGTAATCAAGTTTGTGATCTGATGATCAAATATAACTTATGCTCCGCCCTCATTGACCCCAGGACACCTGTCACTTGGTAAAATCTAGATGTGTGAAGAAGTCGCTGATCTTAGAAATGGGTTGTTGACCGTTTTGAATACGTCCCTCCCCACACACATACACACTCACACACACTCAGACAGAAGGAGACCAGATGCTGGTGTCTGGTCTGCAGCTACTAAGAGTGAGTGTGTGAGAAAGATGAACACTGATCTCTGTTCAGAGTCTCAAATCCAGGTGCTTTGGCCAGCTGGAGATGGACAGATGCTTTAAGGAAAAAGGGTTGTGATGCTCACCACCTGTCCGAAAGTACACACAGACAATCATTAACACACTCATGACACACTTGGAGGAAACTTAAGAGCGGATAGAATACCCCATATGTTTCCAAAAAGACAGACGAGTGTAATGAATTGTTATTCATCTTTTTTTTCTTCGACAAGGAAAGCCAGTGAACGTTGGCTGGCCATGTTTTTTTTTTTTTGCTGAATAACTGTGTGACCGGCTAAACCTGGCTTGACTTCTTTAATGCTGCATGTGTGTGTGTGTGTGTGTGTTTCTGTGAAAAGAGCAAGAGAATAACAGGTTTGTTGTTGCCGGGCTTTGGATTGCTCTATTAGGGCTACTTTGTTTCTTCTCCCTCCATCCGGGAACCAGACGGATCGAGCGGACGAAATGAGGACAATAAGCCTCTTCAGCTCGCTTGCGGAGTTCAGCTTTCACAGGCTTATCAAGATCCTCGGCAGAGTGTGCTGAAAAGTCAATCACAAAGGTAAAAAAAGACCCCTGGGATTCATCCACCTTGGCTCCTCACTTTCTGCTCTGAGGGACCTGCGCTCTCACCGGATCTGGTGGAATTTACACACAGAGTTCCTGTTAAGAGGAAGCTGCAAGGTGTGAATCTTTAGCTCGACCAAAAAACAAAATGTATAGTTAGAGTGTTCTAGGCATTTATAAGAATTTATGAGAAATGCTATGGTTGCTAGGTTTTCTCAGTAGCATAATTTGTAAGTTGTAACTTATTTGCCACTTTAAATATGACTGGCCTTCATGCTAACTAGTAAACCAGATTTCACCCCATATGTGGAGTGTTCCTAGGTATTCTCCGTATTTTCCCCCTTCATTTCTTCATTATTAAGCCCAGCACAAAGTCCGTAACCCATTCAAACTTTGTTTTGTAGATCATTTTTAAAAACCTTAAGGACATTTTACACGTGACATTGTCCCTCATTTATTTTCAGCACCTCCAAGCTAAGAAATTCCCTGCTGAAAAAAACAACAACTCCTCACAAAATTTGTAATGCTTTTAATGCCTGTAATGGGAATTGTATTGGTTTTAATGGAAACTGTAATGGTCCCTGTTGGCCTCTACTGGTAATTTGTTGGCATATTGTGTCTAGTAGGTACCATTAAGGACCAGTAATGGCAATGGTTTTAATGGTTAGTTGATGGTTTGTAATGATATTTGTAGTGGAAACATTAGAATTTCTGTGGTGGTTTCTATTGAGGTTTTTTTTACCCGCGTACTCAACTTTTTAGGTCTCTACATGATGATTCCTTCAGAATTCACTAATTAAGGCACATGTTTTAGTGAGAGACAACTGCTGTTGATTTTCAGACATCAACCAAAAAATGTTTATTAGCTAATTTTGCCTAGCTTGCTAATTCAGTGCTAAGCAATAGCTACGTTTCTAGCTAGCTATTTAGCTAGTGTAAGATTAAGCGAGAAAAATAGAATTAGTGAGTTACATAATTACCAAATATTTACAAATGTAATGTAAGTTTTGAGAAAAAAGCTTTGTCTTGGAATTAGTTCATCCACACACCCTCACTACACTGCACTTCATTAGCGTAACTTTGGCTAGCAATGATAAAACTTTTAGTTTTATCATTGTTAGCCAAATTACTGGTGTAATCCACACCGGAAAGTCACTAGCTGTTTCTGTCATGTATTGGACAGAGCGATATATCTCTTAGTATAAAACACTGGCATTGATTTTACAATATAATAGTTTAGCAAGATTAGTTGCCTAGCTAGTAATGTAACCACTAACTAGCTTTTGCTAACTTTGCTATTATTAATGTTTTTGTCTCTAGTAGTAGCTATCTGACATTAAGTACCAAATTATCTAATCTTAGTCTATTCTATTGAACTGTGTATACTGTATACTGTATTATATATTTATTGTTTACCATTAAAGTTCAGCGCTACAGCATTATCAACCCGCGTCTTGTGACACTTCTGGATTATATGACTGAGTCTGACTAAATATTAAGCTGTGTCTTTTTGTATACTAACCCGAACTGTCATAACCCAAAGTTATCTGCCATGGTAATACTGAACCAATCTATTTCTTATTAATTCGAAGCTGGTGTTAAGAGGGGGTAATGTGAATTGTTCAGCTAATATTAATGCTACGTGTGTACTTTATTAGGATGATGAAAGTTAGCTAGCATGTTATTTAATAAAAATTATGTTTCATTCTAATGTGAACTGAAGGCCTTGTCGTCAGTTTCTACCGGAAATCTATCCTGATTCCCAACACTGGTCTTGTAGTCCCTTAAAATAATATTTCCTCTTTCACTCTTTAGAAGACACAGTAAGACGTGTGGGTGGGACTTGCTATCAGTCAATAATCTTACTCCTTACTTATTACTCATGCGCCATCATGAGGCCAAAATGACAGTTGATACAATTATTTAATTTGATTAATTAAATTAATGCAGTATGTTAAATCACTCAGCTGTCATGAACAGGTATAATTCATTCAGGAATAAAACCCAGTCTGAATGCAGGTCACTCAAAGTATATAGTTGTGGAATAAGAAACATTGCGTTGCTCCTGTATCCATTCTTTACTTTCTATTGATCTTCTAGTTAAATTTAAGTTTCCCTAATTCCTAATTTTTTTTTGCTGCATCTCCTGGCCTTTTCCCTGTAAAAATAATAATAATAATAATTTTGGAGCATAACTTCACTCTTCACTTGACACCCATAAACCAGTTCTATAAAGCTGTGACAGAGTTACAGTGTTCTGACAGAAGGCAATGTCTATTTTAGTTAGCGTGAATATTTTCACAGCACAAAGCATGAGAGAGAGAATAGTCTAACAGTGCAATTAGCTGACACATTCTCATGTCAGGAGTCCCATCTGCCAGAGGACGATCGGCTGGAATAAATCATTCTTAGGAAAGGTGAATTGTGGCCAGCACGAGTCGGAATAATCCGCTCCAGACACGTTTAGCGTAACGCTAAAACAGCAGGTGCAAACAATTCAAGCAGCTGTCAGTAAGCTACAGTGAGATCTTTTGATATCTTAATTGGTAGACGATCCAGGCATAATTTTGGCAACATTGCTGTGGGCAGATATCGGCATGCCTCCATCTGTCCGAGGGGAGATGATAGGATATTTCTTTCGCTCCCTGAGCCTCTGGGATGTGTGTATGGTCTGTGTATGGATGTTGCATGTAGTTTGGAGGAAAAATAATGCCTGATTGGCTCCATTTCTCTCTCAGATTGGCAAACTTCTACCTGTGCTATTCAACCATGTTTTTTTATTTTTTATTTTTTAAACTTCCTGGACATTGCTTTTGATGGTATTTCTTGTCCAATAACTATGGAACTAATTACAAATAAAACATTTTTGGTATAACAGTGTATAGGCAATCCACCCCCACAGCCATTAAAATGCAAATTTAACTAATTTCCTGAGCAACTTGTCAGCTACATTCTTCTCTCAGGTAATTCTAGAAAGCTAGCAGTTTATTCCTTGGGATAAAAAATGACATTAGCTATTAATTAGTTGTGGTAGTTTAGATAAATTAGCTAGCTTGCTTTATTTAAAGGTATCTTCTAACAAAGGGAATGTTATCTAACATTAGCGAACTAGTATTGTTTGTATTCTTTGCTAGCTTTGAGCTAGCTTTTTTGAGAATTCTCTTATTTTAGCTAAATTGTATTTTTTGTAATATCCTCTACTAAAGCAGTTATTTTCTAACATCAGCTACTTTGGGAATGTTCCCTTAGGTTAGCTAGCTAGTATTTTGTGGGAATTTTCTCTGATGTTAGCTAGCTCTGTAATGGCTTGGTGGCTCAACTAGGCTCCACCTCACGTCAGGTGTTTCTGGGATAAGTTCTGGATCCACCGTGACCCGGACCAGAATAAAGCTGTTAATGAAAGTGAGTGTTAGCTAGTATCTTATGGAATTTTTTTCCCCGAATGTTAGCTAGGTAGTACTGTCTTGGAATTTTCTCTAATGATAGCTAGCTGGTGTTGTGTAGGGAATTTTTTCTGATGTTACCTAGCTAGTATTTTGTAATTTTCTGTGGTACTATGTAGGAAATATTTTGTGGGACTTTTCTCTGGCACTAGGTAGCTATTTTTTGTGGGAATTTTATTTCATAGCTAGTATATTGTGGATATTTTGTCACACAGCTAGTATTTTGTAGATATTTTGTTTGATAGCTAGTATTTTTGGATGTTTTGCCTCATAGCTAGTATTTTGTAGATATTTTACCTCACAACTAGTATTTTGTAGATATTTTGTCTGATAGCTAGTATTTTGCGGGAATTTTCTCTAGTGTTACCTAGCTATTATTTTGTGGAAATCTTCTCTGATGTTAGCTAGCTAGTTATAATCAGTGATAAAAATTTACAGATAGCTGATATTCTTGTGGCATGATCATGAATTCCTAACAATTTTCATACTGAAAAGCCACTACCAAGCTCCTTTTTCATTCTTCATTAAAAACAGCTGACATTAAATGTTGAAATAGAATTATACCTGAAAAAGTTAGGTTAACGTCCTTTAAAAAATCTAATAGCATATTTTAAATATATATCCATATTTTATGTCTGTGATCTTCAGTACCAGTAAAACATAAAGTCTCAGGATAAAGTAGACCAAATGATATTAAGGGACCACTTCTAGCTTTCCTACTGCACTCAACCAATGCAAATTGTCCGTAAAGGTCATTATTTACCACTGGAGACAGTGTCAACTCCAGTAATGGCATTTCTAAATGAAGCCAAGGTGTCACGTTAACCCTTCGCTGATTTATGTGCCCCTGTGAGCTGAGGATATTTGAGGGCCAGGTGAGGAATGAAAGTGTTAACGCTGAGTGAGCACAGAGGGCGAGTTATGAGTTTTCCCAGTTGAGTGCATGTTTTTGGTGTGTAAGTTAAAGGCTTACGGGTTTGAACTCCACAGCTGAACCGCTGACCCCAAACATCCATCAGGAACAACAGACGAGCCAATCGCACGCAGCCGAGGATTCGAGCTGTGCTGTGAGTGTCAGAAAAGCAGTTAATGAAATAAGATTTATCCAAAGATGCTTCATAAAGCGGTTTGTAATGGTAACAACCAACTCAAGACAAACAGAAGAGACGACACAAACAAAATTGTTTTATGAGTGAAGAGGGAGATTTTCATGTGAGGAACAGAGACAGAGGTAGAGAGTTAAAGAATTACAAACAATTTTCATATAATTAAGTTATGAGGAGGTGAAACATAAAGCCTTCATGAGTGCCAGTAGGTGTTGTGTATGCAAGCTAACACACACTAGAGTGTTGTGTTGTTCTTCACCTCTGCCTTGTCGGCTATACTGTGATATTGAGATGCTCATGCTCGTTATTATCTCATACATAACACACACATGTAATGATTAACAGAATTGCCTCATTTTTAGTTGTTTAATCATTCTCTTTCTGCTTTCATAAAACACAAATAGACTTCATTTCTGTTTTAATGAACATAATTTGCAAGGTTACTTGAGTTCACTGACCAGTTACCTATGTCATGTTAACATTGTATTTAAGCTAGCACTATCATGAAGCTAGAAAAATGTTACATTACATTAACTTAATGTTTTGTCTGTGTCTGTGTCTGTTTTTGTTTTTTTTGCTTGTTTGTGTGTTTTGTTGTGTGTATGTTTTTGTTTTTATTTCTGTGCATTTTTAGTTGTGCATTTGTTTTGGGGTTTTTTGTTTGTGTGTTTTGTTGTATGTTTGTGTTTTTTTTGTTTTTGTGCATTTTTGGTTGTGCATTTGTTTTTGTTTTGTGTGTGTGTGTTTGTGGTTTTTTTTTTTGTTTCTGTGCATTTTTTTGTGCATTTGCTTTGTGTGTGTGTTTGTTGTGTGTATGCTTGTGTTTTTTTTGTTTCTGTGTGTTTCTGTTTGTTTGTGTGTTTATATGTTTATATGACTATGTATTTGTTTGTGTTTACGTTTACATTTATTAGTTTGATCAATTCTTATTCATCTATTCATCCATTCATTTACAATCAACAGATGGACAGATTGACTAGATGACAATTAAAAGTCTAGTTTAAGGGTTAGTAAAATGTAAAATGTCGAAACTGTATTGTTATTCTAAGGCTGAACTTAAGCTTTTGTTAGCAAAAATAAAGCATTATAATGATACAAGTGCAAAAACAGACACACAAAATGGTTATGGTTAATACAAATGTTTGTTGTTTTTTTTTACTCCATTAAGAGCAGCACTGAACTGAAATGCAAAAATAACCTATTAGCATTCTTATCTTATAACCAGATGAGTGATGTCTATACAGTATATACTTTACTATGAGGAATTTATTACATTCTTAGTATTATTACTAATTACTCACTGACCTGATTCTGTCTGAGTGAAAGGTTTGTAAAGGTTTGACATTAAATTGTGTTTAATGTCATATGTCAGCTTTATTAGCTGAGCTGGTTCATCTTCCTTGCTGTTAAATAAGCAATGTCTGAATTCCCCTTCCCTATCAGTGGGAATGAGACATGGCCCGAAGCCAGTGCAGTTTATCTGCGCTCAGGGTGTGCATGCTCCACTGAATCAGAGCAAATCAAACCAACAGGTATTCTTTTGTATGCTTACGATCTGGAATGCCATCAGCCACCGAGTTTCTCTTTCACGATGAAATGAAAGAAAAGTAAAGGAGTAAGTATGGACGGTTATATACAGGTGTGTGTGAGACAGAAAGAGAGAGAGAGAGAAAGGTCATAAATTTACAAAATGGACAGACAGACCTGTTTTAGTATGACCCAGTGCAGAGGAAAATGGAAATATAGACCGAGAGAGAGAGAATGTGAAAAAGAGAAACGGTGAGAGAGTGAGTCATGTGTGTGAAAGACAGAAAGGCAGAGAGAGAAAGCTTATGTGAGTGAGTGAGAGAGAAAGGTCACGAATTTATATAATCTGAAGACCTGATGTTTCAGATATGCTTAAATACAAAGTATATCTTCCTTGCTGTATGTTCACCACATCCATATGTATGTGTGTTTATACAGGTAGAGTGTGTATAAACCCAGAAAGGTCCATCTCCGTCATTACACACTCTCATTTCGGTGTAATTACATCTTATTACTGGTGGTTTAGGCAAGTGTCATGCAATCTTGGGCAATTTCATTGTTGTGAAACATGTTTTTTTTAAGACTTACCAATCTGTGTGTACACGTGTGTATGTTTGTGAGTGTGTGTATTTTTCTTGCCCCATGCTTAATTGAAAGCTCCAATGGTGTCTACACTTCCCATAGGTAGAACGAGGTCACAGTAATAATACAAAAATACAAAAAAAAATAAATAAATTACTGCACTGCTATGACCATTATGGAATTTTGTCAATTTTAAGTGTTAGGAGTCAAAAATGTTGAATCTTGAACATACCTGAATGTATTTCAGGTAAGTGGATTGCCAATACTCTGGATTATTTACTATCTGGGAAACAGCATATGGAATAAGAATTATAAGATATCATTCAATAAGATACAATAACCAAGAATAAGTCAAAATAAGGTAATAACATGAAATAGTGAGTCATTAAGTCGGAATAGCGACATAAGTTAACGTCAGCTGTTAAGCAGAAATAAAATATTAAGTCAAAATAATGATATACTACATAAAAATAAGAAGAAGTGAAGTCGAAATAATGACGTAATATATTGAAATAATGAGTTACAAAGTAAAAAATAATAAGATATTAAGTCAAAATGACATACTCGAGAGAAATAATTAAGTGAAATATTAAATGAAAATAATTATAACGAGATATTCGAAATATATAACAATATAATTTTTTTCCACAACTTGCAGTTCAGGGCTTCTGTAATATACATCTGTAACGTTACGTTTAGCTAATGAGCCAAATATACGCATGTCAGGACGCACAGCGCAGTCTAAAATTAACGTACAGTTTACTAAAGCTGTAGCTCATCATGCAAACTACGCTTAGAACTGCAAACTACTGCTCTGCGTAAAGCGCAAACTCCTGTTCAAAAACCGATGTGAAGTGGTGGAAGAGAAAATGTAAGTTCAGTAATGATAATGTGTTAATAAAGCAAGTTGTATAGTATATTATAGTATACATAATAGTATAGCATATATTATGTGGAATTATGTGCATTAATATGGCTAACATGCAAACTGATTACTCATTGCTTTTAATGAAAAATGTTTTGTTTTCTTTTGTTTTTAAAAAGTGCAATTAAATTGTATCCCAAAATCCCTCATATTTAATCTGTTGGATTTGCTCCCAACATATGTACTATGACCAGGGTTGCAAGATCTGCGTGACAAAAGCAAAACAATATTAATAGATGTAGCTTCCCAAAGCAATATTAATAGATGTAGCTCTTTCACCAAGGTACTCAACTTATACTATTACACACAAAAAAAAAGAAAAATAATTATGAGAACAAATTAAAAATATTCAAAAGTAGCCCAGCATTGCCTGTAAAGCTCCAAATGACACTCATAATGCAAATGTACAAAACACTGTCTGTCACTAACTGTCAAATATTTAGTACATTGCCTGCAATGAGCTGCACTTTCTATTTCTCCACCTATTTTTGTACCCACTTTTTTGCAATCCTCCCACTAATGTATATGTATGAGTGCCCAAAATATACTTTACATGTTGCCATGGTATTAATTCCTGAAGTCAGAGATACTGCTCCAATGGCTGAGGTCACTCACCTCAAATCACCTACACTGCTCTGCACTGATCATCACACTACACTGGTCATCACACTCATGTGGCATTGACATAAACTGAAAAATATATTATATTCATTTAATAAATTGGGAAAATAGTACCTAAAGCTAGCTAACCATTGTTCGCTTGTTATTGAATTTAAATAAGCTAGCATTGCCGTTTTAAGGTCAAGGAAATATAGATATTTACATTTTGGGGATATGAAGTGACTTGTACCTTAGGATCTTATTAAAAAGCCACCCAAATTGTCTTTTTCATCCTCCCTAATAGGTAAAAAGATATGAGAAATAGACAGAGTGCAAATAATATGTTTTAATATGTTGGCTTTAACCAGAAACATTAGGTTGCACGGCCAACAACACTCAGTGCCTTTTTCATCACAGCAAGTTAAGTTATAGATTCAGTGGATCTTAAATGCTATTTTTGTGATATATTGCGCTAATGAACCTAGAAAACCAAGCCACGTAACATGTCCAAGAACCAATAAACTCTACAAGGACACCTCACATGTCCTTTAAGGAAATATGCATTTTATATGCAATTAGGGACATGTCAGTGATACGCAGACATTTTGACAATATCTTCCTCCAAACCATCTGAAGATCAGGCAATTATATTATAAAGACTGAAGATACCTTTGGAGATACTGTATGTAGCATATACTGTATGTATTCTGTAATCTGAGGTCAAAAGGTCAGGGTAATATTATATTTCAAACTTAGGGACAAACTGGCAATGCATTCCTAGGGACAAGATGGTGGTTTTCTTAGCCATTAAATTAAAAATTAAAAAAATCCTTGAAGAGGTTAAATAGACCCCAAACTCTACAGATGTCTTTGGCCCATTGACATACCCAAGAGAAGGAGTAAGAGTTTATACACATCTTCATATGAAGTCACATTTTCAAAGCTGTTTAAAAGAAAATATGTTTGATAGCAAGCATAGTTACCTGTAACCTTTTTAATAATGAAGGAACATTAGCTAGCTGACCCACTTTCTTTGCTACTGGCTACAGGAGAGTGGTAGTGGTAGAATAATAAACAGTGTATAGTATGATGATGTATTTGGATTGTTTATTGGTAAACATGTGATAAGTAAATCTGAAATAGCCATATGATTATTATGGTGGTATCTGTGCATATAAGTGAATCCTTATGATGTCGTTGCAAGTTGTTCTTTTTGAAAATGGGAAGCTGGAAATATTGAAAACCGTCATATCTGTTTGGAGGTTATCATACCAGACATTTGTCCTGTCATTGCACACCTTACAGTGTATGTATTCTTTTTTAGGCAAAGAGCTTATGAGGGAAAAGCCTGAAGCTGTCCAGTGATAAAATGACAGAACACACGCACACACACAAACTCCTGCGAGTCCTTTTTTCCTTTATGGTAATACAACACTGCTCTCTGCTGGTTGACCACAAAACAAATACATTGCAAGATATTGTATTTGATACAGAAGAATCTAACAAAATACAAGAATATATTAAGCATTTACTACATATTGTTTGTCCTTGGTTTTATTTCATTAGCTGTATTTTTCTTTCATCTTTACATCTTTCCTGTAAGGCACTTTGGTGAAGTGCTCTGAAGTAATTATTAAAGTGTTTAATATTTTTAAAATATCTCTTTTATATTAACCGTTTAAATGCATCGTTTGCATGTTTTAGCACATAATGTTCAATCCTAAATGCTCTAGTGTCCCTATAAAGTACAACTCCTGATAGTGATTATTATGTGTTCCAGTGTTTTTAATGTTGCCATGTGTATTGCCCATAACAGATTGTGAGAGTGTGTCTGGTGAGAAATGATTCCATGTGGCTAGTCATAGACAAGTGTGTCATGAAATACAGTGTATACAGGGGCAGGTTTAACAAGTGTAACACACTGCAGGGCTGGAAACGGTCTGTCAGCCAAAAATGTCCCGCCAAACATGGTGCTGTGGTAAGAAAATAACACTGATGAATGATAGAGCACAATTAGCACAGAGTATGGATGGAAAACAATGACTGTACACTGTACTGGAAACTGTAGAGGGAAGGCTGGTAGGTTTACCTGATAAAAATCTAGATACAAGAAAGAGGTACCTAATAAACAGGCAACTCAGTTAATATGTAGGCCCTATGATAGAATTCTGTTTTTTTTTTTTTCTTGGTCAAATACACAAAATCGGCCACTAGAGGCTGCTGCAGATCAGATTTTCCCATGTGTATTTCAGAACATTTGATCTGCAGCATCCTCTATTAACTCATATTATGGACATTACATCTCTGACTACATAACAAAACAACTGTGTCATCGCAACATCACAGACACAACACAACATCACAGACTCACCATATGCCAGACTAATAACATCACATATGCACATCACAGACTCACCATAACATCACAGACTCACCATACCCCAGACTAATAACATCACAGACTCACCATAACCTCACAGACTCACCATAACATCACAGACTCACCATAATGCCAGACTAATAACATCACAGACTCACCATACCCCAGACTAATAACATCACAGACTCACCATAACATCACAGACTCACCATAATGCCAGACTAATAACATCACAGACTCACCATAACCTCACAGACTCACCATATCCCAGACCCATAACAATATCACAGACTCACCACAATATGACAGATTTACCACAACACTATAGACACACCACAAGATCACAGGCTCATGACAACAACATAATGGCATCACGGACTCATAACATCACATCAACGTAGACTCACTACATCGCAGACGCACATCACAGACTCACCAAATCACATACTCACAACATTACAGACTCACCACATCACAGATTCATGATAACATCACAGACTCACAATGACATTACAGACTCACAACCTTACAGACTCACAATGACATCACAGACTCACCATATCACTGACTAACATCACAAATTCACCACATCACAGACTCGCCACATCACAGACTCACGACAACATCACAGAGTCACTGCATCACACACTCACAAGGACATTACAGACTCACAACCTTACAGATTCACAATGACTTCACAGACTCACCATATCACAGATTCATGACAACTTCACAGACTCACAATGACATTACAGATTCACAACCTTACAGACTCACAATGGCATCACAGACCCACCATATCACGGACTAACATCACAAATTCACCACATCACAGACTCACAACATCACAGACTGACCACTACATGACAGATTCACATCACAGGCTCACTACATCACAAACTCACCACAGACTCAACACAACTTCATTGACTTACAAAATCTCAGACATCACCATATCAAAACTCACCAGCAACTCATCATATTACAGATTCACCACAAGATCACAGACTCACAACATCACAGACTCACAACATCACAGACTGACCATTACATGACAGATTCACATTAGAGACTCACCACATCACAAACTCACAATATAAGACTCACCACATCAACCATTAAGATTTGTTGCTAAACTATTACTTTATATTCATAATTTTTTTTTTTTTATTTCAAGGGTGAATTAACAGGTTCCCAACCCTTGTGCAGGGCAGGGGTACTCCACAACCATAGTCAGGAACCTATGCTCTAACTGACATCCATATGTCCAGTTAATATGTACATTTTGCTTCTTAGAGTTTGCAATTAACTGCCAATATATCTGAAATTATTTTTTTCCCACTTTACTAACTTTTTAAATCCAGGAACTGAATCCTGGATTTATTCAGAAACACTGTGTTCATTTTTTCTGTCCCTTGGGAAAGAGATCTCAGTAACATCACCTTGATAAATAAAGCATAAAATTACATTTTAAAAAATATATATACAATGAAAATAGGAAAAATAAAGATCAATACCTCTGCTTATTATTATTATTATTATTATTATTATTATTATTATTATTATTATTATTATTATTATTATTATTATTATTATGGTGACTTCACATTAAAGAAAAACAGATGTGAATCATTTTGTTTGTTTGTTTGCTTAAATTGTACCCAGTCAAAGCTTTGATTTAAAAATTGTCTTGTTTGAAATAAATAAAGAATATTTAAACAGCATTATAATTCTGGTGAATGTTTTATGACAGAAACACATTTCTAAAGGTATTTAGTTAAAGTACTGCAATGTTTGGGACTGTGACTAGAGTAATTACATCACCATCATTGTTTAACAAATAGTTCTAATAATATATTAAAAATCTACTGCTGCTAACGTTACTAACTATAAATAACAAATGAACTAGCTAAAGTTTATCTAAATACATAATGCATATTAGCCACATTAATTTTATTTGCATTTTGCAATATATTAAAAAGTTGTTGTAAAAATACACTAAAAATGAAATATATCAGCCGGTAGACAGATCATTGTGCTGATTTCTTTTAAGAAAGTAATTTATGATTTATTTTTTTGCTAAGGATAACCTCTAATAAATCATCCTTTAGTTTTTGCATTTTTAAAAATGCACTAGAATTAAGTTGTTTTGGTCTCAATGGAAAACAATTTTGTAAATTATATACACAAGCTGTTTTAGCCTTTTACTTGGTGCAGGTTAAAAAGCTTGGGAAAAATTCACAGCGATAATTAAAACGTTTGCGGTTTGAGGAGGGAATTTGACTTTTCATCACGTCTGCAAAGGATTGCAGCTGTTCCACAGTTATTTTCCCACAAAGCTGGACCGATCCCGAGAGAAAGGATCACACGAGATGAAACGCTTTGTCAAGGACAAATTACGACGAATTTTCCATGTTCTTTAGCGAGTGCGGTTCTACTTCACTCGAATCTGTGAGATATATTTACTTTTTTAAGACTGTACATCAAATAACATTTGATGTCATTACATATTTCCTAGTGTATAAAGATTTATATTATAGTACCTTTTTGTTTTGAATTATGAACCATAGGAAAGCATCTGTTATACATTTTTCAGCATGTTCTCTCTGCTGCTTATGGTTGAATGCTGAAGTTTGAGCCTTTTGATCCTGGGGAAAAAGATTCTCCTGTACAAATAGAGAATGCCATTTACCTGGTGACATTCTGGAAACTGGAGACATTCAAACTGGGCTTTTATAACTGGAAAATAATTGTCAACTTTGGACAAGTGATTCTCAACATGTCAGGGTCCCTGGAGGACTAGTGGTTAGGCCTTGGCGCTCTCACCGCCATGGCGCAGGTTCGATTCCCAGCCAGGGAACCGACCCCAGCCACTGGGATTGCACATGACAGTGCACTCCCAGTGCTGGTCCCAAGCCCGGATAAAATTGGGGAGGGTTGCATCAGTAAGGGAATCCAGCATAAAAACTGTGCCAAATCAAACATACCGACCAATGATCTGCTGTGGAAACCCCTAACGGGAGCATCTGAAAGAAGAAGAAGAAGAAGAAGAAGAAGAAGAAGAAGAAAATTCTCAACATGTCAGTTGATGGTTATGTGTCTTTCAATAACATCATAGACTGGACCATCTAAAAAAAGTGATAGTCTATCTGTAAGTATCTATAGATTATCTACTAACCACCAAGAACTTTAAACTGTTGACATATGGTTGTCAAAGTCTGACAGGATGTTGGTCTATAGATGTTTTTTTTTCTACAGTGGACTATTCAAATAATTATATTCACATAATCAATAAAGTTCTCACAGTTTAGCTTGAAATTGGTTCTGTAAATAACTTCAAGAGCTGTTCGTGTTCTTAGACCTCAATCAATTTTGTGTAAGGTGTAGTAGTCAATATTTTTTCATTTCTTACTTATTATAATGTAGTAATTATGTAATTAAATAATGTAGAAAATTATGTAGAAATGATGTTAAAAATTAGTTTAAGCCATTGTCTCAGAACTAGCTTGTTCTGAGCTGAAAAAAAAGAAAAACAGTTTGGAAACCTGCCTTCCAGTCTGGAGTGTTTGTTTGTATTGGGATTGTCCTCTTGTCAGTCATTTTCTAGACACGCCCCCAACGCCCCTTCACATCTTCATAAATCATTATGAAGACAATGTGCGTGTTTATAGAGTTAGAACTTGGGTTACAAGTAGTTGAATGTTTCAGCGAGATTGAAATTGATGTCATGACAGTCCTTGCTAATGCAAGTTAGCATGCTAACTCTAGTTGAACCACAAATCTTGGGGGCAGAGCTTTGTGTATATGAGTAGAAATGGTGGAGTCAACTTCAACCATTAACCCATTAGAGACATATTTTTCCACAAATCTTACTTAATTCACATTTAAGTGGCTAATTTATGTATGTATTTTTATATAAGACCTCCAGAGCTGTGGATATGTACAAAAAATGTAAAAAAAAAAAAAAAAAAAAAAAGTCTCAGTTCAAATGTCTATATTTTTCACTCAAATAAATGATGTGTTCAGCTGCGTTGCAAGTGTAAGTGTAAGAAATCTTTACCAGCTGAAAACAAGCCTTCATTCGTGTCGGCTTACTCATATTCAGCAAGTTAGGCAAGACCGGTGGCCTGTTTTGAATTGCTTTTGACTTCCTGTTTCAAAAGGAGATACATCAACATACAAAATCAAATCAGCACCTTCAAGCCACTTCATCAGCATTTTAAGTGCTTTAAGCAAAAGTCAGCATTTAAAGTGCTTTCACTTTTCAGGCATTCTCTTGAGTTATAAACTGATTAAAGTTTTTAAAGGAATTTAAAACTTGTAATATTGGTGGAAATTGTCATAAACATGGCCTAAATACAATTATGTTTTTGGTTGTAGGTTTTAAAGATACTCATTGATCATTATTGATCATACATCATGTGGCACATGTTTACACTATGAATAAAATAATTATAGTACAGTTAATGGTTGTCATTTGCTTTATTAGAAAAATAGAGTCCAAAAGTGATTAACAACATCATTTCCAACATATCAAACCTTTTGAAAATATAAATAAACAGTGAAAAATCATGCATATTAAATGACAATGAAAGCATTTCACAAAAATAACTAGATATTTAATTTCACACAGTGACATATAAACAGTGTTCACAAAATTAAAACAAAATATAAAGCATCCAATGTGTAGTGATAAATTTATACTGATCAACCATAAAACACACTCTAAATGCAACTCAAAATTTAGATAACTATGTAGTGTACTTTACACACACTTTGTGCTTATGAGATATTTAAAAAAACAAACAAAAAAAAACACTAACATACATAGAATCTGTAAAAAAAAAAAAT
>CM040996.1:14239759-14365498 GCA_022985145.1 Pangasius djambal
ATATATATATATATATATATATATATATATATATATATATATATATATATATATATATATATACATATATATACAGAATATAGCAGAATATGCCATTATTTAAAAAAACAAACAAACTATATTTAATAGTTTTTAGATATAAAACCATTTTATATCCCAATTACTTTCAACATACAATTCTGTCTTTGAAATTTAGGCCACGCCTCTTGCCTGAGCCTGATACGTACATGCGGTGATTCAGCTTCAGCAGTTTTTAGCTCTGCAATGTCCTTTTGTCCCTTTATATAAATAACAATATATAGATACAGCGTCAGTCTCCATCATAATTTCATAAGTTTGATGGAGATACTGAACAACTCTGCCTCACAACTCCAATGAACTAGTGAAGACATAAAGTTCAGACACCAAACATGTGGTTGAGGGAAATTGTGTACATTTCAATTTTTGCTGAACTCTTTCTATTAAGAAAAAAAGAGAAAAAAGGAGAAAGATACTGTAAAGAAAGAGGAACAAGAAAGAGAAATACCTAGTCTTTGGCAGTACACAACTGGTGTATATGTCATTTCAATAAAAAACAATGTAATTGAAATCGAGAAGAAGAAGAAAAAAAACAGACAGAGAGTGATGAATGTCTAGGCTGTAGCTCCACACAGTCTGAAGGATGAAATGTCTTTTGTGTCATCTGGTCTTCCTGAAACCACGAAAGGCCATGACTGTGAAGAAAAATGTAACAGGTACGTTAAAATTCTGTCCTTCTATTTCATCTGTACCAGATTCACAGCACAGTGGCATCCACTGTGGGTTTATCTTTAATTAGAAAAGAGTTAGAAGAAGGATAAAAAGTTATGGTTTAAGTTTACAGTTTGGGTTATATTGCACTACATGGCTTTTACACCTAGAAATGGCCAGTTCACTCTGATACGCGTGCCTGTGAGTCACTTTGGAGAAAAGCGACAGCCAAATATTACATACATTAACACATCATTAATATTCACATGCTTAAGATAAACAGTCAATAACTTAAAGGTCATTAAGTTACAGATAACAGTGAGACAGACAGTAGACTCTGAGTTGTTGAACCTTTCAGAGCGTCACATTTATACAGTACATTTTGCAAATATCTATTGATGAATGATGGAACAAAAATATAATAACACATAAGCACCACTCTAATCCTGAAGAAGTCCCTAAGGGCCATGCTTTATTATTGTTATTACTTTTTGTCCTGTAAGCTCGTGATAAGTTGTGTTACTATATATGCATCATGGATCAGCATGCTTAATTTTATATTATTAACATGTGTCGAGGAAAGGTGGTTAACAGAGGACAACTAAAGTTTGGGTTAAGGCTTAGGTTTAGATGTTTGAGGTTAGGGTTTAGGTTTAGTGGGTTAGGGTTTAGGTTTAGAGGATTTGGGTTGGGGATTAGGTTTAGAGGTTTGAGGTTAAGGTTTAGATTTAGAGGTTTTGGTTAAGGTTGAGACTGGAGGTTTGGGCTTAGGGTTTAGGTTTAGAGATTTGGGTTAAGGTTTAGGTTTAGAGGTTTGGGCTAAGGGTTTAGGTTAAGAGGTTTGGGTTAAGGTTTAGATTTAGAGGTTTGGGGTTGGGGTTTAGGTTTAGAGGTTTGAGGTTAAGGTTTAGATTTAGAGGTTTTGGTTAAGGTTGAGACTAGAGGTTTGGGCTTAGGTTTAGAGGTTTGGGTTAAGGTTTAGGTTTAGAGGTTTGGGCTAAGGTTTAAATTTAGACGTTTGGGCTTAGGGTTTAGATTTAGAGGTTTGGGGTTGGGGTTTAGGTTTAGAGGTTTTAGGTTAAGGTTTAGATTTATAGGTTTGGGCTTAGGGTTTAGATTTAGAGGTTTGGGTTTAGGGTTTAGGGTTTAGGTTTAGAGGTTTTGGGTTAAGGTTTAAATTTAGACGTTTGGGCTTATGGTTTAGGTTTAGAGATCTTGGTTTAGGGTTCCTTCACTGGAAATCAGTAATGCCAGCTAGCTAATGTCAACTCTCTATGGCTAAAATCAGAGAGCTGACTTAACCTTTAGCAGGATAACAGCAACAACAAATATCCCTATTAGATATTAGGCAAGCTGAAGTCTGAACACTACAAAGGCAACCAGCAATAACTCATATCAGGGATATCCAACAGCAGCCATTACATAGTGATTTGGGTGCCACAGCAGTGTGAATTTTTATCATTAAAAAAAAAAAAGGTCGTGATCTGGACATGATTGGATAATTGAATTGTCATCTCTACATCATCAGCTCTACTCTCAACCCATGCACTTGTACAAAAATCACTACACAAACTGACAGTGTCTTGCATTTGTTTATTAATTACACATATTATACTGTTAGTAATTATTAGGCTACCTTATCTGACATATTAACTATAATATTTTGCCATACAGCTTGTAAGGGAGACGTAAGATCTGAGGTGACGCTTCAGGATGATAGCTAACGGTAACACTAACGGTCCTTCAGAATCCGCACTGAGGATAGGTGTCAATTATCTATAATGTTTTTTTTTGTTTCTAATATAATACTGTACCGTATACTATACTGTGTAATGTAACACTGTAATAATGAATATTAACCTGCTCTTGATGTTTTGGCAGAAGATTAACATACCTAAAATGGCATTAGCTAGCGCCTTGCTTTAACCAGGAATTTAACGATCATGTGAAATCATTTAACACTTAAACATATAAACTTTCAAAGAAATTAAAAAAGTTAGTTAGTTATTTAATGTATTATTACAGAATTATGTATGAAGCAGGAACATCTGTAATGATAAACATGCTAAAACATTGAGCCATACCAAATTTACCGGATGGACAAGGGTTTTTTCATATTTGTCCTCATGCAGCAGCTGTCTGAGATGATTGATGTAGCTCGAGGCAAGTCTCAGTGTGTCCAGTTTGGACAGTTTGGTGTCTGCTGGAACCCATGGTAAACTTGTCTTCAGACGTGAGAACGCTTTTGCTAGGACTCTCATCCTCGCTCTTTCACGTGCGTTTGCTGCGTGACGCTGCGACTGCCGTCCATCTTTTGGGCTTTTTGCTCGCTTTTGCATGTTAGCTCGTTTGGGTTTGGTGTTGAGTCCTTCATCGTCATTAAAGTCATCTTCAGAGGGAGAATCAAAGCGTGCAAATGATGTTTCTGGTGCATCATCGGCGTCACTCAGTGAACCGGTGGACATTATTACACCTATAATATGATATATAGAAGTATATTTCTTTCCAGGTATAGCTTTTGCTGAAACTCTGTGCTCTTTCTTAAGTCTATATTAAGCTAGAATTATGTAGATATAACCTAAAAAAGACACAAAAACACTTAAGTAAATAAAAAAAAGTAGTTAAAAACACTCAAATAAGTAAAACTTAGCTAAACACTTAAATAAACAAAACTTAACTAAAAACACAAAAAATTAAAAACCAGGCTAAAAACTAGCTAGAAATTAGCATAAACTAAAAATTGGGTTCAATAACCAATAATGACCTAAAAACATACTAATATGCTAATATAAAAGCAAAAACAAAACACATACTCTCTTCCCCTTGAGTGTTCTCTTCAGATAAGACGTTGTCCCTTCTCTTTTTCCACTCATTTAACTTGTGACACACACACACTCTCCTCACCCACTGAGTTTTTTGCTTTTCACACACCCCTTTTTCTCCATAGCATCTTGAGTTTTCAGCAAGTCTGCAGAGGAGGAGGAGTTAGCTTATGTATTTCAGCTTTCAGATTAGCGTTTAGCCTGTGTGTGTCTTCCCTCTCATGTCTTCTCATGAAAGGTCTGTCAGATCAACTGAGGAGAATGTCTGATCAGTTTGTATTTCTTTAATCACTTATCAAACACTAATCTGACACTCTCCTCAGCTTAAAGAATCCAAAATTTCAAACAAGCTTTTCCCCAAACAGTTCACCACAGCAAAAGTAAACGAGCAAATGGTGGCACAGGACGTAGCTCAGGAGTGCATTGCTAATTTCATGACCAATAATTTGTTGTTAAGACCATTAAAAGCTTAATATTTTTGCCATTTTTGTTACCCAGGAGTGTACTCTAAATCTAAAATCTAAATCTATTCAGATTTAAGCCATGAAGTGACCTAAATCGGATATATATATATATATATATATATATATATATATATATATATATATATATATATATATATATATATATATATATATATATATATATATATATATATATATATATATATATATATATATATATATGTAGAGAGATAGATAGATAGATAGATAGATAGATAGATAAAACCCTATCGCTACACCCTGGAAAACATAAGGGGGAAAAACAGAAGTAGAAATACCAGCACAGTCAGTGTGGACTGTTAATTCTGGCAGACAGTTCATCAACTTCAGCTACATCACTCGAGTTCATAATTGGTCTAAACTAGAGTTAAATCTTGCAGATTGCCTGTGATATTTTCTGCTGAATTTAGGTGGTTCTCTTTTCCAAAATGTAAACAAATTCATTTAAACCACCATGACCCTGACAAGAACGTTACTAAAGATGAATGAACGAACGCTATATGCTCATATAAATGAACCTGATTTTTCGTTGTGCTGCAATCTTCATGTGAACTGGGCAATAAACTAAAACAAATAATGTGCCACATTAGCCTCATAGCACCAGTACAAAACTAAAGAAGCAAACTTCAGATACCAAACACGCCTTGGTTTTTATTAACTCCATTTGGGATAAGAGGAACATTTTGTGCATTTAAATTTTGGCCAAATTGTGTCTTTACAGCTGAGACAGCTCCAGTGTTTAGCTGCTTGATCAGATGACTACTTGCATTAGTTTTAATAAGGGATAAAATTTAAAAAAAAATAATAAAAAATCTTGCTAGTGGATGCTTTCTTCAAATGTTCTATTAGGTAATGGAACGGTCTGAAAGTTTTATGAAAAGTCAGTAATCCACCGGTCAGTTCACAGAGATATCGCGTTTCTCTTGTGTTTTTGAACATTTTCACACACGGCCGGTGTGCATTGGACACAGCTGTCGCCACTTTACTCTGGATGGAGGGATAAGAAAGAGCGAGAACGAAGTGGAGGAGAAGCAGAACCACCATCAAACACGACCCTAAAGTGTGGTACTGTTCAGCAAATATGAACATAATCATGAAGAAAGCAGGCAGTGGGGAGAATATACACATAAACAACAGCATTTTTATTGTCCACCTTTAGACATTTTTATGTTATGAAGCAACTGGTGATCAGGAACAACTTCAACAAGTGCTTTGATACATAATATGAGACCCTGAATGTAATTGTCCAAATGTAAACCACAATGTAGCACAAAAAAAAATCTAAATTAACTATAGTATTGTGTAGTTTGAATATACATGAATAATGGAGGCTAATGTTAGTGTCCTACAGAATGATGGTCAACATCTACAGTTTAGCCGTAGCATTTACATTTACTTTGTTTTGGCGATATGGAAGACACCTGAAAAGTTTATGATTTTCCAGCTAAAACATGGATAAAATTCACCCAGCGGAAAAACCAATTCACTGAAGCAGAAAGGGCACATTTCTTTCTCGTAGCAGTTACTTTTACTACACTTTATCCACATGAACCTTTACCTGGGAATTTGTGAACCGCTGTATTGTGAGCCAATAGAAAGCAAGAAGGCGGGACTGTATAATCCTGGGCAAAAAAATGGCAAAAATATTAAGCTTTTAATTGGGGGGGGGGGGGGGGGGGGGGGGTCTCTCCAAAATCACATGCACCAGAAACATGATTGATGGTATCACATGAACATTTAGTATATTTGCAATCAAAAACAAATTAGCTGTTTACAAAATGGTGGAATGCGTTCTTTTAAATAAATAAATAAATAAATAAATAAGTATTTTGCATGTATGTAGCAACAGACAGTTTGTACAATAATATGGCTAACGGAGGCTATCTTAACTTTTTTTTTTTCTTCAGTATTTTGTGTTCCTGTTTGGCCGGATAATTTGTTTAATTTGTTCATTTTCCTTTTGTGTCTGGAAATTCTTGTTTTTCCTCTTTCCCTGCTAGGATTTTCTTGATGGCAATGTTGGCACTTCTGTAGTTAATGCTAACACCATCTACCGTATCCATCACAAACCACGCTGATAGTCTACATTTAATTGTGAAGGGTCAATCATCTATCCTTACTTTTTATTTATAACACATCTTAACATGCCAATTACTCCTATGGGTTAGCAAGAGATTAACCTAGCATAGAGATACATTAGCAGTACGTTTTGCCTGTTAGTTAGCATCCTAGACTAGCTAGTGAAATGTTTCATAAATAATTACAGATTAAACATTAAGGATCATGTGAAATTTTGTAAAACCTTCTAAAACATCTAGTAGCAACAGTCAGGTTTTGGAGCATGAAACAGAAATCAGTCACATTTCTACATCTCCGTTCCCTCCATGATGAGCCAGTTAAGATCTTGAAGCTGCTGCTCTGTTTATGAACTATTCACAAAAAGAAGGTTTCTGGATCTTGCTACAGACAAATTCTAGCTTTATTATAGTTGCACATGCTCTGTGGTTGCTATTTTAGTTCTGTAGTTCATTTTTTTGCACTGTTTGTCTGCTGAAGAGTTTTAGTAATGGAATACTGGAAAGCTTGTTCTAGCCAAATGTAGTGTGTGTGAGTCAGCTGCGTTAACTGCTGGTTACAGATTTCCCATTGTGATATTAAATCTGATTGTCACACTTGTAGATATCAGGTTTCTGTGAATACTGTGAGGTCCTGAGAGCAGCTCAGCCATGGGAACATGTACACTTGTACCAGTGTCATTGCTGTGAGAATAGTCCATGATCTAAATGATATCTGGTCAGCAGTGGTCCTGTGATGGGACATTGATGGATAGTTTTGCAGAGAAGGAGGTGATACATTATTTTTCCTGGCTGAAACTTGTGTTTTATTGTGCAGTCATACCACAGAGCTGTTTAAATATGTTAAATTAATATTCAAAAACAGCATGGACTTTAGATCCGGCTGCAAGGCAAAATCACATGTTTATCTTAATATGCTTCTGCTGACAAGAAATGGATTTTAAAAGAATTTAAATTTTGATATAACAAAGCTTTCTATAAGGAGCAAGTTTATTACAGATTTATGGAAGAATAGTTGTTCCCTTAAGTTTAAATTGTATTTTTTGTCTTATTAACCTCAAGGAAGAGTTAAAAGTGAGGCTGGTGAGGGAACATTTGTTCGTAACTGCTCTAAGTGATAACACGAACTAACTGTTTTGTGGATAATATGTACAATATAGCCTTCTTCATTAAATAAAAACATGTAAATATATATATACATACACACACACACACACACACACTCACCTGTACACCTACTCGTTCATGCAATTATCTAATCAGCCAGTAGTGTGGCGGGCCAGTATCTGAGTATTTCTATAACTGATGATCTCCTGGGATTTTCAAGCATGACAGTCTCTAGAGTTTACTCAGAACAGTGCAATAAAGAAAAAACATCCAGTGAGAGGCAGTTCTGCGGATGGAAACACCTTGTTGATGAGTGAGGTCAATGGAGAATGGCCAGACTGGTTTGAGCCGACAGAAAGGCTACAGTAACTCAGATAACCACTCTGTACAATTGTGGTGAGCAGAAAAGCATCTCAGAATGCACAACACGTCAAACTTTTAGGGGGATACCTACAACAGCAGAAGACCACATCGGGTTCCACTTCTGTCAGCCAAGAACACAAAGCTGAGGATTCAGTGGGCACAGGTTCACCAAAACTGGATAGTTGAAGACTGGAAAAATGTAGCCTGGTCTGATGAATCTCGATTTATGCTGAGGCACACAGATGGTAGGGTCAGAATTTGGCACCAACAGAATGAATCCATGGACCCAACCTGTCTTGTGTCAGTAGTCCAGTCTGGTAGAGCTAGTGTAATGCTGTGGGGAATGTTTTCTGTTTTCTTTACTTTGGGCCTGTTAATATGAATCAATCATTGCTTGAATGCCACAGCATATTTGAGTATTGTTGCTGACCATGTGCATCCCTTCATGGCCACAGATTACCCATCTTCTAATGGCTACTTCAAGCATAATAACACACCATGTCACAGAGCAAAAATTATCTCAAACTGGTTTCATGAACTTGACAATCAGTTCAATGATCTTCAGTGGCCTTCCCAGTCACCAGATCTGAATCCAATAGATCACCTTTGGGATGTGATAGAACGGGAGATTCACAGCATGAAAGTGCACCTGAAAAATTGTGTGATGCAATCATGTCAACATGGACCAGAATCTCAAAGGAATGTTTCAAACATCTTGTGGAATCCATGCCATGAAGAGTTGAGGCTGTTTTGAGAGCAAAGAGATGCCCTACAGATGAGTGCTCTGTGTGAGTGTGTGTGTGTATATATATAAATACATTTACACCTGTTATAGGTAATAACACCATGTCGTGTTTTACTCCGTACAAAGTGCAATATGTAGGTTCTAGAACATCATTTCTATCTATCTATCTATCTATCTATCTATCTATCTATCTATCATGTTCATCTCAGAGTCAAGCAGTGTTACCTGGTCTGTGGATTTCCTGCAGAATTGGCCTACTGTTGTGTTGAATGTTTTATTCAAGGACTGGGAGATAGACATTAAATTAGATTAATTACATCTTAACTAGTAAGTCAAATATTACAAATAACAAACCTCTATAAAACTCTACAGATTTTTCAGCACCCTGTAGCAACCATACTAATTGGTCTCCTTTCATACACACAGCTCTTGATCTGATTCTCAACATCAGCTACAGTTTGTATGTTGGTGTATGAATGTGTTTTGTGTTAGTGAACTAACCGTAGTGGTTTTAGTGTCTCACTGTGTTGAGTTTAATTTGAGAGTGTGTAGGTAGATTGCTCATTCCCAGTGGATTCAATTTATTACGTGTGTGCACGTGTGTGTGTGTGGCCATTTCGATGCGTTTATTCCGCATTAGTTTTGTCCCACAGCTGTGCAAGTGCACTAAGCATGAGAACCCACTGAGCTCATACACTCACACCTGTTACTGGTGGGGCTGGGAGGGGTTGGGGGGATTGAGGGAGCAAAAGAAGACAAGACATTGTGGGAAAGAGAGAAGAGAGAACAAGAAAAATGAGGAGAGTCTAAGAGTGGCAAAGAAAGACAGAAGCCAAGAGAGCGGTTAGGAGACATTTAGAGAGAGAGTGAAACAGAAAGAAATGCAGAATATGAAAACAAAAAAAATATTACATGTAATTACATTAATACATATAATGTATTTTCATATATTTATATTCTTATATTCACACATTACACTCACTCTATTACTTGGGTCAAACTGTATGACAGTCAGCCAAAAAGCATAATAAATACAATTTTATTGTTAGTTATTTACAACTAATTTTCCCCCAGGTCATAATGTGGACATAACCGAGGTGCAAACATAATTAGATTTCTGGAAGACCAGAAAGAAGAATGTCTGGAAGGAATAAAAGCTGTCCAGAAGGAAGGAGGTCTGGAAGGAAGGTGTGAAAAAGAAAGTAAGAAAGAAAGGGAGAATAAATGCAAGACAAGCAGAATTTGTATCATCAATTGGCTCAGGAGCTGTAAGTAGGAATTCATATCTGGAATCAAAAACCATTCTTCATCACTGAGATACAGTGAGTATGATAGATTTGGGATTTAGAATAAACGGTGCAGTTGTGCTGCTGATGTAGAGTTTTCATCTGAAACAGTTTAGAGATGCTGGATTAAAGGAGCATTCCAGACTGATGACAGAGACACAGAGCAAAGGAGAGACAGCAAAGAGCAGGAATGGAGGGAGAAAGAAAAAGTGTATATAATCATACACAATGTCAGTTTGACATCACTCACTATCACTCAGCAGTTGCTTTATCCTGCTCAGGGACACGGTAGATCTGGAGCCTACCTAAGAACACTGGGCGTGAGTGTACGGATCAGAGGGAATACACTCTGAATGAAACGTCGGTCTATCACAGGGCACCATGCACACACACACATTAACACAATCACTCACACCAAGGAGCAATTTACAGTTATCAACCCACCAGTGATTAGACAATTGTTTATTCTAACCAACAGAATGCTGGTGAATCTATGATTAGTGTGTAGATTTGCATATTTTTCATAACAGCATTTCTATTCCCTTGTGTGTATTCACATTTAAATAAACCCAGCACTCTGTTTACTTCATTATGCTGCCAGAGGTAGAGCTAATTAACTTAACACAGTTTAATTACATAGAGTACAACTTTAATTAAATGCTTATCTGGTGCACAGGTCTTCATTTCTTTTGCATTTGCATCATGCATTCAATGCAATACATGAATGTACCTAGCATTATTTACAGTATTAACAATAATAAACCATGAACTTTCATGTATATTTCTACCTAAAATAAAAGGAAATACACAAATACACAGTGCTCGCAAGGAGCTAAAAGAAAGTTGGGAAGAAAGAATGTTTAAAAAAAGAATAATAATAAAAATAGCTCAAAGATTTCTAGCATGTTGCTAAGCTGCTGATGTGGTATTCCAGGTGGTTGCTAGGGTCTTGATATGGTATGTCCAGTGATTTGCTAGGGTGTTGCAAGGCAGTTGCTATGGTATCCCTTGTGGTTGCTAGGGTGGTGCTAAGCAGTTACTATGGTGTTCCAGGTGGTTTCTACGGTGTTGCTACAGTGTTGCTATGGTATTCCAAGTGGTTGATAGGGTGCTGCTATGGTATCCCAGATGGCTCCTAGGGTTATGTTAGGTGGTTGCTGTGATGTTACAGGTGGTTGCTAGGGTGTTGCCAGACAGTTGCTATTGTATCCCAGGTATTTGCTAGGGTGCTGCTAGGTGGTTGCTATTGTGTTCCAGGTGAGGTGTTCACTTTCCTCTTTTCACCAAACTTAACTTCTGGTTGAGATATCTGCATATTTACATATGCAGCCTTATTGTATATGGCAGTCTTTATTTTTCAGAACTGCAGAAAGGGTGATACTAGGGTTTTGCTATGATATTCCAGGTGGTTGCTAGGGGTGCTGCTAGGCAGTTGTTATGGTATCCATGGTGGTCACAAGGTTGCTGCTAGGCAGTTACTATGATATTCCAGGTGGTTTCTAGGGTGTTGCTAGGGTGCTGTTATGGTATCCCAGGTAGTTGCTATGGTGTTCCAGGTATGGTGTTCTCACTGACTGCATCAGAAAGCTACATAATGCATTTACTTTCATAGATTTTCAATTCAATTAGGTTAGAGACACATGTACATCCACTCCCGTTTATTTGGAGCATTTTTTGGAATATTATTTCTGGTACATTGTAAGCTTCAACACTGACTTTTGCATGCTTATAAATAATGTAAAAAATAACAGTAAAAACATTATTTACAATCACTCATAATAAACAGTAAAAAAAAAAAAAATAAATAAAAAAAATAGTATGTACATTCTGTAGAGATGCAGGCAAAATTGTCCACATTGAGGCACCTTAAAATGCAACTCAATTTTTTATTGGAGTTTTATTTCGTCTAATAATAATTTTTGAAATGAAAGAATCTGTAGATGGCACAGCATCATTACAGGATCATTAAAGCATCAGTATTACAGAAAAACATATAAATCTAGGGCTCTGCGTTCACACTTTCAAACCTTTCCGTGTTTCTTTAACGTCCTCCACCTGTCCTTCAGCATGACGCTGGTCCGATCTCCGAAATCAAACTCCTCCAGGATTTTGGTCCACTTCCCCTCGCCGTGCTTCTTCACTCCTGCCTTCAGGTACTGGTCCTCCTCGCTGAGCCACTTCTACAGAGGACACAAAATAGTATATATACCATATGTATGAAACCTCTGTAATGTTTATATAATAATCAGACTCGTATCTTTTCCTCCATTAGAACAGACATCTATAATCTCAGCAGGACGACGTATATACACTGAGTATATAAACCCTTACCTTCTTGGCTCTGTATTTGGAGATGGTGTTTTGCTGTGGTGGTGACGGCACTTTACAACTCCTTCTGGATACTTCTGTACAGAGTGCAAAATAAAACTTCAAACTTCAGCATTTAAGAACATGGCCATATGGGACTTTCTCTCTCCCCGGTCAAAACATTGACTTTTTTTTTTTAAAAAACGATTTTACCTTTTTCATATAGGCTTTTCACAAACCACTTGCATGAGTGGGTTCAGGTTTCAGGGCAGGGAGGGGGGTAGCGAGCTGCCCAGTTTCTACCTCAACTCCAGTTTCTAACTCAGTGGTAGAATTTGGAGTTCTACCTCAACAGGATCGATCATGCTGTTTGAACGCAGCTGCGTTGGCTGTGGGTCTATTTAATCTTTTCTTTTGTTTTCTCTTTTTTGACTATTTTTAGACCATGGATTTATTTGTAAATCATACACAAGAAATTCGGCATTTGTGAAAATCCCAAGATTGCGTAAAAACATTCGTGTCCTACGCGTGTTCCTGAGTGTGAGTAAATTTACATATAAGAAGACTAACTAATGTAAAGCTCGACTTGATCGACTTTAAATCATATAATTTGCAGGGACTAAGACTACCATCACACACTTGTGTCACTATTCACATAAATAACAGGTGAATGAAAATGCAGTTCGTACTTAATTTGGCTGTTCGGTGAGGAAGACACTGCAGTTTCTTTGTGCTTTCAGGTTTCCAGGGATGAACAGTTTTAGTAGAGAAAAGCTTCTTTTTGGGTCTGGATATGTTGGGACACAGCATAATAAGAGCATTACTGAACATGGGAGGTTGCATATAGTCCTGCATTTAAAGCCGTCAGTTTTAATAATGTTTTACACTCAAACTTGAATATAACTGAACACTCACCTCAGATTAAGCTCTGATGAAACAGCGATTGTCTCAGGCCTTAACACAAAGCAGAAAAGAACACAACTTCAACTAGTAATACACGCTGCTCATATGTATTTCACTGCTTCTTCAAACCATTTTTGCCCAAAGAATGTTTTCAGTTTGACAATTTGGTAAATGAACTTGACAAATTCCTGGAATAAATGGATATAATATGGAGCATTAATAAGATTTAAGTCTAAAATTATGCTGATTTTCACCTCCTCAGTAGTTACTTAAAATACACTGTGTTGTAAAAATATCTTTAAGTATTGTGATATTATTGACTGTTGCCCACTGCCATAGCGCTTTTCACACTGTACTTTTCCTAGGACTAAAAAGCAACTATTTTGAGAATGTATCCTACTTTACAGGACTGTCTGGTTCTGGTCCCTCATTGTTCTGATCCACGTCGGCCTGCTCGGGTCTCTCCTGACGAACCTGAACCACTTTAGAGGCAGCCTATAAGAGAGGACGTCTCATCACTCTCATGTAGACATATTTCAAACTGGGATAATAAAAGCCATTAGCTTACAAACCTCAGGTGAGAGTGAGGTAAAGAGAATCTCCAGATCACATTTAATACCTTAAATAAAAAGTCAGAAGGATGTTTCTCAAGGAATGCGTCCAAGAACGAGTTCACGCTCTTCAGTAGATGATTAAAGGAGAACCTTGTTAGGAGCTGATCGTACACATCCTTCTTAGACACAACAGTGGACAGTTTCCTCTGCAGTTTCTGTGAATAATAATAATAATAATAATAATAATAATAATTAGAAGAAGGTACATAAAAAGAAGAAAGAACAAAGACAGAAAGTTTATTTATAGACAAATAAATAAATAAACAAATGCATACAGAAAAAAAAGAAAGAAAGAAAAAAGAAAGAAAAGAACAGGCATAAGAAATAAGAAAAGTGAAAGAAAGATGGGAGAAGGAAGAAAAAGGAAGATAAATATCAAGAAAGGATGAAAGAAAGAAAAATGTAAGAAGAAAAAACAAGACAAAGAAAGCAAGAAAGAAAGAAAGAATGTAAGAAAGAAGGAAAGTGTAGAAAGTGTAAGGAAAAGCAGAGCAAAAAACAAAATAGACAAAATTAAACAAAAGAAAAAGAGAGAAAAAAAGAAAGAAAAAGATTAAATCCAAAACAGAAAGAAAGAAAGAATAGAAAAAATAAGAAACAAAAAAAAAACGAAAGAACAAAAGTGTAAGAAAGAAGAATTGACAAGAAAAAGACAAAGAAAAGAGAAAGAAAGAAAGATGTTCTGTTATATGTTATTTGTTATTATAACGCCACTGAGTGTGAGTTTATGCGAAGCTGCTGATTGGTCAGCTTCAGTAACGCCCACTACAACATCAACATCGTGGTACTAGACACTCATAGTGCATAGTGGAGTTACGTAGTGCATGACGTGTGATTTGAGACAGAGCGCTGGACTGTCAGTGTAAAACCTGAACATCAGCCCTGAACAGCTGAACAGCTTATTATCTGCTTTCTGCTAACAGCACTGAAGTGCAATTAAGATGAAATTACCTCCGGTAAATCACTCTCTTTCTCCAGCCACTGCAGTGTCTGTGCTGCGAGCTGAGCGTTTCCTTTCTCCAAACACACACCAACACACTGGAATAAAATAACAGACAAAACACACACCTTATTGCAGCTTTACATGTGTGTTCAATGGAATTAAAACAAAACGGAGGAGCTTGAGACGTTGAGCAGTGCTTTATGGCAGGTCTCATTATCTCCACTCATAGAGATGTGTACGTGCATGTGTGTGTGCGCGTGTGTGTGTGCGTGTGTGTGTGCGCATGGTGCCCCACACACCACCGTTATCTGAATGAAGAAAATGGTGTAAACACTGCGTAGTGCTGAATCCTGACCTGAATAAATAATAGGTGCTTTATGTTGTCGTATAGTGCAGCGTTGTTTGTGGTGTCCTTTAGACAGTCCCACACCGAGAGAGCCGACATCAGAGGAGTCACTTTGTTATTCAGGTCATAATGCGCATCTGAAAACACACACACACACACACACACACAAATTCCTGAATAATTAACTCTTACATTACTGAGCTACTGATGTGAATAATCAATTTTAAGACTTTGCAAGACTCATTTCCTCAGTCTTTTCAATTGGTTCGTATAACTCGATGCTCGATGAAACTCGATGGAACTCGATGCTATAACTATTGCGCGCACCTCACCACCTCACCACCTGCTGCACTACACACGTCGACAGATGGTAGCACTATTTTTCCAAATTAATTAGCGAGCACGGATGACAGACGATCTTTTCGGAATCAGGAACAGCACATATGTGGAAACGCTGACAAAACACTGCCATCATTTGACAATATTACTGCTCGTGGATTTGAAGGAGTGTAGGCTGCAGTGACACTGAGGGGAAAAACAAGGAGGCGTGACCAGATATATAGTTCATCATTACAGGAAAAACAATAAATAATTTTAAAAAAGTCACCTGGTACTGTTAGTCGCTAGCATTAGTATTTTCCGTTTTTTTTCTGAGCAAATATACAAATATACTTAAGTTATTAGCTGTAACTAGGCTCGTTATAAAAATGAAAACCTTATTTCAATTACACATGCATGTGCTTCTGTGTTGAACAGCACAGACTTTACAGGTGTTCTGCATCCTCTGTGCTACACTGTATGAAGACTAACTACTGCGGTGCATTGTGGGATATCAGGAACGTGTTGGATATTCTATACTGTGCTGCAAAAGTCACTAAACAGTGAATGAGTGAATAAGTTGGGGTTTTGTTTCTAAATTGCATACAGCTATACTAAATCAAATGTGTCGAAGAAGTACGGTACCTAGTGATATTTTACGTCCTTTTACAGACATGTGCACGTCCGTTCTACACTGGAGGTTTTACCCTACCTGTCAGGTAGAAATGATCAGGTGTCAAACACAGAGAATAAAAAGTCACCCAAGTTTTTGCCGTCCATAATTCTGGAAAGCAAGCAGCAGATGGTTCTCTTCGTTTGCTGATTGTCCTGAAGCTGGTACTCGTCATCGATCATCGCTGGAGAAATACAAACGACGATTTACTTCTACATAAACAGCAGGGACAAATCAGTCTGCCGTAAACATTACTATACATCATCAATCAGGTGCACAATATACTGTAAATACCGAATAAATGTATAACATAATGCAATGTTAAAGGAAAAGTCCAGCCTGAAACTGTTTATATTGAAATATTTGGACACATTTAATGATTCTGGTGATCATTTCTGGGTTGGTGCTGTATTTCCGTCATCCCTGTGACATCGCTAGCACAGTTATAATGGAGTTTAATAGGAGAAAAAGTTCAACGAGGAGATAACAACCAGGTTTTGCTGTTAAAAATAAAAGAGCACAAGCTTCTTTTCTCACTCATTATTTTCCAGCAATGTTACAGAAATCCCATTTAGAGGTAGAAGAAACTGCAAACATTGGGCTCAAAGAATGCATTGCAGCTATACCCAGACTAGGCTCAGCTAATTAGCAAATTAAAAGACAGTTATATTACCGTGAAAGCTGATTTTGAAAACAAAGACTAATCTTATCTAATGCACCTTTAATAGCCATCGTGACTGCTTTAAGCCTAAACTCACAGTTAAACATCCATCCATCCATCCATTCTCTGTACCGCTTATCCTATACAGGGTCACAAGGAGCCTGGAGCCTGTCCCTGGGGACTCGGGGCATAAGGCGAAGGACATACTGGACGGGGTGCCAACCCATCGCAGGGCACAAGCACACACCCATTCACACACTATGGACAATTTGGAAATGCCACTCAGCCTATAATGCATGTTTTTGGACTGGGGGAGGAAACCAGAGTGCCCAGAGAAAACCCCCAAAGCACAGGGAGAACATGCAAACTCCACACACACAGAGTGGAGGTGAGACTCGAACCCCAACCCCGAAGGTGTGAGGCACTTATATATGTAGGAGCAATATACTGCTAATTATTACATTTTTTAATCAAATTAATCAAGTTTTATGCATCAAAAGCGGAACAGAAGTTAACATCTGGCGTTTTAATTCCCATAAACTGACTGTAAACTGTAATTAAATTAAATTAACCCACAATATATTGCTGTATGACTTATTTATGAATAAAGATGGATTTTTACTTGTGAAGACTTACAAATAAATGAAATTAATTAATGACTTAATTGAAAGTTTAATGGTATGTAGCTTCATTTGAAGACGTTTAAATGGATCTAAACGGAATTGTTTATTTTCCCGCCCTGTACCAGTAAGTCCCACCTCCTGCAATGTGATTGGCTCTGAGTTCATACGCACAAAGAATCCGCCAATCTTAGCAAAGAGCACCAAACCACCTGACCAATAACATAGCAGGAGGAAGCTGCACTAGTAAAACAAACAGAAGCTAGCTTAGCTAACTTAGACTTACCTTCAAACACTTTTAAAGTTTTGCTAAACTTCTCGGCGTTTTCCTCTCTGTAGTAGCGACACAATGTCAGGAAGCTGAAGTCAATCATCCACGACTTAGCAACACTTTCTACCTCACAAATGTTCACTTTAGCGCCTGTTGTGCTGGATATAACCGCCTGGTTTTCCATAATGAGAACCGTGTACAGGTTCCTACAGCAGGAACAACAAGCAGTGCAGTTTCAGTTTCTGTGTCTGAGAAAATAAACTCAGATGAAGGAAAGCCTTCTTCTTCTTCTTCTTCTTCTTCTTCTGCTTCTTTTTCTTCTTCTTCTTCGTCTTTTTAGATGCGATTACTGCCACCAACTGGACTATACAATGAATAACAAATACAAGTAAAGGTGCAATAGTCAATATTTTTCATTCCATACTTGTACAAATTATGTAGAAATGCTAAAAAAAAAAAAAAATTAAATAAATAATAGTTTAAGCCACTGTCTCAGAAAGAGTGTATTACATAGCTGGAAAAAAAACAGCTTGGAAACCTGCCTTCTGGTCCGGAACGTTTGTTTGTATTGGGATTGGCCTCTTGTCAGCCATTTTCTAGACACGCCCCCAACGCCCCTTCACACCCTCATAAATCATTAGGAGGAGAAGCTGCATGTTTATAGAGTTAGAACTTGACTTTCAAGCAGTTGAATGTTTTGAGAGCGCTTGAAAGTCATGTCATGACGGTCCTTACTAATGGTAACTCTAGTTAAACCACAATAAGTTTTGGGGGCGGGGCTTTGTGTACATGGGTGGAAGTGTGGGCGAGGTCAATGAGTAAAAAAACTCCATAAAATCTTATTCGGCTCCACAAATTTACCCATTAGAGACCTATTTTTCCACAAATCTTACCTAATGCAACTTTAACGAGTATATTTTAGATAATTTGGTTTATGTGGGAAAAACTTTGCTATGTTAAACTATTATATAACTATAGCACTCTTTTTAAATAAATACATTCAATAATAATCATCATCATCATCATCATCATCATCAAACGGGATTTTATAAATTATTTTATAAAAACGCATCCTTTAATAATCTCTAAACGATTTATTATTATTATTATTATTATTATTATTATTATTATTATTATTATTATTATTATTATTATTATTTCTACGCTTCTTGTGTCAACGAGATAAAAACTGTTGTTAGTCCAAATGGCCACCAGGTGGCAGTGATCACCGCTGGTATCTAGGCAACGCCGTGACGCACTTCTGCCTCGGAAGGCTGCGTCCCAAACCGAATCTTAACCCTCTTCAGTTCAGTTCCGGTAAAGTGACCCGCTTTGAAGTGGAGTAATATTAGAGGACTAAATTACAAATAAAAATCTTTTATACTATGAAACATTGCTATTATAATATTCCCAAGTTTTATGTATTATTCCACCTTTATGTTATATTCTATTCGAATTTTAATGTATATATTATTTCACTTAAAAATTTTTTTTTTCACTTTTATTTTATTTATTATTCCACTTCTAATTTATATATAATTCCTATTTTAATTTATATATTATTTAATTTTTATTCTATTTATTCTACCTGGCAGGAAGTGAGGAAGAGTCAGTTTTAGTAGATACCCTGGAAGAGAAGTGCGAAAACCCTCGTTACACAGAGTTAAACACTCCAAACACGAAGTGTACCTTCTGTGTTAAATGGTCAGTAGGCCTGTTTTGAATTGTTGTACAGTGTTGCCATATGGCAACATATTCCTCAAAAATACCCCTAAAAATTAAAATAAACATTTTGAAAATTTTTATTTTTAAGTCATTGGAAGTGATATAATGCAATATAAGTTTTTTTTTCCAGTAGAGGGATAAGCAGGAGGACACAAATACACACACACACACACACACACACACAGCACAGCACAGTGAGTTATATACATACTTATTCTTTATTCTGCATATGCTTAGGACAGACGTAACAAGGAACACCGCTCTCAGAAACGTCGACACACACGTACCATAACAAAGTGATCATGAGTCCAACATGCTGATGTGTGCAGAGACACAGACTGTCTACAGCAAACGCTTCACCCAAACAAATCAACACCAATCCCAAAAAGAGGCAGAACCAATAAGAAAAGGATTCTACACAGACCAACAATTCTTTCAATGCAAAATAAAAGCACACATTTATCATCATGGCTTAAGAGTTTCACAAAATAAATAAGTGATGAAAAAACATGCATCAGCTCACAAATCCCTGGTTATCTGCTAATCCCTTAATCGTAGGAAATCGTAAAAATCGGGAGGAGTTTTTACACGCTTCGAAAGACGTGTCACCTCATTTTGGAAAATAACATTTTGAAGATAACATTACAGTATCACAGTGAGCTCTTTCTTTAGTTTTCTCTCTTAAAAAACATCAAAAGAAGGTACAGTTAATGAAATCGGAAATAAAACACGATTATGAAATGAAATGGTCAGTGTTTGAAATGGCACAGTGATACAATACAGGGCTGGGATAATATCATTTTTATGCCGTGATAATGAAATAGTTGCACTATAGCAGTAAAGATAATAACTTCATACATCAGCATTGTTTTCAGGTCCTGGGCTGCGTCCCAAATACCACCCTACTATATAAGAGTACGTGCAAAGCATTCACAATGTAGCTTTCCTGGTTAACTTGGTAACGCCATGTGGCTACGTCCCAAACCGCCACACTTACTATTACTACATATTTAAAATAGGATTGTGACGATATGTCAGTATGAATGGTATATCATGATAACTGTATCTTATATAGCTATAGCGTTAGTGTTACGCTACAAAAGCGTAGATAATAACATTATGTTATTAGGCCAGATGATTAGCATACATTATTGTTACGCACACAATAGACGGTCACTTTATAGGGACCATCAAAACAGTGCGTGAATCCATATGTGATGATCCAAAACCTGCTCCTACAAATGTTAGAGGCAAACAAATGTTAATATCACATTTAGAAAGGGAGATTTTTGAGCTGCTATCATTTTTGCTCACTATTAATACCTTAACATACACTATCTGAACATTTTTGCTACTTGATAATGAAGGAACATCTGGTCAATATACATTATTTGTCCTAAGGGTGCGCTAACATTTGCATTCACTTGTAAATCTTATACGAATTATTATGAGGTTATATTGAGGCGTGTACCAATAATCAGTTATATATCATGTACGCTTCAAAAGACAATCACTACACCTCTGCTTGCTTTCCCCTTGGAAGGAGGCAGCCTAGGTAGGCGGCATTTTGGGCAGTGGGTTGAAGTGTGTTCCATAAGGAAAGCTGGTCATTTATTTAAACAAACAAAAAAAAACCCGAATGTTTTGGATGTATCATTCTCAGTGAAGGCGTTTTCATAATTCTCAGAACTAGCACTGCGATTTTTAAAATTGTTTTATTCTAAATAAATGTTTAGTAACTAACGTGAATGGGAGTGTTAACAGGGCTTACACTGGGACTTAGGATGTGGAGGAGCTCAGCTTTAACCTGTAACCGTACGCCAGACGCAATCAAATCATTAACCTGGGTGGCTAGCACAAATAGATTTCATGTTTGAGCTGTTATTCATAGTTACCCATGTTTTACAACTAGAAAAAGAAAAACATCCTACTTCTTATTCACTTTCAGAAAGCTTTGTAAGTTTTCTTTTGGTTATGTAGCTATGTTTAAACGAAACACACTTCACAGTGGCGTGATGCACCTCGACGCGTAATCCCAACCACCTCCTGCACCACGCTCATCGGCCGACGTGATCTGGTTAATGTTTTTTTTTACTGCGCATTTTATTTAGCGTGCACGGATGAAATACATGGAAGAGTTGTAAAATTTCTCCCTGCTTGAAGGGTATTTTCGAAAAGCTTTGTTTTTGTTTCCAAAATTCAAAGAACAAAATATGCTTTTAAAAATATTATGTTTTATGTATTATGCCACTTGCCTGGTGTATGACCTAATAACCTGATGGTTTGTCCACCCGAGGAGATGACTGTTCATATGTAATATACTGTAATTACAAATATTAAAGAGGTAAAGTGTTTCCATGTGATGTACTGATGAATATTTATGATATACATTAATAGTAAAGATGAATATTCAGAGTTAATATATTTCCATGTGTCATGAGTATGATGTCTATGGCCTTATGTTATAATGTTTCCCTCTCTGCCAAGACATAAACGCGTACCTGTTTAACAAGCGACCTAAATGACATCATTATCTGTAAATAAGGAAAAACACACACTAGTCATACGTTTGTTTTGTAGAAAACCTGAGAACTCATAGATTATTTCTTATTATCTCTCACTGAAAGACCTGATTTTTTTCCTATAAAAAGTAGTTTTTTTTTGTTTTGTTTTTTCTGTACAGTGCCGTAAGAACAAAAAAATGATTAGCCTTTCCATAGATAATATGATTTATTTACGAACAGGCGAGCGTCATTTCAACCAGGAAAACGTTTTAGAAAAAATAGAAGTATCGACAGTGTTCGTTCACAAAAACATAAAATACTTCGCCTGTGGCCGTTTTAGATGATCATTAGGTGATCATTCTCACCTTTTAACTTCATTTTTACATGATTAAAAAGGCCCATATTTGCTGATTTGAAGATAATTTATATCTGAGTCACACTGATGTAAAATCTTATTTGTGACCTGTAGTAACACTGTTTTTTTTTAAATAGTAAAGATATATATTTGTAAAATACACGTGTATTTGTCAGCCTGTACATTAAACTGTAAAATAAAGTGCAGTTTTTTTTTTCTTGGCCTGCATAGATTTGCAGTATGACAGTATTGCACTTTCCCTCCATTCACTAAAAACCTTTTAAAATTAATCTTTCTTTTTTTACACAAGCCTCAAAAAATATGAGTTTTAAAGTTCAATTAAACATGATGAAAATACATGACATACAGCAACATTTGAATAAAGGCAACATGACACAATAGAAAATGAAATTTCTAAAGTAATTTGGGGTTAAATTCAAATGAAATCATTTTAATCCACATGATGATGATGATTACACTAAAAAATAAAACAAAAACAAGATGTTTCCATCGATACAGTGCTGGAGCGTTCCAATTCTCTTTTTAACGCACTTTTTGTCCACTTCCCCTTTGGGCTGTTTTAAAATTCCAGCTTGTGTGAAGTTGGTTAGAAGAGAATTAGATGAGGGATCCAGATGACATCACTGTACACATCAGGAACACAATTTACCCAGAAGACCTTGCACCAGTCTTCAAAATGGTGCTGCTGAATGAAGCTGTAAACAAGAGCTTAAAATGATTTTCCTCCACCATTTAGTACGCTAGAAACTCGTGTGACGTGGGTCTGACTGACTGCTAGTATCTAGGGGAAGTCAACAAGTGTGCATTGAAAACAGCATTGAACCACAGATGGAAACAGAAGAAGTGACGGATTGGAGGACACTTAGTTGCCATGACAACAAAGTTGTTTGCATGAAATTATAGATGAATAAAAGATGATTATGTGAATATTACATTTGAAACAAAGAGTGAAATCAATGTCACAATTTGCGGTCTGAGGAAGAAACACTTTACTGGCAATTAACAAATTGAGGGGGAGCTACATTGCTAATGCTAATGCTAACCGAATCATAATGAATATAAACAATCGAAGCATGTAGCTGTCTGTGCAGTTGTGTGAGAGATCGTCAGCTATGGCAATATCTGTTTGCTGTGTAGACAATAAAATTAAGAAATGTTCAAACAAATCAAAGAACAGCCACAACAAATGATAGCATGGTTTGGCTCTCAAACATAGCCTGCTTCTTAAAAAGGATCACTGGAGAACCGAACCACAAGCAGCTCCGGCCTGTCGATAGAAAAGTGGCGTGAGTGTAATTTAGAAATGCAACAATTTTTGGAAGCATAATTCTGTGTAATTCTATGTTGAAAATGGAGCTGAATATAAAAAATTTTAAAATATGGCTTTTTGGTCCTGACGTTTTATTATTATTATTATTATTATTATTATTATTATTATTATTATTATTATTATATTACTGATGAAATAAAAATAATATTTAATGACCAGAACATACACTAACCGACTTTAATAGGAACACCTGAACATTCATGCAATTACCCCATCACGATGCTACAGTATAATGCATAAATTCATGCAGATACAGATCAAGAGCATTAGTTAATGTTCACATCAAAGATCAGAATAAAAAAAAAAAGTGACTTTGACCATGACATGGCTGTTTTTGCCAAACAAGTGGTTTTGACTATTTCAGAAACCGCTAATCTCCTGGAATTTTCACACACGACTGTCTCTAGAATTTACACAGAATGGCGTGAAAAACGAAAAGCATCCAGTGAGCAGTAGCTCTAAAGATGGAAATCGTGTGTTGATTAGAGAGATCAGAGATAAATCAAAACTGGTAAGTGATCTCACTGTGGTGAACAGGAAAGCATCTCAAAACACACAACACATCAATGGGCTACAACAGCAGAAGGCTATATCAGGTTACACTCCTGTCAGCCAAGAACAGGACTCCGAGGCTACAGTGGACACAGACTCGCCCAAACTGAACAACTGAAGATTGGCAAAAAACAGCCAATGTTGTTCAAATCTTCAGCTGTCCAGTCTCAGTGAGCCTTTGCCCACCTCAAGGTTCAGCATGTTGTGCATTCTGAGATACTTTTCTGCTCACCATGGTTCTAAAGAGTAGTTATTTGAGTTATCGTAGCCTTTCTGTCAGTTGGAACTAGTCTGGCCATTCTCCTCTGGTCTGTCTCATCAACAAGCCGTTTCTGTTCACAGAGCTACTGCGCACAGGATGTTTTTTTTTTTGTTGTTGTTTTTCGCACCATTCTGTGTAAACTCTAGAGACTGTTGTGTGTGAAAATCCCAGGAGATCAGCAGTTTCTAAAATACTCAACCAATCCAACTGGCACCAACAACCATGCCACGGTCAAAGTCACTCATCACATTTTTCCCCCATTCTGATGTTTGATGTGAAAGTTAACTAAAGCTTGTGACCTGTATCTGTGCGATTTTATGCACTGTGCTGCTGTTATATGACTGGTGTATTGGATAATTGCATGAATGTGCAGGTGTACAGGTGTTCCTAATAAAGTGGACAGTGAGTGAGATTAGATTCAGACCATTTGTCAGGACATAAAGGATTGGTTATAAAAGCTAATTAAAGGTAGCCATCTGTCTACTAAAGAATTTCTACTAGCTGCTCAGTGTTATGCTAGCTACTATATCTAGAAAAGCTAGCTAGCATAAATGAATGGAAAATGAGAACAGGTGAGATGTACAGACTTCGAGTTACATTGCCACAGTATCATGCTGACATTTAGGGTTTCTTGCTAAAAAATGTCTGTCAAACATTATCATTATACACATTCAAAACCTGACTTATGCTAGCTGCCTGGTGTGCTAGCGTAACGTTCATTAAAATCCAAAACTAGCTAGCTGGCTAAGTAAGAAAATGTGCTCATGTAAATATTTATGAACCAGCGTGACAGTTAACTTCTGGTCATTAAATCTGAAATTAACTCAAATTGCAAATTACCAGTCAAAATGTTGTTGATATCACAGACTATACTCTTCAAAAAAACAAAAAAAGACAGCTCTGTCATGGTACACATTGCATTACTGCGTAATGATATGTTTCAGTATGTTGCTGTTTTGCAACCTTTCAGTCTTTGAAGCACGGTATTTAAATAAATAAGTTGGATTTGAATTTCTTTTGTCCTCTGTGACTATGTGCATCATTCAGTCCTCAGTGTATTTACAGTGAAGCGCTTTCAGCAGACTAAGCACCGTAAACATAAGTTTTAAATGCATGCTCTTTCCGTCCCTCTGCACTTTCTTGAATCAGCAGGATCATGATTTTTTTTAGATAAATACGTTCTTTTTCCACGAAGACTGGTTTAATATTTCCTGCAGACAATGCCACAAATATAATGACCTTTTCATTTTCATGCCATGCAAAAATATCTTTCGTAACACCTCCATGCCTCTTTTTTCATCTTCCAGTGTTTCACATGCTAGTTTGAGAAATATCCCCGTCTCCTGGCATGAGATGAATCTCTGGCGTAAACATGTGATTCTCTACTTTGTGTCCACTTTGGTTGCTTTCGGCTTTTCCCTCTGCATTGTCACCTACTCCGTCCTGAGTGCAGTTTTGTGCAGTAAATTTGGGTGAAGGAACCGAAGTGCCAGCAATGTCCTCCTCCATGGATGCTCGCTTATGTTCCTCAAGGAGTGATAAAGTCTCATTTGGATGGAAATCTTCGACCGGAAGCTTTGGAGAAAGGACTAGTCCTTGTTCTGGGATTCTAGCTAGCGTTACTGATTCAGGAAAAAGTGGAGAACACTCTTGCTCCGGTGAGTTTTCGTCTTCCAGAAGACTGATGCTGAGATCCTGAGCAGAGAAAGTGCTCGGAGGCGTCAAAGGAGCGTCATCTGTACTTTCTAGAAAATTTACTGTCATGTCTGGGTTAGTGCTTTGAATTAAAAATGTGGTGTTGTCCACAGTACACTCTTCATCTTCCTTATATGTTAAGTGACCACTAGGTGCATCAAATTGGGTTCTCTCTTCAGGACTAATTTGGAACGTGTCCAACATTGTCTCAACTGGATTACCACTTTCCACCAAACTTGTGGTGTTCTCCTCAAAGCACTCATCATCTTCTTTGGATGCTACCTGGCTAACTTGCTTTTCAGACCTGTAATCACACTGTTCACCCTCTTCTGGAATGACTTGGGACTTATCTGATGGAGAGTTCTTGTCCCAAACTGGAGGCACTTCAGTCTGACTTTGCTCAAGCTGAGCTGCTGTGTTAGAAGGAGGGATCAACTGGTTGCCTTCTCTGAGTTCAGTGCAGCTTGCAAAGCTGTCAATGCTCGCCATCTGTGGTACATCTGAAACAGGTCTATTCCGTTGTCGATCAGATTTAGCATTCTGTCCTTCCTGCTTCGGCCCGACAGCATTCTGATTTTTGTCGAGATCTGATAACGATCGTGCCTTGCTCATCTGGTTGTACATTTCTTCTAGTTTTTGAACGTTAAGATGCTGCGGGCTTGAGCTTTTAAAACACTCCCGTGATCCAATCTTTCTATCAAATGGTCTTAAACTGGCATCCGAGGAAGCACGCTTCGGAGTTCCCCACCTGCTTGGAGACAGGTGATTATCGAAGGAAGGTTTGTCTTCACTCTCCACCACAACGTCCATTAACTCCATGCTCCTGGCAAAGGCGTCTTTTAGGTTCATCGAGACAATGCTGCCGTTCCTCTTTGCTCGCTCTAAGGCCTCTCGTCTCTTGATGGCTTTCTCCTGACGCTTTTGCTCCTTGTAGAACTCGGAGAAGTTGTTGACAATGATGGGAATTGGTAAAGCGATCACCAACACTCCTGCAATGCAGCAAAGCCCTCCGACTATTTTACCAAGCAGCGTCTGTGGATAGATATCTCCATAGCCAACGGTCGTCATGGTGATAGTGGCCCACCAAAATGAAGCTGGTATACTTGTGAATTTTGTTGCGTCTTCATCTTTCTCGGCAAAAAACACCAAGCTTGAGAATATCATAATTCCCATGGCTAAGAACAGTATGAGCAGGCCGAGCTCATTGTAGCTCCGCCTAAGTGTAAAGCCAAGTGACTGGAGTCCGGTAGAATGTCTTGCCAGCTTAAGGATCCTCAAGATTCTCATGATGCGGAAAATCTGCACCACGCGCCGCACGTTCTGGAACTGCAGCACACTCTTGTTTGACTCGGTCAGAAATATAGTGACATAGTAAGGTAAGATGGCTAACAAGTCAATTACATTTAGAGGTCCTTTGAAGAATTTCCACTTGTTGGGTGAAGACAGGAAGCGCAGCAGGTACTCCATGGTGAACCAGGCGATGCATACGGCCTCGATGTGTGCCAGCTGTGGGTTATCGTTTGCCTGACCAAACTCATCTATCACCTGGAGCTCAGGTAGAGTGTTTAGGGACAAGGCGATGGTGGAGAGGATGATAAAGAGGATGGAGATGATGGCCAAGATCTGCAGAGAGAAAGAAAGAAAAGAGTATCAGTTTTAAGTGTTATAAAACTATACTATCCCAGTAGCCATAGCATTATTATTATTGCATACAGTTCTGTGATTTTTTGGCCCATAAAAGCCTCAAGCACCACAATACCCTTATTGATCAGTTCGTATTATATCCATACTTGTAAAATCACTTATTACTTCACTTCCTGTCTCAACCTTAATGATGAAGGACTACTTTATTCAAAACTAACCTCTGATCAAACTGTTAAAACTGCCAGAGGGTTTAAAGAAACCATGCAGCCATTGAGCAGCAATAAATTATTGGATTTTTAAAAGTATATCTTTGTTTTTATGCTGTGGATAAGGGTTTGTTTAAATGCAAGCCTTTTTTGTTTACACAGCTGAAGATGTGTAATGTCTTTCTTATCTGCATGCATTGTGTTTTTGTATACTAAGTATAATAACACCCACCTGAACCATAAGAATAAATTCTTTTTATAGTTTTTGGAGTCGGATAGTGGATGATTACGTTATTATTTTTACATTATTACGATCTGTCTGACTCTCAGTGGGTCATATGGCTGTGGGTAAAATATCGGATGTAATAGTTTTTCTTTGCAAATATTGATTTTTGCCAAGTATGATGCCCCTACATTAGTGCTTGATTTCCTGTGGTGAAATTCAATTCCACTAAAGGAGGCATGCAACAAAATGCAACCAAATCAGTTTTGGTTAAGGTTAAGTACAAGTTCAACAACAAATTGTGATTTCTTAGGATAAGCTGAAATATTTATGCATTGTATTGTTATTGCATAGTCCCTTCAGCCAAAGTGGAATATGTTACAATTGTATCTTAACTTATTGTCATCTAGCCAGAAGTATTTTTGATTTTTATTATGGTTACATTCTTAGTATATGGAGCATTGGTTTAGAATTGTGATTACATTTCCGACTGAATCTATACTATATGGCCAAAGGTTTGTGGACACATGGAGATTTGCTTTTTGAACATTCTAGATTTAGTCCAATTTTGGTGTTATAACAACCTCCACTCTTCTGGGAAGGCTTTCCACTAGATTTTTGAGCATGGCTGTGGGGATTTGTGCTCATTCAGCCACAAGAGCATTAGTGAGGTCAGGCACTGATGTTGGGTGAGGAGGTCTGGGGCGCAATCGGCATTCCAGTTCATCTCAAAGGTGTTCAGTGGGGTTGAGGTCAGGGTTCTGTGCAGGACACTTGAGTTCTTCCTTGGCAACCATGGACTTCACTTTTTGTACAGGGGCATTGTCATGCTGGAACAGGTTTGGACCCTTAGTTCCAGTGAAGGAAATTGTAATGCTACAGCACACAAAGACATCCTATACAATTATGGCCTTCCAACTTTGTGGCAACAGTTTGGGGAAGAACCACATACGGGTGTGATGGTCAGGTGTCCAATAAATTTTGCCCATATACTATGTCTACACCTAAATCTAATCCTAATCTTAACCTCAGTAAATGAAAGGAAACCTTTTGGCTATTTTAGTTTTCCTCATGTTCTCAGAACTGGTATTATAAAGATACTGTATCCTTGTGTGGTCCCCATTTGGTCCCCAACAAGATATAAAAACATGACTACAGAGAGAGAGAGAGAGAGAGAGAGAGAGAGAGAGAGAGAGAGAGAGAGAAAGGGAGTCTGATTTGTGCTATGTGACTATGTTTCCATTGTAGGAATAATATAAATTAAGGCATGTTTCCAATGCAGGACCTTTTCTAGAAACTCAGGAACTGTATGCACATTTCTGCTGGAGGAACCATGGATAAGTTTATTTTCTGATTAAAAGTCCATTCTTTTCTACAGCCTAATAACTATTGGAGGCAGAGCTTATTGTAACCTTCACAATAAGTCTGACCCTCTCTCCTGCAATTCAAAAAGTTCAGGGTGTTTTATCCCTGAGGCACTGAGTCACAACCAACAAAGTGGGACATTTCTCCACTGTTTTGTTTTCACGAGTGGTGAGTCATGCTGTGTTCTGTAAGCTTCTGGTGGCACATCGCTCATGGCAAAAATAGACTCCAAGTATATCTCACCAAGTGCAAAACAAAACTTTCAGTCTCACTCTGCTCTATGTACACCCAGCAGCCTTGTTATACTAATGCAATCATTAATCTTCAATAACTGCTTTATCCTGGATCCGGAGCTAGAGGACACTAGGTGTGAGGCGGGAATTCACCATGCATACACTTATTTACACATTCATTCACACTTAGAGCAATTTATCATAGCCAGTCCACCAACTACCATGTTTTTGGGACGTGGAAGGAAATTGGAGAACCCAGAGGAAACCCACAGGGACCCAAAGAGAACATGCACAGAAACTCCACACAGATTGTATCCCAAGCCAGAGCTGTGAGGCAGCAACACTATTCACAATACTATCCACTGCACCACTGTGCTGCCCTAGCCTTGAAATATTTGACTAATATTTAGCCTTGAAAAATTTTCCTCCATAAGCATTCCAGCTTTATAATGAACACATTTTGTGATTTCTTACTTCCACTTAATGCAGGTGTCTCAATAATATCAGCACTACATGTACTAAAATATAAGAAATCTCAAATCCTGACAAGGATGCAGATGCAGAAACAACTGAGTGCTTTTTACAACCACACTACTGTCCAGAGTAGACCCTTTTAAAGGAGATAATGTGTGTAATTTCTTTACAAAGATCTTCTACTGTCCCACATTTCATTACACATGAGTGGGTACTGCTTCGAGCAGTGGTGAGTGCTACTTAGAGTAAACCTGTTAGTATTAGCATTAGCCGATATGCAATGGGGGTCTGTGTTCCTGCAGGAATGTGGTTTAAGAGTACCTCTAAGTGCAGGAATATTAGGGCGTATCATGATTTTAGTAGTTAAAAAGCTATATGGAAGTGCATTAGGATTCAGACACAGCCACAACAGAGACATTAATCTGACTGTGCAGAGAAAGAATGTTATAGTTTAAAGAAGCAAAGTTAAAGAATGAAAAAGAGATAAAGAGAATTTACACTTAGATAAGAAATACACATAGTTTAACCCTTTCTAGCAGTAGACTGGTTGAAATCAACTTATCAGACATTTTCAATCAGTATAAACAAAAGAATTATTTTATCGCCACGAGTATGTTATAAGATTAGCCAGGGCACTGTTGGGTTTCTGTAGGTAGAGTATCGTGACTCTGTGTTTAGGAACGGAGAAAGGGGAAATGGGAGGGTTGTGAGCCTCCTGGGCAAAAAATTCACACCTCTCCATAATAACATTGGTACATAGTTAAAACGGAAGCACAACTAAAGCTTTTTTGACAGTAAAACTTTTTTTTTTTAATTATAACATTTAAACCTAGTACGCTAGGATAATAAAATACTTATTAAAAACTGCAAATTCTTAAAGCCCTGAGTGTCTACTTTCATATGAGCCACTAACCACTGCTGTGGAGTCTGGCATCGCAAATAAATTCAATGAACACGGGCACCCCCAAAACAGGAAATTCCATTTTTTCGGCCTCTGGTAAAAAGAGTTAAAAGAAAGATAAAATAATAATAATAAAAAAATAAAAAAGAAAGTTATGTAAATAAAATATAAAACACTACGTTGATAACTAAAGAACATAAAAAAATAAAGTTAAGGAAGAACTAAAATGAGTTAGAAATAAAATTAAATAAAATTTTACATTTCTAGAATTTAAATTAGCAGTTAATAAAATAAGCAATTAATAAAAAGTTATAGAAGTTAAAAAGTTATACAAGTTAAAGAAAAAAAAAGTTAAAGAAAGTTTAATTAACAAATTGGAGGAAATATACAAAGTTAAAGAAATTGCCAGGCCATAATTGAGTTCCTAAAAGTAATAAAAGGAGTTAATCAAAGAGAAGTTGAAGCAAACTCTCCCACACACCATCATCAATTAAACATGAAATCAAATTACAATTGTACACTATATCAGTGAAACACAGGGGACACAAAGCATAGTTCAATAAAAAAAAAAGTGACATTAGAAATTTCCTTCCTGAATAACTGTCCAATAAATAAATGGCCTGCTTATAGTAAATAAACTGCTTATTAGATTATGATTTTAAAGTTAACAGCATTAAAGTTAACAAAAGAAAGTGTGATTGTGTGATTTCAGTGGATTTCTATTAAGTTTATGCTTCACGTACACACACAAGTGAAAAAAAGTGATAAGAACAAGGGCTTAAGTTTTGTGTTTCTAAAGGCATCGCTATACTTTCAGTGAAATGAAGTATGTGAGGGTTGTGAGAAGTTGAAACCAGCTTTGGAAGCTTACAAGCTCGTCCAAAGAGCTTGTCCAGCTGCCATGTGCGGGACAAAGTGTGTGAAGCTTCCGCATGTCACCTGTGGTTGTTACGCAATCGCATTACTGAGGTAACACTAACATCTTCTTCATAAAAAGTATACTGAGGACTTAACATGCCACGGAAGGCTTCAGTATAGAGAGGTGCGTGAAAACAAAACCACCTTCTCATGCTTCTCATAGAATAAATCAGATTTAAATAAAACGCCTTGTTTTTAACAACCACTCACACTTGGTTGCGTAGCGTGTTTGTACATAAATGTCGCTAAATTGCCATATGCAAGTCACATCTAGTGTTAGCTATCTTCCTAACACAACATCTATTTGCTCCAAAATTACGCCATGTTGTTCATGGAAGCCATTTGAACATCATGTAGTCTGGATTAAAGTGCATATTAAAATCGAAGCGCACACGTCGAAGACTTCAGAAACGTGTGCGCTATATACTGTCTTTTACACTCAATGCAGCACTATAATATTTATAAGATAAGTCTGGTATGAGACTTGGCCACTCAGATCAGTTGGTCTTTCTGGGTTCGATGTTTTATGGATCAGTGGTTAGCTATTTGCTTTGAAGGCCAAATCCAAGAGAACAGAAAGGTCATGATGAAAAACACTATAGGATCTGAGAAAGAAAGACAGTTTTTTTTTTTTTTTTTGCATTAAAGCTACAAGTGTGTAGAATATTTTGTTAGAATAATAAGTATAATGAAGATATATGATATCGAGTCATGGGAGAAAAATACAAAAATTTTTGAATGAAATGTCTTTTTATCCCCTGGTGGATTTTAGTTAGCGTGCTAACACTGTCTGGTTCATAAATCTTTTGGCAGGCTGGAATACCAAATAAACAGAAGACACAGAGTCTTTACACATAGTAAACCATCTGAAATGACCAGTTGTCATATAGTTTTGTTCTTTACACTATAATTTAGCTAGCTAGCTAATATCAAGTGACTAGAAAGATACGTGCTGCTACATCAGTTTGCTGAACTGGTAGTTTGCGATGCTAGATTGTAGTCTGTAGTGATACTCTTCACTATAATGCTAGTTGGTGTGTTAGCCCGGTTATTATAATAGTTGTTCCTAGCTGCCTGTTTTCTAAAATGCTAGTTTGTGGCTAGCATTTTTACTATAATGCTAGTTTGTTTTAGCTAGTTGGAGTAATGCTGCTTTATGTCTTGCTTATTTATTATAATGATAGGTCTGCTGTACTAGACAGACAGAGAGATATTAGCAAAACTATAAAAATAATACTTGACACATCAGCTAAAAAAATTCTCAGTATCTTTGGCACAGGTGATGATGCTATAGTTGTCGACTTTAGAGTGCAAGTGCATGACTAATCAATATCAATTCGAGTTCATTTCTCACTCCAAATTATACACAATCAATATTCGCTCAAGGTTGACAGACAGTGGGTGGTGTGGATCAGGCCATTTCTCTTGTCCTTGTGTGTGTGTGTCTTAAATAAAATCTTAAAAGCTGACTCCATAGCACTGTTGCTTGTGGTGTGTGTTATATATACATATGTGGTGTTTTATGCTTCTTTATAAATGTAAACGTAATTGTAAGTGCTCACTGTTATTGTCAGTGTCTGGCTAAAACTGCTACGTTCGACAAGCACAGTCTGGTTATCAGGCACTCTCGCCTTATGTTGCATAATAGAGGTGACTCCCTAGGCAGGCAGCATTTAGTGACCTAAAGCAGCACAAGGACATTCACTTATCTCTGAAATGCCACAAAACAAGCCATTAGCATCCACTCAATTGCCAAGAATTTCAAAATAATTTATATATAAGAGAGCTAACGATGCATACAGTATTACAGCTATTTATACATAAACAGTACACAGACCCTGAACTCCAAACATATCAGGACCACAGGGGAAATGCTTTATCAGTTATTTCTGATGAATAAATTCCACATCATCAAAATGAACAGCATAGCTATGTTAATGTTGCCTGACCGCTAGGTCATTAAAGCCGATTAATCCATTAGTGTGTTTTACATGCAATTATAAAACGTGTAGTTTCAGTTCTAAACTCTGATTGGCTGAGCCGTGTTTGAAGCCACTGACCGCATCAGAATAATTGTATATTATAATTGAATATTCTGTATTAATGCACATTTAAAACCAATTAAACGCTTACACTTAAACAATTCTTTTGTCCATTTAGAATGCCCTAATCTTTTTAATATTAATCATATTCTTAATAAACAATTCCTGCGCCACACAATGTAGTCTGTTAACAGTAAACTAAAACCTAAAACCCGCTTACTTGTGAGAAAATATTAAAAACATTTACTTTTTACTTGAGCATGTTTTTGGATGGATACTTACACTTCGACATTATCTATACTTTCACTTAAGTGTAATTTCTCAGTGCTTCTTCTACCCCTGGCTATGTATGTTAAAAACATGACACACCATTTACAATCACCATCTCCTTCTGTGTAGGATGAGAAATCTTAAAGAATAACAAATTGACACCTACTCATCCAGCTTCAGTCGCTCTAAGCACTTTCTCTCTTTTTTTAACTCTGTTTTCTCTGCACTGCTGCAGTAAAATCTGAAGACAAGTAGGCAGTGTACAGCGGAAGACTGCAAGCTGCTGTGATTGGGACAAGGCCGCACCACTTGTGTCATGCAGGAAGAAAAAAAGAAATTTCCAAGTCATAAACAGAGAAATACTGGATTATTGGTTATGTATGTATGTATGCATGTATGTATGTATATATGTATGTGTGTATGTATAGTATTTGTCCATCTATCTATCCCAATTGTATATTTTACATTTTGTCACTAGAGTGCACTCTCTCCCTCTCTTGAGCTTTCTCTTCACTATCTGTAATTTTTGGACTCTGTTGTTCGTATTGTCATCATATTAATCATGTATCCTTTTTATATCATCTTCGATAAAGGTCAAGCTTCCAGTGCAGAATCCTTTGTAACAGAAGTGAAGTACAGTATGATATATGTGTGACGGCTGAAGACTTTGCTGCCGTCAGCATAATATTCAGAGGATGACACAATAATTTACTGTACCCGTCCACTCTGTCTTCTTCCTGATTGTGAATTTAACAGAAACCTATCATAGAGTACCACATGGTGTAATACTAACACAGAGAACTGAACCAGAAAGCTGAATTCAGCTCGGTAGTAACAGGTCTCTGAAACATGCACCACTGCAATTAGGCCATTTTTTTATTACATTATTTTATACCACAGCACTGTTGAATTCTCACATCTAATTGGTCAGAAGGAGTTGATTAATTTTCTACAAACAGTTTCTCGGTAACATGACAAAAGCTGCATGCTTTTGTCATATTAAGTTATATTTTAGTTTACAAAAAAATAGCAACTTGTACATTTTACCACACCGCAAAAAAATGACAGCAACTGAAAATATCTTGAATGTAGTCAAATGTATCTAGTATTTCCTATTATTAGATTACCATAAGGCAAATATAAGTTCAGTAAACCTATTTCTAGGCTTTTTTTCCCCCAGGCTTTAAATCTTTAATCTACTGGCAGATAAGTTTGCTTCTTTTTAGAAATAATACTAGTAAGAATTTTAATTCTTAAAATTAACAAAATTATCTGCCACTACAAGACAAACTGAAATTTGCAAAAATGTCTGGAAATAATATTAATAATATATTAATAATCTTATATTTGGTTCATTGGTTCATTGAATTTTATAATAAGGATTCCTAGATGAATTTATATCCTGAATAAACCATATTCAAGATATTTTCACTTTAAAATATGGCATTTTGCAGTGCACCTGCTTTATTAAAGATCGGGAAGATACTGTGCTAATGTTCAACATGAACACAACTACATGCTAAAGTTTTTTTATTTATTAAATGAAAAGCCATGAAATGAGTCAACACTTTCAGGTCAGATTAACAGTATTTTTTAATGGGTTTTCCCATCCCACATGAAATGATGTGTGTGTTTGCCTGTTTTGCATTAACATGTGTTGGTTTAGAAACTGTCTGTATCATTTGTATTTTCAAACTAGACAGATCAAAATAAGAGATTTCATCTGATGTGTAGAATTCATTTGATTCATCTGATGTGTAGGACTCATTCAATTAACTGGATGTGCAGAATTCATTTGATGTGTAGATTTAATTTGATTCATTTGATGTATATGATTCAATTAATTAATTGGATGTGTAGGATTCATTTCATAGGTAGAATTCATTTGTTTTTATTTAATGTGTAGGAATCATTTGATTCATTTGATGTGTATGATTCATTTGATTTATTTGATATGAAAGATTTATTTGATTCATTTGATATGTATGACGTGATTCATTTGATGTGTAGTATTCATTTGATTCATTTGATGTGTAAATTTGATTAATCTGATGTGTAGGTTTGATTCATTGAATGTGTATGACTCATTTGAGTCATTTGATGTGCAGGATTCATTTGAGTCATTTGATGTGTAGGATGTGTAGGGTTCAATCACAATAATATACACAATAGATATTCACACACATTAATGTATATATTAGAGCTTGTTCCCCACACTCTGTAATTTGTAGTGTCTCAGTGCTTTAGGCACCTCGTACACTAAAAACCTTGACAGTCTGTTTACATCATACTGATGTAGAACTGTTTATACACTGCTAATGGGAGAGAGAAAGAACATTTTATCTGACTGAAATATCTTCTTAATAATGTCATAAAACAGAATGGGGTGTAAAAAAAGAGAGGGAGTGAATGAGTCATCCACCAACATCACCTCTTTGGGTTCATTTTTAAAACACCAGTCAACGCTTGTCATGATCTGGGCTAGGCTCCGGTGGTTTCCCTGTTCCCTTGTGTTTTCCTGTTTTTCCCCCCTTCCTCCTATTTCCTGTTTTTTTCTCTCCCTCTCTTACTGTTATGTGTGTGTGTATGTGTGTGTCTCTGGGCATGGTGCTCCACTTCGCGCCTCTTCCTAGCTGATCACCAAACGCACCTGCTTCCTGTCTCCTCATCAGACTGCAGCGCATATAAAGCCTGGTTCTCCAGCCACTTGTTGCCAGATCGTTCTGGCTACCAGTGCGGTATCAGCGATAAGGCCCTTTTCGCGTTTATGCTCAGCTCTTCGCTGCCTCATGTCTGTTCCTCGTGTAACACTGTTTTCCCTGTGTTCCAGGTCCATGTCTCTGTCTGTCTGTCTGCCCGCCCTCTGCTACATGCAGCCCGGTTTTGTCTTCTCCATGGCTCACAGACAGAGCGTCCGTCCCTCACACTACTGACCCGAGTTTGAGTCCTGGCCTTGACAGAGGCACTGTGCTATACTACTTCCCCACATATCTCAACCCTCATTGTCCCTCAATAAAACCTTTTTAACCCTCTGTCCTCGAGTCTCTGTTCTGCTTCTGGGTCCTAAACTCTCATTGGTTACAACAGAACAATCTGGCCAACATGGACCCAGCAGAACCAGACCCCCTGCACTTAGCTCTGTCAAGCCATGGTGCTCTCCTAAGCCAGCATGACTAACATCACCAAGAACAGCCACACCATGGCAAGCCAGATCACGCTCAGCAGCCAGCAACTAACCCTTATCTCCACCCAGACGCCCTCTAGCCCAGTCAGCCCGTACCTACAGCCTCCTCTGCTCCCTCCGCCGGACCCCTACATCATGAAGCTAATGTTCCCGACCCTGAACCCTCCACATGCGACCTAGGGAAATGTAATTCTTTCCTCCTTCAGGGTTCAGTCTCCTACGTAATGGGGCTGCTAAGGGAAGATGCTTTGCCTTGGGCCACAGCCATCTGGGACAGGCAGCCGGCTCTTTGGTCCCCTCACCAGGCTCACCTAGTCTTCCACTCCCTTTGTTTGGACCTCTAAGGCAGATCACGCCTTCGCCTTCATAAACTCTCGTTGGTTACAACTACACTATATTCTCTCTTGTTCCTGCATGTGTGTTCCTCCTTAATACTTTCTAACAGTTAGGACAGTCTTAACTTTAGGGAAGCTAGGCCCTGAACATTTTCTCTAACATGAACATGTACTTGTATTTAGAAAAAACATTGCTTTATCGCACTCGACTCCTGATGCGACGCTGCTGTTAGGGAAGCTGCTGCATCCTCATTTCACAGGCAGTTTGATTTCATTTCTTCAAATGCTTTTGTAACACCCATTATGACATCATAATCTGGTAGTTGTAATAATAATAATAATAATAATAATGGCTTGATAAAGGGGTAAGAGATTAGTTTGCTATTTTCTGTCATAGGGAAAGAGTGATTAACTGCTTATAACCTTTTTATGTCCTTACTAAAGATAGAAGGTCAATCCTATTACCATTATCCTGAGGTGTCCTCACTTAGTATGGACAAGGTGTATAAGTAAACACACACACATGCATGCTCTCTCTCTCTCTCTCTCTCTCTCTCTCTCCCTCTCCCCCTCTATTTCATCTTTTATTGTGTAATTGTAGTATGTAACTACATTGCCTGCATACTGTTGATAAAGCCATCTAAATACTGACATTGAACTTAACTTTTGCTCAAACCACAATTCAGAATGAAAGGAACAGCTTGTGCTAACATAGCTAACAACGGCCTGAAGGTAGTAGTCACCAATTAGCATGCTGTAATTTGCATCTTGCTGATTAGGTGGCTATTCACTTTAATGCATTGCTAGCAACTAGAATTATTCTTGAATTCTGCCTTGCTTTACATTTAAATTCAAATTCCACAGCGATGCTAATATTTGTGTGTTTACCTACCAGCCAAGCCAGATGCTAAGACGTGCATCCTCAATGCTAATTGCACTCTAATCATACACTAAATATTTATAATGTTTGTGTCAAATATATTTACAAATGTATATATTTACTAAGAAGTAAGCATGTAAAGTAGAATAATGCTAATGAGAGTAGCACAGTGTGAAAAAAAGAACCCTGATGAATCAGACTGCAGTGTGTGTGTGTGTGTTGAATTTTAAAAGAGCCTCATCAACACACTTGACTTCAAAGCTGACCATTCACAGAACATGAAAGGAACTTCAGACAAAGGAGAAGGCTAGAAAGTCACTTATGGGAAAGAGAACAGCATTAGCTCTGCTAATGCTAATATTTCATTTTAGCTAATGCTAATTGTTTTTTCTCAGTATGCTGGAGCACACTAACTCTCTCTAATGATTCAGAACTAACAATCTGACTGTAATTAAATGGTGTAGTTTAAACAAAATAATTAAAGCCTAAGTAAGACACTTTGTTTTTTTAAATGTTTTGTCTGATACAGAACTTAAGCTAAGCTACAGGTGATGAATTAAAGGAAAGGAAAGAAACAGCATGTTAGGAAGCCACCAGAACAACTTCAATCCACATCGGCACAGATTCCTGGAAGTCCCTGGAACTGGAGTGATGAACACCATTCTTGCCAAAAAGATCTTCCCTCAGTTGGCGTTTTGATGATGAAGCGCTAATATGTCGCTACAAAATCTCCCATAAGTGTTCAGTTGGTTTGAAATCTGGTGACTGTGAAGGTCATTGCATATAATTTTCTTTCATTGAAGCGTGCACTGTGGCACAATGGGGTGGAGTCTTCCTGGAAGAGACCATGCCCATCAGGATAAAAATGTTTCACTGTAGGATAAACGTGATCTGTTAGAAGAACTTTGTATTGATTTGTACTGACTCTTCTTTTGAAGCAGACAAGTGGACCCAAATCATGCTTGCAAAAATAAATGCTTACTACAGGTTAACGAAATATAAATCTGATAAAATGTTGCTCAAATACCAGCTTTGCATATTTGTTAAATCCTACAGGTCAGCATACAGGTCAGCAGCTCATGACAGATTTTGGTGGAGTAGAGCGACATTAATAATGAAATAGCCTCAAGCAAAATTAAGTTGAGAGACTATCACATGTGACTTATGATTTAGGCTATTATTCACTGAAATTTTAGCGTAGCCCTGTAATAGGCGGTTGAGAATCGACAACATACAGTCATCCTGCATAAAGATGGGGCCTCCATGGATTGGACTTGTTTGTCCGGCACATCCCACAGATTCTCAATCAGACTGAGATCTGGGGAATTTGAAAAACAAGTCAGCACCTTGAACTTTTTTGTCATGTTTCTCAAACCATTGCTGAACAATTTTTGCTGTGAAGCAGGGCACATTATCCTTCTGAAAGAGGCCACTGCCATTAGGGAAATACTGTTGCCATGAAGGGATGTACTTGGTCTGCAACAATGTTTAGGTAGTTGGTACGTGTCAAAGCAACATACACATGAATGCCAGGACCCAAGGTTTCCCAGCAGAACATTGCCCAAAGCATCACACTGCCTCTGCCAGTTTGCCTTCTTCCAACAGTTCATCCTTTTGCCATCTCTGCCCCAGGTAAGCGATGCACATGCACATGGCCATCCACATGATGTAAAAGAAACCGTGATTCATCAGACCAGGTCACCTTATTCTCCATGTGCTACAGTAGCTTTAGCTAACCACTACATACCAGGAACACCCCATAAGACCTGCCATTTTGGAGATGCTCTGACCCAGTTGTCTAGCCATCACAATTTGGCCCTTGGCAAAGTCACTCAGATCCTTACGCTTGCCCATTTTCCTGCTTCCAACACATCAACTTCAAGAACTGATTGTTCATTTGCTGCCTAATATATCTCACCCTTTGACAGGTGCTACTGTAACGAGATAATCAATGTTATTCATGTCATCTGTCAGTGGTTTTACTGTTATGGCTGATGGGTGTATATATGTAGAGTATTAAAGTTTATATTAACAGTCCTGTCCACTGCTTCTCCCTTGAGCATGGGGCAACATGATTTCTGCCTCAATGTGCCTCTATTAGTGCTTGTTGCAGTTCACATTTTTTTACTTAATTAGGTGCAATAATAACTATGCAAGCTAAGTGGACAATTGCACAACATCTAGAAAGGCTTACATCTATCAAATACCAACATTTTTAAAAATCTATGGTCACTCAAAAGAGGTAATTAGCATTTTAATGGAATTTAAAATGTATGGAATTATCAATGAGGACTTTATGAAAATTAATGTTTGCTGAATGGCTGATACACTGTATATGGTGCAGCAATGAGCCACCACTGCTAGGTGCACCAATCAACCCAATCAACCGATTGAACAGAGTTATCACAATAAGACACTATTCAGACTGGATTGTTTTTACATAGGAACTTGGGGTAATGTAATTATTACCAGAGTATCTCTGGCTGTGAAAGTATTTCTTTTACTGTCTGCGCATACACACACTTGGAAAGATTGCGCCATCTTTTACCTTCTATCAAATGACCAGTAGAAATATATATCACTTCTGAATTGACATGTTGGTAAAGATTCCTTATTTCCTGTGAGAAAAGAAGTTTTATGCTTTTTGCTCAATATAAAGACATTCCAGGAAATGTTCTTTTTTAATCACCTAACAACAAAACCAAAATGAAACAAGTTTAAAACATAGAACAATACAATATGGAGGACAATTAAGGTAAGGTTTAGGTAAGTTATGGAGGTCCTAGCACAGGTAGAGCCTATTACATGTTATCATCATGTGACCTACTAATGATTGCATGGCCACAAGCCTACAATAAGAGGTTATAATGAAAGTCAAAGCAATTAGTTTGGATTAAAATGAGGTATATGTAGTACACTTGGAATGGTGTGACAACCATGCGTACATTGTGAAGACACTCCCATCTCTGTGACTTATAAAGAGATCGCTTATCTCGCTTATGTGAATCAATTATGAGTACTATAGACATCCTCCAGTGACATTACATAACAGACATAAGTCTAGAAACAAAATGGTAAAGATAAGTTGCTCAGACTCAAAAAGACGATAGTTTAGATAAAACAGTGTGGGAAGTGTACAGACATCAACCTTGTGCTTACACAAGATTAGCCCCGCCTACTTTATACTGAAAAACAAGAAATGCATGTAGACATCAATTACTCAGTCTTTGTATTGTAGATTTTGTTCACAAGACGAACATTAACCTCATTAGAAAGCAATAAAATCCTCAATTGTCTCTTTATTCCAATGATGATTAATGTCAACAATCCATGCGCAGGGGTTCCTCTTAATTGCAGGTGTGTGTGTGTACAGCTGGAAGAGGAAATAATGGAGCGAATGGGACTGACAGTAAAACGGCTTAAACAGGACTTGATATTGAAATTAAACCTTTACACATTAAAAATGTATAGCGAAGATTTTTCTATAATTCATAGTGATTGCCGGAAAGAGTGTCAGTCTTGTACCACTGTAACACAAAAAAACCTTCAGATGTGTGTGTGTGTGTGTGTGTGTGTGTGTGTGTGTGTGTGAGAGAGAGAGAGAGAGAGAGAGAGAGAGAGAGGTGCATCCTGTTCTATAAGCTGAAAGAGCAAAGGGTGCTTCACACTTGGCCGGATGACTGACAACAGCTGAAGCACCTGGACACACACACACAGAACTTATCCAAAAACAAGAAGAACAATGGCTTTAAGCGTTCATGTAGTTGCTTCCACTCCGTTTTCAACAATCTGTTCTCAGTTCCAGCAAAGAGCCAGGAAGCAGGTTTACGACTATAAACATGGCGAATATGATGAATAATACACTGGAGTGTGTTTCCATTTGAGCTTCATAAACAAAGTGCTTTTCACGTGTTTATATGAAAATGTGACAGCCTGGTTTGGTTAAATGGAGCGAGCAAGGGAACAGCCATATTTGGATTGCTGTGCTGCTCAGTATGCGAATACACACACACACACACACACACACACAGACACACACACACTAGGCCTTTGAGTGAAATCAGCTATAAAGTTGGGTGCTATGAATTCTGTCTTCCTGGAATCAACAAGGATTTTACAGCTTAAAAGAGAATTTCCATATAAAAGAGATAAAAGATTCCTTTTTTCCCTTTTTTGTTGCATAACCCTGAATTCATACAGTCAGCACCCTGATGCAACACAGCAGCCAGGAATCGTTTGTTTTCAGTAAGAGTTGTAAGGGGATTTGCAGTGACAGTCAGTGAAGCATAATGGGCGGGGTCCTAGGATTTATGATAAAGCTGGGCGGAATTTAATCTTGCAAATCAGAAGTGAAATAATGTGGTGATAACCAATAGCACTGAGTGACAGTGAGACTCAAGAAGCTTCACTGACTGACTGACTGCTAAAAAATAATAACCAACATAATGTGATAACATATGGCGAGATAGTTAGTTAAGTGTATTACTACAGACTAAGAGAAGCGAATGAGTATATGATCATGTAGCACATCATCGCTCTAGCACGAGAAAGTCAACAAGTTGACATTTAGCAGCGTTTGAGCTATGAGCTGCTGCATTATGTCCTCACATTGCGCATACATAACATTACTCAAATCTTTAGTGACTGCGTGTAGTAAGTAGGATCGTTATATGATGGCTTTGTGCTGCACTTTATTTTCCTCAGTTTTGTTAGTGTTTCCATATACCAGCAATTTTCCTAATTCTGAAAAGATCATCTGCCATTTACTCAGGATAATTAACATGCCTAGTAAAAACCATTCAGTTAAAGTTATTGCCTCGGCCGATGTGTGTAGTGCAGCTGGTGGTGGGATTCGGAACGAGTAGCTTGTGCTATAGCTACAGCATCAAGTTGCGTCATACCACTGTTAAACTTACACGTTTTTCTGTGTTGCTGTGTGCTACAGTATCACTCATAGTTTGTACGTTCTTTGCTTTGTAAGCACCGTTCATGTTTATAGTCCTTGTCTTTTTAATTTATTTATTAATTTATTTTTGTGTGTGTGTTTTTGTCAGATATTCATTCTGAACCAAGATGGAAGAGAAACTGATTGTTGGGATTTATCACTTCAAATATGTCAACACATGAAGTAAAAACCTGGAATGTAACCAATTGTAAAGCTAAGCTAACTAGCTCAGATAACAGTGAACACCAGCAGGTGCTGCTGTTGAGTCGCCTGTTAATAATATTCAACAGTATTTTAATTTGCTTGAGAAGAGTAGCTTTTTTTTTAGAGATTTTATCATATATAGATAGTGTTTGAGAATGTGTGTGGATCACAGCTACTACACTCGCTAGTCACTACCATCGCTGAAATCTGGTTAAACCAGTAGTTCGGTGGTGTCATCGCCGATTGTTTAGCTTTGGCTAAACAATCTATTCACATCAAGTGTCACAAGGCAGAGGCAGATGCATGTAAGTGCGAGCCATTTATTAACAATCCAAATCAGCAGACAAACCTGTGGTCAGAGACTTGTGGTTTGACCCCATGCAAAGGTCAAAAAGAGCATTTCAGGTGACGCAGAAATGCAGATGATTGAGAGCGTGCTAATCTCAACTGGATTGGATTGTGGATTCGTGGTGGCTCCTGGATTGGCGGTGGATTCAGACATTTTTATAGTTAGATTTATATTTCAGCATTGACAAATACAATTATGTGTGTGCTTATGCTGAATATTATAAATGGTCCATTGCATAAAAAAACACAAATGTGCTTATTATAAAATACTGTTTTTTTATACACAATTTAATAGTTTAGCTGTCTACAATAATGTTAGCTAGGTACATATTTAGCCTAGCTAATGTTGATATTAGTTTTAGATATCTGATTTTGTAGCTAACCAGGTTTGCTACAAAGCTAGCTAACTATTAAAAGTATGTAATTATAACAGGAGTCAGGTTTGTCACAAACTAGCTAAACTACTGTGGCGATGTCATATGATCAAGATTGCTATTTACTGATTACATTTAGCCCAAGCCTCGCTTTGGTTAACCGGGACGCCTGTCACTTGGCAGAATCAGGGCGTGAGAGTGGTTTGTGCAGTGCTGTTCTCCACTTAGCCGAGTGAGAACACTTACAGAATGATGGAAGCAATTTAGAGATCATGTTACTGCGCTTTATTCCTCAATCTCTACTAATGTCATCATCTGAGTGCAGATTTCAGGGCATGCTATGTTTTTTTCTACAGGACTTTCTGAACTGCTCATCTGAAAGAGTTATAAAAAAAAGAAGCAAAGTGCAGAAAAGACACTCAGGGAACAAACGGCACAGCGTCCATTATGAACAATAGGATTTTACCCTGGTCTAAAAGAGGAATCACACTGACACTGAACTTTATGTGCATGGCTACATTTCTCCAGTGAACAGGAACCTTTTACAATAGTACTGAAATGTTGTCTTATGAACAAATATAATATGCATAGTCTGTTAGTATAAAATGTAAATGTAGTGGGTGTGTATAATGTACAAGTGAGAAAATACACCGATTAGCCATAACATTAAAAGCAATGACAGGCATTGGTGGTGGGATATTTTAGGCAGCAAGTGAACAGTCAGTTCTCGAAGTTGATGTGTTGGAAGCAGGAAAAATCGGCAAGCGTAAGGATCTGAGCGGCTTTGACAAGGGCCAAATTGTGAAGGCTATATGACTGGTCAGAGCATCTCCAAAACGGCAGGTCTTCAGGTCTTCTAGCTATGATAAAACGGTGTCAGAACACACAGCGTATCATATCTTTCAGCATATGGGACTGCATAGCTGCAGACCGGTCAGAGTGCCCATGCTGACCCCTGTCCACTGCCGAAAGTGCCTACAATGGGCACGTGAGCATCAGAACTGGACCATGGAGCAGTGGAAGAAGGTGGCCTGGTCTGATGAATCACGTTTTCTTTTACATCATCTGGATGGCCAGGTGCATGTGCATTGCTTACCCAGGGAGGAGATGGCACCAGCATGCACTATGGGAAGAACGTAAGCCAATGGAGGCAGTGTGATGCTCTGGGCAATGTTCTGCTGGGAAACCTTGAGTCCTGGCATTCATGTGGATGTTACTTTGACACGTACCACCTACCTAAACATTGTTGCAGACCAAGTACACCCCTTCATGGCATCGGCATTCCCTAATGGCAGTGGCCTCTTTCAGCAGGATAATGCTCCCTGCCACACTGCAAAAATTGTTCAGGAATGAAGTTCAATGTGTTGACTTGTCCTCCAAATTACCCATATTTCAAGCTGATCGAGCATCTGTGGGATGTGCTGGACAAACAAGTCTGTTCCATGGCCCCTCGCAACTTACAACTTACAGGCCCCACCTCACAGCTTAAAGGATCTGCTGCTAATGTGTGGGTGCCAGATACCACAGCACACCTTCAGGTCATCTGTAGTGGGTATGTACAGTGTTCAAGTGTACAAATATACAGAATATGTAGTGTAGGCAGTGACTCTGTGGTTAAGGCTTTGGGCTACTATTCAGAAGGTCATAAATTCAAATCCCAGCATGGTGACTGTGACTGACTATTGCATGTACACTAAGTGTCCAATTAAAAATGTAGCGAGTATGTATAGTGTGCAAATGAACAAATGTACACTAGTCAGCCAGGGAAATGGGGCACAACATTGCTAAGTAGTGCACACTACAGGGCAGTTTATGGCAAATCTTCAACTTTATCTGCAAAATTGCTTTGCATTATAACAAACTACAAAGCCTTGTTAATTGTTGATACACTTTCAGCATGAGTATAATCATAAATCTCCACCAAAACCCAGATTTATATATTTTTGTGATGAATAGCTTGCTCAGCAATTATTTAATACATCCTATGGTTACATTTCTATACTAAACATATCCATCTCAGGCCTGCTGACCACCACTACCGAATGCATTAATTCTAGATAATCAATCCATGACTCTGCTATAAAACTTAATTTTGGTAAATGAATATTGTCAGCACTTGGGTTATTTTCAAAGATCAGGTTTATTGCAAAGATCTAATTTATTGGCTAAAGACCAAACTTGTAATTGTAAACAAGGAGAATTTAGAGTTGCTATCTTGACAGAGGGATTAGGACTCTAGCAAAGGCTTCAGCTCAGGAAAAAATACAGTGCTGAACTACAGTGGCAACACTAATGGGACAAACATTAAACTAGACTACAACACTAAGGGGAGCTGAAGCGTCTTTTTAAAGTTAGCAAAAATATTATGGAGAAAAGAACATACACTACACTGATGTCATATATGCCACAAAATTTGTTAAAGGATTAGAATTATGGAGGTGAGATGTCTAATAGATATTTGCACATTTTAGGAAAGCAAGTGAACATTTCAAGTGAATTCACCATTTGATAAATATTAGATTTATATGTGTGGGTTTTCTAGGGAAGCCAGTTTGGCTGAAAAATGTTTCATCATGTTGTTAAGTGAGTAATACACACATTTTCACATTTGCCTGTGGGGAAAGACTGGCCACACTCGCGTTTTTGATAATACACTAACACTTGACATCTGGTGTAGAGGGGGAGTTGTGCTCATCCTCCTACACACTTTCTTCCTCAGGCCTGTAAGCAAAATCCAATATAACATCCACCTCTGCTGTCACATGTTCACACCAACAACCTGCTAAATATTAGCCATATTACATTATTATATCAGGAGGATTTTTCCAACATCAAGCCTTCATGAGCTCAGGTTAGGTGAAGTTGAAAACCATTTCTAACATATTATGTTTATATGCAGACAGGCCAAGAAGATGATGTTAGTGTATGTTATAAGTGTAGTGAGTTACTGTTGCATGTATGTGTAGTGTGTCACTGTAGTGTGTGCATGTGGTGGGTAATTAGTGTGTACCTCTAGTAGTGTGTATGTATAGTGTGTATGTGTAATGGACAACTGTAGTATGCAAGTCTAGTGCGTAACTATTGTGTAAGCTAGTGGGATATTGTGGTGTAACTATAGTAACTATAGTGTGTATGTATATCTTGTAGTGGGCAGTTGTAGCGTTTAATGTAGTGGATAACTGTATCTGTGTGTGTGTATGGATAGTGTGTAAGTCTAGTGGGTATCTAGTGTGTACATCTATAGTAGTGTGTAAGTGTGGTGGGTAACTGTAGTGTGTCTGTATAATGTGAAAGTGCAGTGTGTATGAATAGCGTGTAATTGTAGTGTGTAAGGGTTGTGGATAGTGTGTAAGTCTAGTGGCTATCTAGGGTGTACATCTAGTAGTGTGTAAGTGTAGTGGGTAACTAGTGTTTATGTATAGTGTGTAAGTATAGCATGTAAGTGTAGTGTGTAACTAGTGTATGCGTATAGTGTAGTAACTAGTATAGTATAGTATAATGTATATTATATTCTACATATAGTAACTAGTGTGCACATCTAGTAGTGTATGTATAGTGGGTAACTGTAGTGTTTAAGTGTAGAGTGTAAGTGTAGTGTATAAATGTATCAGCCATCTGTAGTGTGTATGTATAGTGTCTATGTGTAGTGGGTTTAGTGCGCAGGTGTAGCATGTAGTGTGAAAATGTATATTGTAAGTATAAATTATAAGTGTAGTGTGAAGATGTAGATTGCAAGTGCAGTGGATAATTATACTGTAGAATATAATAAGTAAGTGTAGAATGTAAAAGTAGTAGGTTAGCGTGCAATGTAATGTAAGTGTAGTGTGAAAGGGTAGTGTATTAATGTAGGGTATATAGGTATATTTTAAGTGTCACAAGTGTAATTAAAGAGAAAATAAAGATTATGACTATTATTGTAGTGTAAAATGTATGTGTGTAAATTAAGTATGTAAGGAAAGTGTATAAGTATAGTGACTTACAGTGTTTGCACTATATTTTGTAATAAATTGCATTATAATGAATATAATTGAAAATCTCAGCACTGTATAATCAATTATCAACACCATGCCTGGTTCACACACATGCTTTCCACACAGTTGCGTGTGCTGCCTTCAGTATGCAAACACAAACAGAACACAATGTAAAAACATCGAAGGGTTCAGTCATGGTACTGGTTTAGCTCTATAAAAAGCACATGCAAATACAAAGAGAAAGAGCAGCACGGAGCGAGGGATCACACAAAAGACAGGGATGGATTACATCTCCTGTGAGTTGTCAAGACTCCTGCGCTTATCATCCTTCACCAGCAATAAAGAGAAAAAGACAAATCCCTCTACACCAGACATAAACACACATACACACACACAAACACACACACAGATTCCACTGACAAGCCACACAAAAGTAATGTAATGCCTCTCGTTTGCCTTTACTTTCTCGTTTCCTGCGAGGCCATAATTAGTGTCACGAACAAATTTGTTGCTGCTAATGAGCCTACAAAGCTGCAGCAGTGTGTGTGTGTGTGTGTGTGTGATTGAGAGAGAGAGAGAGAGAGAGAGAGAGAGAGAGAGAGAGAGAGAATGAAAAAGACAGATGCACTCATGCTGACCACTTGGCACACACACATATTCTCATCCATCAGTATGTGTGTGTGTGTGTGTGTTGAAATCGCACAGCAGTGTTCTAAACTGTTGTACCAACTTTCATCTATAAATCACCCAAATATTAGTAAAACGCCACAGTACAGTGCTTTATTAGCAGTCATGCCCATATTATTGCTAAAATGGAAATTCAGGTGGGAATTCATCATTTAACCAACCAAAAAAAAGCTATAGTGTGTACAATTTTTATTAAAGATGTTGAAAAAAAGATTATTGAGTCAGGGGACAAAAATACACTACAATATAATGATCATAAGCTGCTGTGAGTCAGAGTTGGTGGGAAACTTGTACTCATATGTCATATGACAGCTCAAACGTCACCACGCCCCAACTTTAGGCACGAAAGAAGTCCAACGTCCAGCATACACAGTGACAGGCAGCCAATCAGAGGAGAGAAAGAGTGAGAGTGTGAGAGTGTAAACAAACCAAAGGGGATTGACAGAATCTGAGATTTTACTAAAAAAAAGAAAAATGTAATCAAGCATGGTGGAATTTTACCTTTTTTCTTGATGAAAAAAAAAGGTATTTATTTGTTCTCTAATTCAGTGAGAAACTAGAAAATGATAATCAGCCATTTTATCCTCCTTTTATCTTCATTTTGGAATTTGTATCATTACCCAGTTGTGAAGTTGTTCACAAATGGGTAAAGATAGTGACTAACAACATAGTGGCTAGTGACTAACAAGAGGTTTGTGTATTTCTCTATATTTATTTTTATTATTTTTTTCATTTTAAATTCTGTTATATCAGGCGAGAGTGAGTCATCCAGTGTTTTGTGTTTTGGCTCATCCCTAATCAATGTCTCAGTCTAACTCCACCCCTTTCACTCTAACTCCACCTTTGGGAAATTACATTATCCAATGTAATATGAGCAAAAAATGAGCTGTTAGATTTAGACATAAAAATAAACAGTGCTGTCTGTGAGTAATTTGGTAATTTATTTAGTGACAGTTTTGGCTGTGGATTTGTCTTAAAATGAAATAGTGACTTTGAGATGAAAATTGACAGCTCGATTTAACTCAAGAAATGCCTTCAGAAAAAAAATACCACATGTTGAAACATCTTTAATTTGACAAGAGAAAGCGCCTCAGGTTCTGTAGCTTATATTGTTTCTTCCACTTCGCATCACTGCGGTCGCTGTTCAGGTGAAAATAAAACTCAGTGCCGTAATATATCAGCCTGCATCGTGCGTCATTTCAGATTAGCGATACATAGAACAACGTCCGTCTTCGGAGGAACAGCATTCAAACTATGGATTACACTGAAACCTCTGATCTCTCTCATACACACAACTACTTCCTAAAAATATAGCCGGCTTATGAAAACATGCAGCACAACAGCTGCGTATCTGATATAACACACACAGAGGAGGAAATTGATCTTCTCTGTTTGTTACACACCGTAAATGTTTGGCATCGCTGATTGTTGTTTTTCATTGTTGTAACCTTTCACATGAGAACAGAGTCATCTTACAGAATGTGACAGGTGCCTTAATTTGGCGTCTTTATCTTAAGCCACCTTCACATGCAGGACTAGATCAGATTCACATCCAATACAAGGCTATAATGAGAACAGTCAATGTCATTATCTAGTGTCAGCAGTGGCTGTAATGAGGACAAGAACCGGAGGACAGCTCGGAGTGTATTCACTGGAGCGGGGAGAAATAGCTCATTTTCTCGATTTTTCAGGAAATGAGTTGCTACTTTTAATATAATATAAATATAATGTAAATTAACGTTTTGTTTCAGTTTTTGTTTTAGGAACATTCTGTAAGTCTGAATATTGGGCCTCATTTATCAATCATTTAGTAACATTGTAAGTGTTTTCGTAGGTCAAACTCAAATAAAAATTCCTACCAGATGAACACTTTATTAACGCTGATTTTCTTGGTACTCACATGTGTATGTTGATTAATGCCAATCACCCAGACATTTCCAAGCATGTCACAGCTGATTTATATTTAATGATGGCCATAAAACTCCATAAAAGGCAAAGCTTATAGAGAGCAAAAAAAATGACAACATGACATCTAAATGGTGAAAGAGAGCCTCCTAAGTGTAACATGTGCTAAATCTTCCAGTAATGCAGCTCAGCCACTGCAGCTCATAGACACACGCTAACCCTTCATTCTTTCATAAGGTGTCATTTCTTTTGTTCATTGCTTTCTTTCAAGTTTCACAAAATGGTCTTTTAATTTGTGTGTGTGTAATTGACATACATACGCTATTCAAACTCGACAGCATAATCTATAAAAAAAAGTGCACTAACCCAGGCCAGTTATACGATTTGAAGCCTATTACTCGAGGTTCACATTAGTGAGTCTCATTAAACATACATTTACACAAACTCAGGAGCTCCTGCAGGATACGTACATTTCTCGTGAAGTTTCTTGTGTAAATGGTCCTGTGAATGATTTATGAAAAAATCAATTCATTTCAGCTTGATAAATGAGGCCCACTGTGTCTATTTACATTCATTCATTCATCTTCATTAACTGCTATATCCTAGTCAGGGTCGCAGTGGCCTTATCCTGGAAACACGAGGTAACACTAGTCCATCACATGGCACCATACACTCACACATTGGGGTAATTTAGCACAGCCAATCTGGTATGTTTTCAGGAGGAAGAAGGAAGCCAGAGAACCCACAGAAAACCCACATGGAAATGGAGAGGACTAGGCCTGTCACGGTAAATACTTTCTGTTGGATTGTCATTTTAAGGCGATTTTATGGCACTGACTATATGATAATATAATAGCATAGTTTTTGTCTTCTGACGAAAATATCCTTTAAATTTCTTTAAAAGTCAGTATTTTGTCATGTCATATTTATTAATTTTAGTCAATTTTTTTTGTCAAACACACCCAAATACTTCCTGCAATATGTTACACCTTATACTTCCTGTAATATATAACACTACTTTAGAATAAAAAAAAGTAAAATAACCTTTAAAAATGGACACGATTTTAAATTTTAATTCCCCTTAATCTTCATTTTGATCCCCACCACATCTTCATTAAACCTCATGCCTCACGCTTATATTACAAAGACGATTATATTAGCAGTCATGCTAATGCTAATGCTAAAATATGTATTTTAGCCTAGCAAACTTGCATTATTAGTGTATGTAAATATACATATAGTGAAATGTAAAATGAATAAATGTTTCAGACTGCTGTGGATGGTCAAGATATGGGAGTGTGAATCCTGCTTTTTTAAAACACTTAAAAAAGTGCTCAACTGAGCTCACTCAAAGGGCATCGTGGGTAATACACAGGGCTGAGAATAACACTGCATAAGAACTTAAACATAAAATATTCACTATTAAAAAGTCTTGTTAGAAGGGATTCTTCATCCTTTTTTTTTTTTTTTTTTACAGTAAGTAGACGAGAAGCTATTGGTAAGGTGGTATAATTGAAACACTGCACTGTTATGGCTCATAAGGAATCCTATAATCCGTCATAGATCACTGGTGTGAATTTAGAGTTTTATAATCCTCTTCAGCGAGGCAGAGATTTCTACATTTCAGTGCATAAAACGCTCAGACAGTGACATTTTCCTAAACACACAGGGGAACTGGAGCAAGGCCCGAAGCGGAAAAAAACTAATGAGGTGTGGACGTTCTTCTTGAAGGTGAACGCACAAGGTGGCCTTGTCCGATTTTTCCTTATTTTCCGTTTTCCTTCCCTTGAGAAACAGAACCTACATGCCATAAACGCCCACTCACAGATGCACACGCTAGCAATGATGCCAGAAAACCATCCAGAGCGTCTGATACACTCCGCTTTGGGTCCAAAGATTCGTAGGCAGCACTTTAAATACAAAGCCTAAGCATCGTTAACATAAAACACCACATTTAAAATAACCAAAAGATTGTTCTGGAATATTGATTGATGAAGTGTTGGGGAAAACCGATAAAACTAAGAGCATATGATTTATTTTTTTTTGAGAATTCAGATGCATAAGGAGCACATAAGACCTGACAATCATTAACATAAAGAACCACAGTCATCTCTCGGGCTGGTAAACAAAACCAGCCAAAGGCAAAGTGGCACAACACACACTGGCACACAATCATCTGACATCCATGTCTTAAATCTGAATGGAGATCAAATAATTAATAAGTAATAGTTAACTAATAATTAATTCAATTAATTCAAGTTCCCTTTAGTAATAATCAGTACAATAATAGTATTTAATAAAGTATACACTCATTGTTTTGCTTAAATAATGTAGCGGAAATACACCCTCAGTCCACTACATTAGGAACACCTGTCCACCTACACATGCAATCAGCCAATCAGCCAATCATGTGGCAGCTGTGCAATGCATAAAATCATGTAGATACAGGTCAAGAGCTTCAGTAAACATTCACATTAAACATCAGAATAGCAAAGTATTTCGAATCTTCTACTGTCCAGTTTTGGTGAGCCTGTGCCCACTGTAGCCTCAGATTCCTGTTCTTGGCAAGATGTGGTCTTCTGCTGTTGTAGGCCATCCACCTCATCCACCTGCTTTTCTGCTTTTCATGATTTCTCTCATCAACAATGCGTTTCCAGCATCTGTGGGCCCTGCATCTGAATGCTTTTATGCATTCCACTGCTGCCATTTCATTGGTTGATGTGATAATTCCATGAATGTGCGGAGTTACAGGTGTTCCTATTAAAGTGGCCGGTGAGTGTTTGTCTATTTAATATAATTCTCAAGATATTCTTAAATGTTTCAATCATGATTATTCATTGTCTATTGTGTAAACCAGCGTGTGACCATCTCCTCCGTTTACACTTGTGGTATTCGGTGTATTGTTAAAACAATCAGATCAAACTGAATAGAATTCATGATGCATTGAATTTTCTTGAAAGATTCTTATTATTCTAAGGTCACATATTATATACCCTGTTTCCTATCCATCAATGGAAAGGTCATCCCTTTCTACTGATAGATAGGACAAAGGGCAGATAACAAACTCTACACTACCACGGGCTCCAGTCAGCAATTATATAGATAAAAATTGGCCTATATGGTAGACTGGTAGATTTAAGTGTAAGTACAATGAGACAATCAGACAAGCAGAACCCAGAAACTTTGACTTTTAGACCTCGTTAAAATAGTAAACCATAACACTGAGTTTTTGAAAAAGAATTCATGGTCAGATTTCAAATTCATACAGCTTTGCTGTTTATGACATTTGACATCCGTAAATACTGGGTCACATCAACATGCACACAAGATTACTAAACGTACATTTACAAGATTACTACAAAGAGGCTTCAATGTCCAGCTTTACCATTTAAAGTCCTGCTTGACCTGAACCCAATCTATTTCATTACATTCTCATTGACTCATTGATTTTTGGCTGGAGGTTTTTGGCTCGTTCGCTGAAAACATTCTACTAGATTGAATTTAAACTTTGGACATTATGTTGATATTGATATTAAATAAAATCAGCAGAGGTGAAATGTAGATGCTGCTTTGCAGTAACATTCTTTGAAACTGTCACTTTCTCTTCTCATAACAGGGATGAAGAAAAATTACTGTATGCACTAGAAGTTTTTTTATGCCTAGTGGCTAAAACTTGACAGACAAGGCAGATTCAATACTTACACACATTCCCATGGCGACTCACTAAATATATTTCAGTTTTATGGTGAATTTAATACCAACATTCACTGAGTATTAGCCTGTAGTAACAAGTGGGTTTGGATAGCGGTTTGGCTAGCAGAAGGTTTGGTAATGGGCTAGATAACATCCAGAAGTGATAGAGCTATGAGGCTCTCATGTACCCAGACAGTCTTATTAAAGATGATGTACATGTTCCACTGTTTATCAGGAGGTAAAACACAAGCAAAGACAAGCTAATGCTCACGCAAGTGTCAGTGCAAGTGAGTTTCATCTTTTGTGGAGTTTTGTTGCTGTAATTTAATGTAAATCGGCTGTGCCATATATATTCTTGGTAATTTATGGCTGATTGGCATTCATTAACGAGTGTCGAGCATGAAAAAAATCAGTGTTAACAAAATATTTGCAAGTATGGTGGTGATATTTTTATTGAAGTTTGGCCTACGAAAACATGTGCACACAATTCATAAATGAGATCCATTGTGTTTTAATGGTATTACAAACAGCAATGCTAACAATGATGCGATTTTTCATTACATTGAAAATACCAACCAACAGTATTAACAGTACTAATAGTGAGTTGAATAACATTAGTCCTATTAGCAATGCTAAATGTGAGATGATTAACGCTATTACTATAAGCAGTGCTAGCTGCTGTGTAGTTAATGTTATTCCTATTACCAATGCTAACTGTGAGCTAATTAACGCTATTACTACAACTAGTGCTAGCTGTTGTGTAGTTATTAGTATTCCTACTAACAATGCTAAATGTTTTGTGATCTTATTATCTGTATCTTATTGTTTTTAGAAACACTAACTGTGGAGTGATTTATTTTATAACTTATGGCAACGTATTGGCTTGAATAATGTTATTCCTATTAGCAAAGCTAACTGCGGTGTGCTCAATGTCTTTCCTATTAGCAAGGCTAACAATGACATGATTAATGTTATTACCACTCGCAGTGCAAACTCTAACTCTGCCGTTAGAGTGTCTGCAGTGATTGAGCATGAGGAGTCCTTCACTCTGATGCTGTGCAGCTCAACAGAATGATGAGAGCTCATCTACATGCACCCAACCCTGGAAAGACTGCCAGGCCATAAACGATAGAGATGTGAATATGATCGTGCTTCACTTTTTGCAACTTCAGCAACATTTTACACTGCTTTCCATCCTAATTGACCCATTTCTCACCAAACCACGTGTCCAAAAGATATATATTCTCAATAGGCCTGTTGTTAAATATCAAGTCCTGCATTATTCAAGAAAAATGTAGAATCTGCAGCAAAAAAGGCATTAATTATCATAAACCTTTCGCTCTTTTGCTCTTTCACTGGGTCTGTTCAGTCTAGAAGTGAGAGAGAAAGAACGAGAGGAGAAAGAGATAGAGAGAAAGACAGAGATGTGGCATTGCTGAATTTCTGCAAGTTTAAGAGTGAAATACAAAGAAAACAGTTTCATATATTTATAGTGTTGTCTATAGCTGGCTGTCTTTCTCTGCCTCTGTCTTTTACTCCCTCTATCTCGCTGTTTCTTTCTTGCTCTCTCTCTCCCTGTCTCTTCAGTTTTGGACAGCTGAAGTGGACTTTGATTGAAAACGTGTTGGCTGGGTTTCTAACTTGGCTGCTTATCGATTGAGCTTTAATCAATCTCATTATTTATTTTCACTTCGCTGGAACACAACTCAGCTGCACTTACACATCTCTGTGTCTTATCCAGAGAAACAGTGAGAGACACTGCTTTGGGTTTATGCTTTACACTTTCCGTACTTGTTGCCTTGGAGCAAACAGACTGAATACGTTGGCCTTTATTCATCAAAGTGGTGTACAGTCAAATCTAATTGTAAATTGAGCATCTGAATTTTTTTCATCTTTCATCATCATTCTTTACACTCACACTCACGTCTGGTCAGAGTGTGTGTAAATATAAGCGGAATACCTGAAAAAAATGCTTGATTCTCAGTCAAATATTCAAAATCTATATCAGCATTATCAATAATTATAGCAAGTGTAGTAAGTGTAGAAAGTATCGTAAGTTATCACAATAAAATAGCAAGTAACATAGATAACCAAAAGCGGGCATCGCACAGCTAACTGCAGGTGAAGTTGAAAAATGTAAACAGCTTAAACAACAATAAAAAAGACAGCAAACTTCCACAACTGCCGTTTTCTTAGCACCCTTGTACAAAGCACCTCTAACCCTGCATTCACACGAAAAAGCAACAAAGCAACACATGAGCATTCATTTTCAATGTAATGAAAAGTTGCGATTTCAGTGATTTTCACACTGGTTAGTGCATTTATGTTTAAGTTGTGTTTAAGTAGATAGCTTTAGAAGCGATACATAGCCACTACTGTTTCTCATTGGAAATTTAAAAAAAAATAAAAGCCAAGCAGTGCACAAGCAAAAGTAGCAGTTGCTACACACAAGAGACAAACTACAGGCAACATGAGCAGCTTGTCGCTTCCTGTTGTGAATATAGTGTAAGTTCCACTGAAATATATTTTTTCCCTTTCCATTTACTTCTTTCCTCAGACCTTTTAATGGCATTTTTTTCCTGTCATTGGGTCTTCTTTTGATCTTGGATAGCCTGCTAAATGCTTTCTTTGTATAAATTAGGGTGAGTTTCATATAACTTATATGTATATTAGGGCAAATCGGGGCGTTGTGTATGCATATGACATGTAAATTAGAGATTAGTGGGCGGGTGCTTGCATACACGCAGTTGAAGCTGATTCATCAATTACACTGAAATGACTTGATTTGATGTCATATGACAGTTTCATAAATTGGTAAAAAGGCCTTTCCTGTTCGGCAACTTTGATGAATAAGTTTATGAATAATGAAGACTACTTCATTATTCATAAGGTTCTTCAAGGGTTCTTAAGGATTCACTGGATAATTAATAGTTCTCAATTTCCTAAAAGGGTTCTACTTGGAGTCCTGTTTGTTAGGAACACTCTGTTGTCGGGTTCTGCCAGAGGGACAATTAATCATTCTTTTGTTAGAAACTTTGGGTTATAAATGTTAAAACTCTCTAGGTAATGTGACTGAATTCAATTATTTGTGTAGTGCTGTTACCAATAAACTTTCGCCTAAGACAAAAGTGAAAAGGAGAAGCTCTTTGAATCCTTGAGAGGAACCAGACTCAGAACCCATCCTGCTCTGGCTGACACCGGATAGTGGGATTTTGATGGCAGCAGTAAGGTGGCAGCAGGAAGGTGAATCATCCTCCTATGGGTGATACCAGATAGTGGGATTTTTGATGGCAGCGGGAAGATGAATCATACATGCAAATATATCCGCGATGAAGAAGCAGAAAGAACAGCAGCAGAAGTAGAGCTTTGGGATCATGTACTTGTGTCATCTGAGGCAGGCTGAGAGGAACCACAGCTGGAGAAGTGTATCAAGATCATAAGGCATCACATCGGGCAGCAGGAGTACATATACTTGTCTAGCTATGACAGCATAACTAAAAAGGAGAGCCAGACGGTAGCACAAGCATGAGGGTACTCTGATATTCTGGAATTAGCATTCCTAGTCATAACCGTGAACCTCCAAATCTTCACCTTCTCCACGTAGGTTTTTAGCCTAGATTGGCACCAATTTTACAGACTGGCACCGAGCTGCCTAGCTAGATATTTAGCTATGTACTGTATGTTTAGCTACACTGATGGCGAGTCCTTGGTGTTATTTTAGCCAGCTAGCCATATTTGTTACCTTATTTAATGGTGTTATTACACATGCTCTAGTGACACGTCCCTTGTTGCTAGCTTGGCTATTTATTAGCCAAATAAAACAAACTAGCAAGCACTGCTGAAAAGTAGCAGTCATTAACGTTTTAATGATTAATAATATTTTCAGTCTAGTACACAAGTATGATGAGTAGCAAATATGATGATGCATGACCTATGTGTAGGAATGTGGGTTATAACTAGCACCATTTTGTGCATGGTGGATAGTTTGAGATGGACCAGTTTGAGAGTGGTTTATTGTAATCCAACAAAATCAATATGCTAAACTTATTGAAGAAATGTATGTTAAAAATTGTGTTGAAGTGTAGTCTAGCCTTATGCTGTTCCAACTGTGACAATCCTCCCTTATGTTTCCAAGCAGACATTAAGTTCTATTGGCTACCACCACACTTCCTGTTAGCATTAGCATGTAATGAGTGCTTTACCTGTTTTGTGAATGAGAGGAGAAATGATGGCAGATGTGAAGATGAAGAGATCAAAGAGAGGGAGAGAGAGAGAGAGAGAGAGAGAGAGAGAGAGCAAGATGGAAAGAGAAAGTCTTAGTCAGAGAGAGGATCAAACTGGGTTCAAAGAGAGAGAGCGAGAGAGAGAGAGAGAGGAAACAGAGGGGTTAGTTCAAATCTCATATTAATCAACTATCTGACATCACTGTTACTAGCTGTTACTATGGTAACAATTAAATTAAAAAAAAAAAAAAGGCAAGGTGAAATAAACTCATTTGTTTACTCGGTGTGTAAATATTCGGAATAATTTTACAACCTCTCCATCTATTATTGAAGTAGCTGCAGTTCCAGAGTGCAGGGTTCGATTCTGAGTTGCACTGTGTGCCAAGTTTTGCATGTTCATCTCCACATGTCTGCATAATGTTTCTCTGGGTACTTCGTTTCCCAAAACCATGTCAGTAAGTGCATTAGCTACTCTAAAATGTCCCTCTGCTTAAATGATTGAACGAATCTATCTATCCCTGGCAAAATCACTGAATTAAAAACTGACCATCATTCTTATATATCATAATTATTTTAATCTACTCACAGATACAGTACATGCAATTTATTTTTCGTATATAAATCAGTGTTCATTGCTGTTCATTATTATAAATTAATGTCATAATGAGATTTATTCAATGAAGTATGTGAAGAATTTGAGGCTATTTTTTTAAATCATATACTGTTCTGAAATGTATTATTGGTTACTTCAGTTCCTTACTGCCTGTGAGCAGTAGGGATAATTATGTATAACATAAAAAATGCACTAAGTCAATATCAATATTGAATGAGACCATAACCATTAACACTGTGTGTTAGAAACATATGTGTTATGTCTGAATGAAATGTACAGCAGTACAATGGTTTTGGAAAAAAAAAACAACAACAGTGAGAACAGATGTGACTTTCATGAGAAATTCCCATATAGCTACACAACAGATTCTCTCTCTATTGAAATAACAAATTCTTGAATAATGGGGATCAGTCGGGAGGCCTTGTGCCATATCTATGCGTATCTATGGATATGTAAGCATGGCAACAGTTGCCCCGAGTTACCAGAGCTAATAATAAACCTGCACAAAACCATTCACAAAAACCTTTAATGACTTAAGTGTCAAATTGCATATAACATCTGACACCCCCCCCCCCCCCCCCCCCAAAAAAAATCATCTACACAAGGGTTGCTTTATGAAACAATAAAGGTTGATGAATTAATCATCTCGCTCCAAAAGTCGCATTTTAATGAATATCTTCAATCATCTGAGTTACTACAGGCAGTGATCTGAGGCTGAGATGAAAGGGCTCATAAATATGCATGATTTTGAGGGGGAATATCTATGTTTCCTTCCTCAGGTGAAAAGCTGGTTTTATTTGCTTCCTTCTTTCTCTCCCTACACAGTGTTTCTCTCAGCTGTCACTGACGTATTTTTCCACAGCACTAGGATAAAACTCATATTACATATTTATAAACCCGGACACACAGGCAAGCATGACTACTATAGTATCCACTATAAAAATTTTTTTTTTTTTAAAAAAGACACTGTTTTGTTTGTCCAGTCAAGCGCAGACAATGTATTCTAATAATATTACAATAACTGGATTAGCCAAAGATAATATACTAGTTTTAACAGTAGTTATTCTTTTTTTAATAGTAATTCACTCATTTGTTAGTGTTAGTTTGACCATTTAACTGTGTTTTTTCTATAGTAGGTCACTCATTTGTTAGTGCTTCTATGGTTGGTTGCACATTTGTAAGTATTTTACGTAACTTTGGACATTTGTTAGTTTTTACAGTAGTTTGCCTCTTTTTGAGTTTTTAATGGTAGTTCACCCTGTTGTTAGCATTTCATCACGATAGTTCACCCGCTCTTTTTTTAATGGTAGTTTATCCATTTGTCCGTGTTCACCCTTTTGATAAGTGTTTTCTTATGGTTGTTCCCCGATAGTTACTGTAGTTTATTGGAGTTTATCCATTTATTAGCGTTTTCTTATGGTAGTTCACTGAAATGTTACTGTAGTTTATTGTAGTTTAGCCACTTATTAGTGCTGTTTATGGTGGTTCACCGATATTTTAATGTTGTTTATGCTAGTTTGCATATTTGTTAGTGATTTTATGCTAGTTTGCCCATTTGCTGTATTTTTGTTTAATCACAGTAGTTCATCCATTTGATATTGTTTTCATGGTAGTTTACACATTTGTCAGAGATTTTGCACTAGCTTGCCCATTTACACTTTTACACAGTTTGCACATTTATTAGATTTTCAAATTAGTTCACTGACTTCTTAGTGCTTTTATGGTAACTGACCCATTTTGTTAGTGTTGTTTTGCTTTCTCATTCATTATTGTTTGAATTGTTTGTTATTTTTTTTACTGTAGTCTGCCCATTCATTATTGTTTTTATAACTGTAGTTTGCTTATTCTTTATTGTTTTTTTTGTTTTTTTTACTGTATTTTGCCCATTCATTATTGTTCTTTTTTACTGTAGTTTGGGCATTCATTGTAATTTTTTTTTTTTATTGTAGTTTGTCAATTCATTATTGTTTCTTTTATAGTAGTTTGCTCATTCATTATTGTTTTTATAACTGTAGTTTGTTTAGTTGGTTTTTGTTTTCTTACTATTGTTTACCCATTCACTAGTGTTTTGTCCATTAATTAATGTTTTTGTTTAACAATTTTTAAAGATTTGTTAGTGTTTTTACATTCATTGTAACAGACACGTAAAGAACCTGGAACCTGACAAATATTCCAGTCCACTCTGGATGAGTTTCGAAGCACATGATGTATTCACTATACAGGCCATATGAACGATAATGAATTAGCAGTGATGTTTGGTACAGTATGTTGTCCAGGAACTAATCTTAAGAAAAAGAAACAAGACATTGTGGATATGTTATGTTACATTGTAATTGTACCATTGCTCATGTGGCTTTCCGCCACAGCATTTAAAATGCAATAACAGGCGGAGAAGAACAGTTCATTTCAGAGTCGGCATGGAGGCCTTGAAAATCAATTTTTTGGAAAGTTCCCCATGCTGAAAGTATAAAAGTAATTTTTTTTTCCATGAAGGTGTTGCGCTTTGTGGTCTGCAAACAGCCTAGAGCACATAAAAGAGCCTGCACACTGTGTGAGCTAATGAGCTGCAACTCCTTCAAATACATTTTGTTGACAATATGACTCAGCGAACAGCAGAGGGACAAACAAACAGCAAATACAACTCTGACACTATCAGGGCTCTCTAATGATCGCTCTCACCTGGTCCTATTTACGGACTCGTATCCTTGCTCGTAAATGCCTCCCCGCTCCCTACAGTGCAGGATCATTAACACGATGTAGTACACTAATACAGACCACATTAGAACAATGACCTTTCAAGCTGACCCTCAGGGATGTAGAGGTTAGAGTTTACTTCTACAATCAACTTCACACTGTAATTATTGGAACATACTAGTACACCTGGCTCATCCTGTTGCCTGTATTACTGCGCTACATAATGCTGCAGCGCAGGAAGCAGGGGATAGTTACACACTATTACATCCTTGTGAGTCAGGTGTTCGAGAATGCTTCAATAATAACAACAGGGGTTCGCAAACTACAGGCCGCGACCCCATGAAGGTTACTTGATTTACAAATGGGGTCATGAGAGAAACTCACAATCTCTTTTGTTTAATTAATTCACTTTATGAATTGAATATTTTTTTAAATGGCACTGTGAGTCACATTCAAACAAGCCACATTTCAATTTAGAGTGAAAGTTTTATTTAAGTCTTTTTCGTTTTCCTGCAGCAATAGCGTAGGAGTTCAGCAATAAAAATGGACAAATTTCCCTGTCTATCTACCTTCACAAGTTCCTCAGCAACATCAAGTGACTTTGACTCAGTGGAACAACAAAAGTCAAGAAAACGAACACTGCAAAAACTGCAAAACCAGAGTACACTGCAAAAACAGAGTGTACAGATATTTCCTTGCAGGCACTGAACATTATAGCCCCATTTGCAAACTCTAATCAGTGTGAAGCTCGACTCAGTGTTATTGCCTGCACTAATTAAGGAATACTACAGTTTGGGCCATCATGATATAAGAGGAATAAAACACTTAAGGAAAAAAAAGTCAAGGCAAAGAAATATTCCTTTGATTTGTTACTGACAAAATGTTCAAATGTTACAGTAGTCCTAAATTGTAAATCTGGATTTTTTTTTTAAATGTAGGTTGGTCAAGGCTTAGGGTTGCAGAAGATTGTTAACATGTTTGCCAGAAAGTTTGAAAAACCCTTGAATTACAAAATTCCTGACTCACACTGTTCTAACAGTGTGTCACTAGTCCCTGCTTTCTCCACTGGAGGATCATTAATGTTATGTAGTACATTAATGCAGGGAACAGTATGAGGAACGTTCAGTATATTCAGTTTTGGATTGGCTTCACTACAGTCTGTTTATTATTCCGTTACATAAACATATATGTCTCACCATCATTAATCCACTGTGGACGTGTCCCAAACCACAGACCCTATTCTCTATACAGGCCACATAAACATCATCACAAATGATTCATCATTATCACTCTACCAGTGACAAGACCCAAACCACACAGACTGATCACTAAACGCTGACACACACAGCTCTCTGTCATCTGTCCACTGTGTATCCACACAACCTATTCACTATATAAGCCACATAAAACACATTCTTAATATCTCACTCCACTGTGGATATATCTAACTACATAACTACACACTCTATGCACTATATAGGCCAAATAAAGACCCTCTTAAATGTCTGTCCACTGTGGACATGTCCCAAACCACACAGCCTCCTCACTATATACAGTAGGTCACACAAACACCATCTCAAATATCTCACCATTATTAGTCCAGTAAGGATGTGTCCCAAATCACACAATTTCTTCACTGCATATGCCTCATAAACACTATCACACACTATCAGTCAATTGTGAACACCCTATGTAATATACAAGACGAATAAACGCCATCAAATGCTTTACCATCATCAGTACACTTTCATCACAGCATTATTCGCTCTGGATAAGGGCATCTGCCAAATGGCGTAAATGTAAATGTAAATTATTCAAAATAGTGCACTAGTGAAGTGAATGTGGAGTAGTTTGGGACAAAGTCTTGCCAATTTCTGGTCACTGGAACGCTACTGCTCAGTATTGAACACATCAGGAGTGTTTAGTTAACTTGGCTCGTTAGTGCACATCATCTATCCTGCTGTCACCATTGAATCTGCACTGAAACGCACGTATCTGAGTGTTGTAATTAGTGGCACTGAGGGAAAATCTGCTCATCAGAGGAGTGAAATACAAGTAGAGGAGCTTTTCACACTTCACAACCATCACATCTGCTCACATTTTACATTTTCATGCTGATATCAGTAAAATATCTTTCTCAAGCACTGCAAAAGATTAGCGCTTAGCAGCTGGCTTCTATATTTATATTCAGCCTAATCCTTTCATAATTCTGCTCAATTTGGAATAAAATAACTTTACTGGCACACCTAAGTTGATATAAAGTAAACCAGTTGAGATCAATCTCAAGGACATGTCTATCTGATAGATCAAGGTGTATAATCTGTTAAATGGAGAAATGTTTGAATCTGTTTTATTTTCACAGCTAGGATCTTTGCATTGAGTCACAGTGATGTGATGTTGTGAAAAGGTGTTTTGGTGGTTTCTAGACTATAATAAAAAGGCATCAGTAGTGAGAAAATGGGAAATCTCCACCTGAATAACAAAACTGTTTGAGAATTGTTTGAGTATGCTTACTCAGCATTATAGTTAATGCATAATTATGTACATGTTCAACAAGTTTAAGTTTGAATTTTTTAGGAGCTTCTTTGGGATCTGATTGCCACAGCTACTGAGAGCAAATCAGGTCACACAAAACCCTCATTTAAATATTGCTTCATCTCCTTACTTTGCATCTTATGCCATTCACGCAATCATCCTATGTAAACCACCAGCAACGGCAATTAACATAAGGCTCAAGCCTAAACCGCATATTAGTAGCCTACAGGCTTTGTCCTCAACTGGATAGTAGTACTGCTACATGCTTCGTCTTAATCCTAATATATTAGTACTCCTGCAGGCTTTGTTTAAACCAAATATTAGTACTCCTACAGGCTTCTTTCCAAACTGCACATTAGTACTCCTACATGCTTCATCTTAAACCACATGTTAGTACTCCTACAGGCTTTGCTCTAAACCACATATTACTACTCCTACAGTCTTCATTCTAAACTGCATATTACTGTAGTACTCCTACAGGTTTTGTCCCGACCCATATATTAGTACTCCTACAGGCTTCATTCTAAATTGCATATTACTGTAGTACTCCTACAGGTTTTGTCCCGACCCATATATTAGTACTCCTACAGGCTTCATTCTAAATTGCATATTAGTACTCCTACAGGCTTTGCTCTAAACCACATATTAGTACTCCTACAGGCTTTGCTCTAAACCACATATTAGTACTCCTACAGGCTTTGCTCTAAACCACATATTAGTACTCCTACAGGCTTTGCTCTAAACCACATATTAGTACTCCTGCAGAATTCATGCTTAACTGCAGATTAGTACACCTACTGGCTACGTCCTCAATTGCATATTAGTACTCCTATAGGCGTAATCCTAAACTGCAGATTAGTACTCCCACAGGCATTGTCCTCAACTGCATATTATGACCCTGACAGGTTTTGTCCTCAACTGCATATAAGTACTCCTACAGGCTTTATCCTAACCCACACACTAGTATACCTTCAGGCTTTGTCCTCAATCATACTTATTACTTCTACCAGCTTTGTCCTAAACCGCATCATATTCGTACTTTTTCAGGCTTCGTCCTACAATGCATATTAGTACTCCTTCAAGCTTTGTTAAAATTCACATTTACTACACCTTCAGGCTTTGTTATAATTCACATTTACTACACCTTCAGGCTTTGTTATAATTCACATTTACTACTCCTTCAGGCTTTGTTATAATTTGCATTTACTTCTCCTTCAGGCTTTGTCCTATTGGTACACCTACATTTAATTAACAGTTGTTGGTGTATTATTGGGGTGCACAGCTTTGTAAATAAGCTAATTCTCACTAGCACAGTTAACACAAAAATTACCGGTGAAAACAGTTTTGAAATTTGTACCATTTCTGCTAACCCTTCACTTGTGTTCCCTAAAACCATCAGGTAGATTCTCTCCTACAATCCACCAACTGCTATACCAATTTCTTCAATTCACAGAGCAGCACTGAGAACTCATTCCTGTACAACTGCAAGCAAACGGCTTAACTCAGGGTTCTGAGATGTTAAATACTGAATCAGCATATTTCTATTTAGGTCTGAAACAGGTTTCAAGTTTTTAAAGATGTCTTCTTAGATATGGAGAATGGCCACATAGGTGGCAAAGCTTATTTAAGGTCAATTATCACTCCAATTCTTTCCAGATCACTGCAAATCATTTATACTTAATGAATCACATCTAGTTCATTTTGATTTAAAACGCCACTTTAGCATCGTACAGGTTTTTACCTGAGCATTAGGACCAATAAAGCATCATATACTCTGGAGTCTGTACAGTAGTATCATTATGTGACCACAAATTTTGCACCAATGGATTTATTTCCTATAGATGATTAGTTGCTGTGCGTTTCATGTGCTCTTGCTCCTCGTTGCTATGGTAATTCTGTGAATAAATATCACTCATCACATGCGCATACAAATGAATAACATGTAACATGCATGTCAATGGAGATCTTAGAGTGTCAAGATTAGGGTCTATGTAATGCCTTAATCTTTTCGATTCTATAAATCTATTGGGGAAATTAACGATTACTGAGATTGAAAAGCTTTCTTTACAGTTTTGGCTTTAAAAATCTTAACTACTGCAATCTCACTTGCAAGTACATTAACGTTACTGAAATTTAAAACATTTTTGTAAGTTCAAACCTTTGGCAAGAGAATTGGGCATTTATATAAAAGATCAAAACATACAGCGGTATTTTTACCATTATTAATAATAAAATAATGACTGATGTCATACTTTGACTGTGACCAATCACAGACATCTATTAGGGCTACGCACTTAAATAATACAGTAAGTGACAATACAGTTTTTGGTTTGACATGTTTTTTAATAAAGACCCACCACTTATCACATCTCTTATGCGTACCATTCAATTCCAAGAGCCACCCCCAAATCCACACGCAGGCTCTTTTTTAAAGAAAAAAAATGCAGCTTCCTGGTTTTCTGATGTGCAAATTTAAAGACGACATAAAAACAAATACACCATAAGAAGATGCATACAGAGGCCGTATTTTCATATTTTTCATTCTTTCTTTCGTACTGTGCTACATTATTTTCTAGGAGAGGAGATTTTCTGGCCGGAGGATCTGCTGGCTGCTCCACTCCCACACCCAGCCTTTTCATTTGCATGCTTTCTCCACATTAAGGGCTCTAATTAAATATTCATTCTGCAAAAACCCACGGTTACATAACGGAGACATGTGCAGTTTCAGGGAGGATGAGAGAGAGAAAGAGGGAGAGAGAAAAACAAGTGCACATTAGAATTTTGCTAAACACTTTACATGCCTCTTGGACACCAGATGCTCAAAAATGTTTTTTCTTTCAATGTCGAAGTGATTTTAGAGTAGACTGCATTACGCAGCAACAAGAAGAACTTTGATGATGATAATAATAATAATAATAATTAAAATTTTAATATAATAATTAAATACAATATATTTTATTTAAATATATTATATTTATATAATATATTTAAATTATATATATAGTTTCAATAATAATAACAATAATACTAATAATAATAATAATAATTATTATTATTATTATTACTATAAAATGGGAGGAATTCTGTTTTTTTCTCAGAATCTTATCATTTTTTACTTGAATTTTTACAGCCTAAATTTTCAAAACCGGAAATTCATAACTTTTGTTATGGCCCTAATTGTGCTTAATGGTATTTTTAGTTGTTTATGTATTTTTATATCCATTACCTAATTTGTGCAGGTCAACAACCACGTGTCTCTTTTGTGTTGAATTTTCTTTGCTTTTGTTTGTTTTTTACCATGGTAATGGATGACAAAAGGATTTAAGGCCAGATATATTTACAGCAGTAAAACATTTCAAAAAACGTTAAATTATGCATGAGTTTTCTTGGCAGCACAACGGTGCAGTGGGTGTTGTTGCCACCTTACAGCTCCAAGGTCTCCGATTCGATCCTGAGCTTGGGTGAGTGTCCATGTGGAACTTCACATGTTAGGTGTGAATGTGTGTGTATGCATGGTGCCCTTCAATGGACTTTGCATCCAATCCAGGGTGTATTCCTACCTCTATTCCAATGAATCCAGGATAGGCTCTGGATCCACCATGACCCTGACCAAGATAAAGGTGTTACTGAAGATGAATAAATGAATGGATGTTTTGGTCAAATTGATTTATCTTCAGAACCTAGCACCTCTTTGTTGGGGTCTGTTCAGCTCTGACTGCTTGGAGAATGCAAAATGGCTATCCATATCCAGTGGGTGCACTTAGTATTTCCATTATGCAAAACCACACAGTATGAAATGTACCAGAGAACAAGACAGCTTATCCACTTTTTTATGCACTAAACTGATGATGGAAGGAAACAGTCCACTTTGTCACTAATAACTGTCTTCTCTAGTGCCTAGTCCAGGTTCTTCCGAGAAGTACAGATAATTGAACGAGAGAAGAGAGTTGTGTCCATGCTAACATGGTTATGCTGCTAATCCCAGTACCCTCAAATTATAAAGCAGTACTTGTGCAATCATTACATCTAGAATACTAATGAGATCATTCAATAACTGACTGATTGAAAATCTGCGGTTCGTTTACTTTTGGTTAAGGCCATGACAAGAATGCATACACTTTAAGTACACACTTTAATTCCCCACTTAGCAAGCGCTGTGATGTTATTAGAAATCTGTGATGCATCCAGAGGGTAATAATTATCTAACATTTACAATAATTCTCAGTGGAACACGATTAAAACGAGCACGGGGGCCGCAATTGGAGAAAAACAGAGGCTGGTTTTCCATGATTCCTTCCTGTTTTAATCCTCATTAAGTATGAATTCAATTTCAGAAAGCATCCGCCCAGTCGTCCCATCATCTCTTAGTGTCTCTGTTTCCTTGGATTAAGCTTATGTTTCATCTTCATTTGTGTCTTTGACAAGACACAGCAAGAACTTTTTTACTTTTCTTTTTTAGTAATTTTTTTCTTTTTAGCTTTGTGTGTGTGTGTTTATAAGAGTAGTATGTGTGTTTGGGATTGGGAGTGTATATAGACGTGTAAAGAATGCTCACAATGAGTGTGATAGAGGGCATGATGAAGGGCAGTGTGGCTGTCGCTTCAAACATTGCACACTCTCACACGTTGAAAGCTTGAAGCTCAAAGAAGCAGCACAAATGTCTGTTTATTTTATTGTCAAATGGCTACAGCGCAACAGCATTCCAGTTATGTGGTGCAACGGTACATTGATATGATGATATACCATAATAAGGAAGTTATACTGTTATGCTGCATTCACACAGTGGCACATGTCATCCAAATCATTATCCACTGGTTAGTTGAGATTCTACTATGATTTATTAATTGACAAATCAAAGGAAAGATGCACGCAATCAATTAGTCAACTCTTTTTTCACCCCCACTTTGGATTCGTCTGATCTCCTTCCAACATTTTAAACTATAATGCACAGCTGGTGTGAAGAAATATCTTACGGCTGTTGTTGGCAAGCTAGCCAACCAAAGTCTGCTTAGTGTCTACTACTAGTGTCTTTCTAGAAGAATTGTTGAGTGATTTATCCACTGATAAATTGTTTGTTGACTGGCACGATTGCGAGTTCGATTCCAGAAGCCTAGAAAGCAAAATTTGCTGCATTCTCTGGGTGGGAGGGATGGTTTTACTCTCTCCCCTGTCAATCACAACAACACTTAGCCAATCATGGGTCTCTGTGAGCTCATGTATGCAGAAGAGGGCAGATATCACTTTCCTCTGAGTGTGTTAGACTGACCCATGACGCAGCATAAGCAGCAGCACAGGGCAGCGTAACACACTCGGAGGACAGCTCTATCTACCCTCTTCCGCATACATGAGCTTACAGAGACCCATGAGTACCATGTCATGGATTGTCATGTCTCAGAGGAAGCATCTTCATCCCCTTCCCTGGTTGGTAGCTGTTGTGTGATAGGGTAGAGCTAGCTGGTGGGTAGGATTTGACCAAATCGGGAAGAAAATGGGGCAAATCCTAAAAAAAATCATCTATGTTTTATTGTTCTGCAGTCAGTACTTAGAAAAAAAGATTGCTTCCTGGAGTGTCATTATACAGAAGAAAATGTGCAAAACCTCTCTTTCCACAAGAAATAATGAAATCTTTACCAGCATGTCAATACAAATGAGATATACAGTATATTACCCGGGGTTATTTCTACTGGTCAGTTTATAGAGGGTAAAATATGGCATAATCTTTCCAGACATGGGAATGCACAGTCGGTAAAAATTACTGACATGACAGATTCAGGCAGGACTAAAATCCCAGGAGATACACTGGTAATAACTACATTACTCCACCTCCACATGTCAAACTAATCCAGTCTGAATGCTTCACATTCAGGGAAATCATGCCTACCATCCGCCCTTGCATTGTTCAGCTGCCTCAATGCTTTGCTTTCATAAATTTAAACAGTGTTCAACTTTATTGTGCCTCACCCCTCCCACATTGCCCCACCTCCTGTCACTGTAGATTGCAAATCTCTTTGATTTATTTAGTTTTTTCAAGAAGTGCAACATGCTCCTGTGCTGTTCATAAACTGCTAAATGCTGAGTGATTCTCGAAACATGTTCACTTTAGGTCATATTCTAGCAGTTTTCATATATTGTATTGTTATGTGACATTAGTGTCATCCTATTAGTAAACAGGAAGCTGGAAACAGACACTAGGACCATGCCAAGGCTTTATTGTATTGTTACACACCTGTTCTTGCAATATTAATTTGACATCGCACAGCTGAGAAATGAGCTCAGGCTAAACAGTCATCTTTTTTTAGTAACTTTCATTTCCAGGTTTCATTCATCAAACCAGACAGCTCATGATTAATAGATATTTCATGTAAGCGCATATGTGTTTTTCCTCTTTCCCCCCAGGTGTTTGACACAACGGAGGTCACATTGCGCTGGTTTAACCCGTTCCTGTCCTGTTCAGGTAAAAATGACCCATTTTAGACTAAATAAGGTGAAGTACTAAGAATGATTTTTCTAACATTAAGCTTGACATGGCTTAGCTCGGGTCCTCTAATAAACATAAAAAGCATCATTAATAAAAGTCTTATTTACTTTAAAGAAATGCTGATTAGGTGATTTTACTCTTAAGAGATTGTTAAGAAATGACTGGGGAAAAAGACCGCAAAATTTTATTCACCAGCTCAGAGGAAGGAAATATTAAAAGGAATAACCAGTGACGTCTCTCGGCTTCTGTTTTGAAAAAAAGACAAGGAATTTTATCTCATCGCTTTGTTTTTCAACCCTGCTGTAATGTTCACTAGGCTCCAGACTGTTGTTTTTAGATTTTACAGCAATCCTTCTGTAACATTCATTCTAAAATCTCTAACATAATCTAATCTTCATCTAGATTTCCATCCATTTTATGAACTTTTTATGAGAAATGGAATGCCTGCTACAAAACGTGTATTCTGCTGCCAGCAGCTTACTTCCATTTATGTAATAATATAATCTCCTGCATAAAACTGCTAAGAGTTTTGCCTTATCAAAAAATTTTCCCAAGAATTTCATATAAATAGCCTACTGATAACGGTGACAGAAACATCTACAGAGTTTATGACAGACAGAAGAGCAGAAATGAATGACATTATGTGACACTCTTAATGCATCGCTCTCAAATGGACAGCTCTGCCACTGTCCTGCTTTTCCTGCAGCTTTTAGGAGTTTCTTTGGAGGTAATAATTTGCATTTTCTGTTAAAAAAAAAGACTCCATTCTAGGTTGATTTTTTGGGGGGCGGTGTCTTTTAAGTATCAACAAATCCACTGAATTCAAATGGTTAAATATTACCGATAATTGCTGTTTCCACTGCAAAAGTGCTACAACAATTTTCACATAAAGTGATGCACTGTGGAAATGTGGGAGTGTAAATAAGAGATGGAGGTAGATTGAGGGACAGGCATTCAAATTGCTTGTGATACTAGTGCGAAAATAAACAGCTGCCAAGTTCATTGTGTCCTTTTATAAGAGCGTTTAGAGGGAGAAAAAGATAACACAAAAAGTCAATATGTAGACGACTGCTGGCAACAAGCCCTGTTAGAACAAACTGGAGCCAAGGACTATTTGGATGTAATGTTGGGTCTCTTTTTAAGGCTTCTTCCTGACACACTTCTGTGGTGCACTAGCCACTTTTAGCATCAGTACTGTGTTTGCTAGTAGTGCACAAGACAGTGACGTGATTAAAAAACATATTGTGAGAATGCTGCTACAATGAACATGCAAATTAGGAGCAAAATGTTATGAGCGACCTATTTAGGTTGTTAAATGAGTTGTTGTTCCTATGAAGGTTGTTCGAGCAGCTCAATGACGTGACGTTCTACATGGTGATCTGTAATTTCCGTCTAGTGCAAAACATTAATCAATGCACACAGCCAGGTCCTAGATAGTGTATATTGTTCTACATTCATTTCATTGGATTTTTTTGAAGGATAAGTGAAAGCGAAGGAGATAACCAGACATGAGACTACAGAGGTGGACAAAAGTTATTAGAATCATTGTTCAATTCAATTCAATTTTATTTGTATAGCGCTTGGACATCGTCACAAAGCAGCTTTACAGAAATAAATGGATTCACAAAAAATATATTGTAAATATTTGTATTTATCACTGTGAATTTAGCCCTATTGAGCAAGCCAGTGGCGACAGTGGCAAGGAAAAACTCTCTGAGATGATATGAGGAAGAAACCTTGAGAGGAACCAGGCTCAAAAGGGAACCCATCCTCATCTGGGTGCCACGGATAGTGCAATCATATATAAAACCCTTCTATTATTGTGTACTATATGGACAAATAGTGCAATTGTGCAACCAATAAATTCATCACAGTTTTTGCAAGAAGTCCGGTTGGTTAAAATCTATCCACTGTCCACTGATGGAGTCCTGAGTACGAAGGTGCTTGTGGCAACCGCAGCCCCAAAGCCACTACAGCAATCGCAGTCCAAGCCATTACAGTACAGCTCCCCATATGCGATCCCCAAGCCATCTCCACAGCCCCCAGGTGGCACCACCCCAGCAAACCAAATGGTTCTTCAGGCCATCCATATGGGGCCACCCCCAGCAGCAGCGAGCGAACTCAACCGATGAGAACTCCAACCAGAAGTAGGGCATCAGGATGGGTCAAGCAGCGAGGAGGAGCAGAAGGGGCATCATTGTTCTGGGCAAAGTGTTCAAGAGTTCATGAGTCAGTAGGAAGTAGCTGTAGCACAAAGTAGGGAGGAGTAATAGAGGACAGATAATTCAATTGGAATTCACAAACCCTTGGCAGCCAGAACAATATAGCTTAACTGATTTCCTGTACAGTCTATTTCATTTGAACTTTGTACAGTCTATTTCAGGTGAACCAATTTCCTAGATTGCTAAGATATAGTTTCAGCTTTCATGTAGCGATGGAGGAGCTGAAAGAGCAAAACCTAATCCAAATACAGATTGGGTTCCACCTCACAGCTCCTGAGTCAGCAGGGCGAGCTTTTGCTCTGCTTACTGTCTGTGTGGAGTTTTGTATGATTTCCCCCAGTCCACATGGGCTTTCTCTGGCTTCTCCAGTGTCCTCCCACCTCCATAAGCATTGCCTTAGGTTGGTTGGATACATGAAACTGCCCCTTGGTGTCCCCTCCAAGCTGTAGTCCTGCCTTGTGCTACTGGATCCACCTCAATACTGACCAGAATAATGTGGTTACTGAAGATGAATGAAATGTTTGAGTTTTGAAATACTGTACGTCTTGACACTTCTAAACAACTTCATCCAATAGTTTGAAAATGAAACTCCATCAGATTACAGGAACACCTTCAAGGTAAGTTGTACTACAGTTATGTCAACACAATCCCTCTAACACTACATAAGCTGATAAAGTAATGGAACAGCCTTCAAGATGACCGAAGGCAAATTTAGAAGGCTAGAAATAGTTACCCGAAAACTCAAGTGAAAAATCCATGTGTAGTGTGAATGATTTACACCTCTGTACCTTCTTAACAACCATAAAGAGATGGCTTCTGCATTGTAGTCAGTGCCATTGTTTACAGCCTAACTGAAGGTTTCATACTGCAACTAATTACATTTCCACATTAACGAAACCGGAAATGTGAGAACAGCAAATAGAGGCGGTTTGGGAGGACTCCCAAATGGAGAGTGAAGGAAAAGCTGCCAATGAGTCCTCAGCATGTGGGGACTTCTTCCAGACTGTTGGAAAAGTAGCCCTGGAGGTTTCTCATGAATCTGCTGAGCGGCACCAAGAGTGTGTAAAGCTTCATCAACAACACTTTGTAGACAAATTGGATTCGTTTAACTAGTGGGTCCCTGCTTACAGTTTGATGGTTTCAAAGTGTGAATTCATTCAAGTGTAGCATTCACTGTGTGATATATCACACAATCCTGTGCATCAGCTAGTATGGTGAAGTTTTTTTGTAATTGTTTTGATGAGAAACAGCTGGTATAGTCAAAGAATACTCATTCTGTTACCCAATGCCAAATTATTCTGTATACCCTAAACAACTTCTTGGGTTTAGGAACTGATGACAACATGGTGTCATGTAACATGTTTAGAAAAACATATCAAGTGTTCCCTTAAAAGTACCTTTGTATCAGTCCAAGTGCTGTGTTTTAAGATATTGATACATGACAGTGACAATGCCTTCTGTTTCAATGGTGACAGTAAGCATGCACCATGCACCTGGACAGTCTATCCACAATTATGCAAAAGAATAAAATGGTACCAAGCTGGGGTTCAGCAGTTAGACTACGTGTTCTCAGTGTGCAAATCATTATCAATGTCCAGAGCATGGATCAGTAAACAAAAAGGCAAAATACTTTGCAATGAGGCAAAGAAACAGCAGGATACATCTAGACAAACTAATCTAACTGACATGGAACACGGAACAGCTGAACACATTAGGGCAGTAAACCAATGGTAACATAGGGGTGCAGACAGGACCAAAACCAAAACAAAAGCACATAAACATAAAACAAACATAACCACATGACGTGAACTCAACATGAAACAACACGAGGAGGAATTCGACATAAGATACACACAGAGAACTGAGAAGCAGTGATGCACCAAAGACAATGTAAAGACAAATATCTTCCCATCTGATGTGATTAGCAACTGATAATGACCCCATTAGTACACCCCTTTTATGCAGTATGTCACAATCCCTATTGTTTTCAGCCAGTAGGAACTTATATCAGCCAATATGGACCTATATTAGTAAAGAATGATGAAAACTGATGAAACAGTAGTGGATTCTGACAGCCTGGTGAGAGTGAAGGGCATTGTGTTCTTTTCCTCTCTTGGAAAATGTCTTTCAATCTGTATTTTTCCTGACTCATGGACTTTTTAATGGAATTGTATTGAGACTCATAGAAAGGTCTTTAAAAAATGAGCATCAGACAAAGCGATCCCACTTATCTTTTCCCATAATGCTTTGCTCGATTATCAGTAACGAACAGACAGAGTTCACGCGGCCGTGCCCTGAGATAAGGATGTGCCCTTTGTGTGTGCGAATAGAATACTAAACACGTCAAGAACAGAAAATGCAATCGAAGGACGCTTCTTTAGTGCTTATACCGATGCAACTGTAACACGCTTGGGGATCATGATAAAATCACATCAAGGTTCAGTATTAATCTTAAGAACTCAAAATATAAAATTTCAAGCTGAATACATGTGGAGAGCACATGAAGCGAGACCATAATTGAAAACATTTAAACTGTGATAGCCCCACTTGTGCCATTACATAATTACATAATACACATACATAATTAATGTAAGCCCCTTTAGTACTCTGCAGTATGCAGTAATCTTCTAGGTAGAATGCAGAGTTTTAATGAGGTGGGACTGTCCATTTCCTTTTATCACCCTGACCAGCATTAAATCATTATCTAATACTCCTTGTCTTTGATTACAAGCATGCCCCCGAGTATGGCTTAGAGCTGTGATTGGACATTGATTGTATTTCAATATGGCACGCCTGCAACGTACTGATGAATTTGGGGAATTGTCTTCACTTCTGTCACAAAGGTCAGGGTTTAATTCTTAAAAAAGCAATCCCCTGAGACAGAGTGATGTAAGAGGGTTTTGCTTTTCAGTATGGAATGTTTGTTCATGTGACTAATAAAAAGCAGTACCGAATTTGTATTGCATTTCAAGTTGCTTCGGTGAACTCAGAGCGTAAACAGATACATAAGAGAAATGCAGTGAAGGTTTGCTTTTCTGTGTGGCATGTTACATGCATGTTACAAATATTTGTTTGCTGGATTTCATGCTATTTTACTTTTTATTATTACTGTTTTTGTATTCTCTATATTAAACAAATATGCCTACTGTCCTGCCTGGTAGCTCTTACTTACATACCCTAGGCCAAATGGACATCTGACATTCACATCACCAGGGAAACCATAAAAAAACAGAGGAACTTGAAAAGAAACCTACAACTGACACAGGCTACAATCCGAGCACACAGATGAACAGTTAAGGGTTAAGGGTCTTGCTTAATGGCTTTTAATGGGATTTAAACACACAATCTTCAAATCACTAGGTCAAAACCTAATTCATGTGCTACTCTGTGTATGAGTGCATATGCCTTTGACCGTCTGTTTATTCTGTGTGAAGGTTATAGTACATAATAGCATCATAAAATGCTTCACATGCAAAAGGGTGCTGTTAAATGACTGTGCAACTGCGGCTGGTGCAGCATTTGCTACAAAGTGCAAATTGGAGATACTCTTAAAATCCTTGCAATTTTTCCATTCCATTCTCTGTACTGCTTATCCTACACAGTGTCATGGGGGGAGCCTGGAGCCTATCCCAGGGGACTTGGGCGCAAGGAGAGGGACATCCAGGACAGGGTGCCAACCCATCACAGGGCACAATCACACACAAACACTCACTAACACACTCTATGGCCAACTTGGAAATGACAGTCAGTCTACAACACATGTCTTTGGACAGGGGAGGAAATCGGAGTACCCGGAGAAAACCCCAAAAGCACAGGAAGAACATGGAAACTCTGCGCAACCAAGGCAGAGGCAGGATTTGAACCCCCAGCTCTGGGGGTGTGAGACAACAGTGTTAACCACGAAGCCACTAAGCCTCCGTGCACCTTCCTGGCACTTTTTTCTTTTATAAATACTGACATACTAATACTATATATCATTTCAATACCAAAGTACATTGTGATGATGGACTTTATAACTCACTGATTTGATTCTTTCTAATTACCTGTTTACTGAATCACTGGTCATCAGTCATACTGTGCAATTTATATATACAGTACTTATACAGATTCTCTGGTTTTCACTGGCGGATTGGTGACGCTAATCAGTTTCCCTAAGCACTTTACCTAATATGGACTGCAAAACATTAAAATAAAGCATTACATCATCAGAAATGTGGATACCTTAAAAAGTCACTCCTAATACTATCTGACTATAAACACTGACAGTGAAGGATCCAGTTGTAATTGTACACTCATCCAACCGAGCAGGTGCCATTTAAAAAGTTATTTTAACAGTGTTTTGCGAGGAGATTAAACAAAACTCGACACAGCAATGCGAGAGCTTCGAATAGTCACTCCTATAAACTATACCAACATAAACACTGACTGTATTATCTAACACTAACAAAAATCTGTGATGACATGATGACCTTCAAGTCTGGGAGACGTAAAATAAACTTTATGGATTTAATAAAACCGCATGGGATTATTGGAGCAGCATTTTATAAGCCATGAACACAATTTTCACAACACTAACCACATAACTACTGAAATAAAAGCAAGACAAGAACAAGGTATCTGTTTATGACATTAAATGCCATATAACACAGCAGCATCAGTTATTAAAGGAAAGTACTGAAATGCTATTAAGAAGATCGCACTTAGCTTATCAAAGCAGCAAAGAAAAACCACCAATGCTCACATCTTTCAAGGTACACAGCATATCACTCTAGCATAATGTTATTAATTATAATTATTTGGGTATTCCTTACCAATGTGTAACGGTTTAATAATGATTTAATCATCTCTAAATTATATTATACTATATATGCCACTATATCCAGTGATATTTACTCTGATTATACTGCCAAATTTTACAACCGTTACTTCAACCTGGACTATTAAATTGTACATCATGATTTTTTTCAAAAGTGGTAAATCGCAACCGATATCGAAACACATCCACTGTGTATCGTCACAACAATATATCGTCACATCCCTTTTTGAGCTTTTGAGCATTAAAATAATGTCAATGCACTCCTAAAGCAGTAAGGCCAAAGTTAAACTTCAGTCCAAGTTCACTCAGTCACACACGGAACTTTCAACACCACCGTCTTTCACTTGACCTTCGTAAGCCCTAAGATCCTCTCTGATCCACTCGTAAAGCTCTAACTGCTGCTCACAGATTTCTCTCCGAAAGGTCAAATGGCTGACAGGCGATGAAACAGAGCTGTTTGTCCATCTTCAGAAATGCGTACCAGCACGCCTCAGGTTCACATTAGGAACGTTACAATGACTGCACATCGCAAGCTATAAATCATATTACATAGATGATTCTGTGCCTGACAGTAACAAGATAGAATACAAGTGTGTGTGTGTGTGTGTGCGTGTGTGTGTGTGTGTGTGTGAAAACCCCTGTGTGTGATTAAGCACTGCTTCCAGTGTTTTAGTTTCCTGGGCAGTGTTCCAAATGCCACCCTCCTTCTTATTTCCTACAGCAGAGAATTATGTGCACAATCTAGCACACTACTAGCCAACAAATTAGACCAGAGAGCTTTATGCCATGCTCAAATGCTCAGGATTTCACAAAAAACCTTCACAAAAATGTTCCTAAGGGCAGAAATCCTGAAAGTTGTTTAGCAGTTTAGATAGTGATACCACCAATAGTTTTGTCTCATTTTCAGTATCAGTGTGTCTTCACAATGTGAAACCAATCATCCACTAATTAACAGCTAGCTAAGCTTATGTAACATAGGCAGCATTACTGTGTAATATTAGCAAGAGAGAAAAATAGCTTAGACTACAGCTTGCATGAAAACTACAGGCCAGTAATCGAGCAGTGATGAGCTAAAAGCCTAAATATGAAAGAAAAACACGTGCTAAGTATAAGCTATATAAGTGCTAGAATACTGTCACGTTAAGGTAACTGTACCACACTTGGTTTATTTTTCTACCTTTATAAAATTAACTAACTCACTCACATAGGTCCGTATTCAGAGTTGAATTACGTTCGTAATCAGACCTCAGCCGTAACTACTTAACAGCGATTAAGACAGTTGTGGGATTTGCCTGCCCAGGACAGAATTTGCTAAAAACAGAGGCATGTCTTAATTATGTGTGATTCTGACCTTGGACTTAAGCTCATTTTTCTTGCATGATAATGACTCTAGCAAGCAGAAGTATTAAGTCCAGAGCCCCGTCTGACAGTTTGATGTAACCACAACAGCGAAGGTGAAAACTGAATTTTTGAGAGTTATGTCATCACATTTTTTTCATTTCATTTACTAGTTGGAATGTTAAGTCTTTTCATCAATTTAACAGCAGCCATGCTAGCAAGCTAGAAAAGTTGAGGCTAGCAGAGTTCTGGTGTTCGCCTTGTGACAAACCTATATTATTCACAAGCAGTCTGATGATTGGACAGTTAAGAATTGGGATTGTTGAAAATGGAAACAAATATCCAGCAAAAGTTTTCTGTCAGATCATACGTGGGGAAAAATGTAACCCATGACTAATGTGTGTTATGTGCTACTAATTCAATTTGGTTTAGTACTGTCAAAGCGAATTTCACTACTTGAATTCTATTCATATTTGACTTTAAATTTACACATTCGATGACGTTCAACATTTAGTCGACTAACACAAGTCTATAGAAACAGTTTTGCCGAATGATTTGAGTCACTTTACTTTAGAAAAGTCATCTGTTAATAAGCTCTAGCTACTAGCAAATACAGGCAGGGAATTATTGTAGCGCATGATGATTCGAGTCGCTTTACGTAAGAAAAGTCGTCTGTTAATTAGGGCTGGGTGATATGACAAAAATATCATAGCATGATACTTGGAGACATTTCTGCGATACACAATATGTATCATGATATACAGGTCTGCTAACAGTAGTGTTGCATTACTTTTTTTAAAAATTCAGTTCGAGAATACTTTTATTTAACGTCTATAAAAATAAATTATTGACAAAAATTATTTTTAAAAAATTACGTTTTACATTTACAATTTTAAAATCTACTTAGAAAACTTTAACATCAAGTCGGTTGCGTCCGATCAGATTTTGTAAGAGATATAAAAAAAATTAAACGTAAGTAAAAGATTGCAATATCACAATATCTCAGATGTATATTGTGACATAATTTATCGCGATATCAATATTATATCGTTTATCGCCCAACCCTAAAGTTAATAGGTGCTAACTCCTAGCAAATATTAGCACAGGATGCAGGGAATTTTCATAGCACAAGATGATTCGAGTCATTTTACATAAGAAAGTTGTATGTTAATAGATACTAACTACTAGCAAATACTAGCACAGGAGGAGGATTTATTAAGCGCAAGAGGCGGAGTTTGTCAGAATAGATTTTTTTTTTTTGGTTTATTGATGGACTGCTGTTCCATGTTATAGGTGTACACTCCTGCCTACTGTACAGAGTAACTCATTTATGTTTCAAAAGTGGGGCTCAATCAATCAGTCAATCCGTCATTAAGTCGGTCAATCAATAAGCCCTGCCCACTAAGCAGTCTGGTAAAAAAAATAATAATAAAGCACAACATGGGGTACATTCACTATGCCATTCTCCTAAGCAGTGCCCTATACAACCAGCCCTGAATCCAGACCACATTAGAGCCAAGAGTCTTAGGGGTTCAAACGTTCAAGAATGTAGAGTTCAGGATTTAGTTATTACATTGTAATTATCAGAACAATCGAGGACAGCATCTCAGAGTCTCACACTGAGTTCTAACTGTCTCTTTCTGTTACAGAGATTATGTTAAGGTCATTTTGAGCTGAGAAGAACAAGGTGAAATAAGTGTGCTTTGGAAAATGGCTAGTGTTTGAAAATGCAAAGCAGAAATGTGATGGTAATGGCATCTCATTCCCTCTAGCTCTGATTTCCACTCCCACCTGCGCACACACATCTGCCTTCGGGAAGATCCTGTTATGTCGCTTTGATACTCTCAAGCTCAAAATGACCTGAAAACCATCTCTATAATTTAAAAAAAAAAAAAAAAGGATTTTAAGCAGAGGCATAAAGCTGATGAAATAATTATTTTAGTACTGATCCGCTTTTAGTACAATGCTAAAACAGGTCAAGAGAAAAAAGCGTTGTAAATTATATTGTGTAGGAATGTGGTGCTAGCAATTTATCACCGTTTATTGCCCTTTTACATTATGCAAACATTTGATGTGAAGCTAATATTAACCCTTTCTTAAGCTAATCAGCATTACGCTGAGAATCATCTGTTTTGCCTGTTATACTAACCTAATGCTTTCTTGCTACATTACACGAATTAACATAATGATAACCATATATGGCTATGTTATGCAAAATAATTAACAGCATGCTAACTTTAATCCCTCTGTATATGTGTGTGAGTGTTGTGTGCGTGAGAAAGTAATCCTTCGCCTTACTACACTCACACAGTGTGACGTCTGAACAAGAGGAAGGAAGTTTATAATGCATCAAAAATCTTGTTATAAGGATATAAGAAGATATGCAGTCTCTGTGTCTCTCTCTCACGTGCACACACACACATACACGCACACACACATCCTGAACAGGCATCGAATGCACTCATCTCCTAACAGGAAAATGGAAGTCTCTCTTTCTCAGTCTTAGTAATGTGGATGATTTTTATAAACACAAAATTAGAGTTGCACATGAGGAAACAGGCGTATGTGTGCATTTGTGTGTGTGTGTGTGTGTGTTTTGGGGCGGGGATTGGTGAGTAGGAGGGTCACGCGTAACAATAAAAACAACAGGTGGAAATCAATCACGCTAAAACATGGTGGATTAAACAGATTGAAAATTGATCAGGGTTGTAAACCTCACCTCAGCTCTCATCCAATCAATACACAGCTGCCTGTCCTTTTCTCCTCCTGCTCTCTCCCACACACACACACACACACACACACACACTCATGCATATATACGACCCACCAGGTTTTAATTAACTGCTCACTCCAGGGCTGTGATTACTGATGTTTTAAAGATCAGTAGTTTTCTCAACATCTCACTTGTCCCTGATTTGAATTTGCTGCACTGTGAAATTCAACCAGTCAGTTTCTTGGTAGTGCGACATGATAGATCAAATATAGATAGAGCAAATATCAATTTCAATATCAAGTATGGACAGTTTCTGAAGAATTTCACATGGATTTCAGAACTGAGCATAATGATATCTGTCATTACAAATCAATTACTGTGCATTGTTTCATCATGTTACTTGTTTATTATTTGGTATAAATGTTAAGTTGCATGAACGTAGTCCTATCAGAATAAACATTATATAGTTTACAATAAAGTTCTAAAAGTATTATTATAACAATGTCCTGCTACATTGAATAACATTACGCTAATGTTAATAATACTACACTGAATTTATATAATTCATTCATTCATCCCAGAAAAACTGGGTGCAAGTCGAGATATTTCACCCCGCATGGGACGCCAGTCTTCTGCAAGACACCATGCACACACCCGGGGCAATTTAGCATAGCCAATCCACATAACTGCTGTTTTTGGACAGTGAGAGGAGACCAGAGAACCTGGAAGAAACCAATGCAGAAACAGGGAGAACATGTACACACAGAAACCTGAACTCAGGATTGAGCCGGGGACCCTGAAACTGTCAGGTGTACCTGTTGTGCCTCCGTGCCACCCTAATTTCACCCTAATTATAGTACATTTCAGTAACCAAAAGACATTTTAGAGTAACAGTAACAACAGAAGATATTAAGAACTCACAAAAAACACACTTCACAGTAGATATGTACATGAGATTGTTTTCTCTGTGCCATTCATGCCAGCTCCCATGGTTGTGATTTTGTTTGCATATTTATTGGTTGATGATATTTCCCAAAATATCAATATAATGTTTCCATCTGATTGACAGTAAAACCTGCTTGCAATTGTTTTGTTGGAACCTGTGGAATCCCAGTCCCGATTCAGAAAGTCTAATAGAGAAGTTAAGGGTAAGGTAGCTGAAAACAGGTATCAGCTTGAAAGATGGACAGTATTGAAGATTTCAAAAGTTGTACAGCCACTGTTAAGAAGACACCCAAAGCTATGGAGTTTAGATGGAGAGAGGAACAGTGAGAGAGCCAGGTATGTATATAAATCACAAAATCAGTGGACCAAGAACTGAGCCTTGAGGATCCCTTGTGGACTGTGTAAAGCCTCTGTAAGTAAGGAGAAGAGTCATAATATAGTTTTTTGAGAGATGATGAAGGTTGTCAAGTAAAACTTTTGCAACTAAGTGCTTGGTGAGAAGTGGAGTGCCAGAATTTTGAAGTTTATTGAGATACTGATACCACTGAGGGGGGAATTACAGTAATCCAAGCAGCTAGAGACAAAGACAAGGTCTGAGCTTTGCAGTGTTTTCACTATGAAGGATGACTGAAATAGGCTTGCAAAAAGAAAAAGAAAAAGAAATAGACATGTCATCATTTTCAAGGGTTACAAGGTTTTTGATCTCAGTCTATTGAACTGGGTGATAATGTTTGTCATCCTGGTCTTAATTTCCAATAGACATGTCAGAGTCAGACATATCTGAGAGGGAGAATATAAATGACAAAATCAGTAGACCAAGAACTGAGTCTTGAGGATCCCCCTTGTGTAACAATGGAGATTATGAAGCTGGAGCCAGACAGAGTGATGAAATGTGTACTGTCTCTCAGATAAGAGGTAATCCAACCCCATGTGGTGCCGACAAAGCTTAGTTCACGGATTAGAATGGCATACTGTGTGAAAGGCTGCGCTCAAGTATAATAAACTGAGAATGTTGAGAATTGCAGATGGAGCCAAAGTAAATAAGTCATTGATAACTTTAAACATGACTGTCTGTGGGGTATAGAATGGCTGCAAACCAAGCTGGAAAGGTTCAATTGGCAATGGCAAAGGTTAACACTGAACAAAATACAACTTAACATCACAAAGGTGTAAAATATTTGCCAATGTTTCTTTTTTCCTACACCTCAACACCCTTCTCCAAGGGCAAAAACATACTCTCACTGGCAACTTTAATAATCACACCCCTGCATATTCATGTATAGAGAGCCAGCACAATGTACTATGCAATGTAAATATAGGTCAAGACATTTGATGTTTACATTTTACATCAGAATGGGGAGAAAATGTGAAATAAAATCTGTAGTCTTATATTCCTGTTCTTGGCTGAGAGGATGTGGTCTTTTGCTTCTGTAGCCCGTTTTCTCAAGGTTTGGCAGGTTGCACATTCTGAGATGCTTTTCTGTTTAGAGATCAGCAGTTTCTGAAATACCATCTGGCACTAACAACCATGCCACAGTCAAATCACTTTTTTTCCCATTCTGATGTTCGATGTGAACATTAACTGAAGAGCGTGACCTGTATCTGCATTGCATTATGCATTGCGCTGCTGTTACATGGATAATTGCAGGAATGTGCAAGTGTACTTTTGTTCCTAATAAAGTGGATGGTAAGTGTATGTTTGCCATTATCTGACAAAGAGTCCACAAGCAGCAGCAATGAATGTGTCATCCTTCTCTTAAGCAAATAGAATAATAACACTGACACTAGCTACATACAAATGCAGTTATACCTCTTCCTATACTAGAGCTCAAGCTGTGCAATGAATTGTTTTGCAATGAGAAACACTACGGATGAGTTCACAGTGCTACTGCAAGTGTACACCAACCCTGACAATGACAAATTGACAAAAAATAAATGACAAATCACTGTAGTTTTTTTGTGTTTCATTATTGTCTATTATATGACTAATGGAGTTGAAATCATGTGAACCCATAAGCAAGCATTGGCGTTTCCCACTAAAGTGCCGCTTGCCTGTTTTTGTCCACCTCACTACTGACACGCGCACAGTCTTCCATAAAATCCACATTATTAGTAAGTGCTATGCTGTTTATGATACAGCTCTTTGTTCTCAGAGTTATCAACAGCTCAGCCATTGTCGACAGGTTGACATCACATGACGCATCGTTGCAGTACAGCAGCGCTGGTCTTGACATGCAGTCTGTCGTACAAACGTGTATGAGCTCATTTTAAAATTATATAATAAGGCTTTTTGTGCAAAACAATCCTGTTTGATGTGCCTTAAATGTGTACAGTCAGTGAGCACAGGACTAACTGGTTAAATAGGACGGTAAAATAATACATGGTAAAATCAACTGGGTGTCAGTTTTGGAGGACGTAATACCATTAACACTTTATAGCTATATTTTGCTATTGAGTTTATAATAACTTTAAAACTTATTGGGCCTCGAAAATAGTTCACAGGAGCACTTTCACAAGAAATGAGGCATTCATAAAAATTCAGAAAAAAGTTTAGATCTTATGAAATCTTCCAAGTTTGTGTAAATTTACACTAATAAAGAGACTCACTAATGAGAACTTCGACTGATAGGCTTCAATTTGTATAACTGCTGTGTGTTACTGCAATTTAGATATGGATTACATCTATCAAGCCTAAATCGCTTATTTATTTTAACTGCACACACAAACACAAAAAAATGAACGTTTTTTTGAAACTTGGTCATTTAATATTATAGTTCGTATTTTTGGCCTATGAAAACATTTACACACAACTTTACTAAATGATTGATAAATAAGGCCCAATGTGTGGTATTGTTTGTCATCTGCTTTTCAACTGTTGAATAAGATTTAAATGGCTAAGAACACTGAAACTACTAAAACTCTAGAAATGTGAGCGTGGCTTCTTGTATATCGTGTTGTGACCCACCCCCCCGAAAACTACCGTGTAATAAAGCAAAGTGTTGTGTGGTTACGTAGTGCATATTAAAATCCTTTCATAATCCACATGCTATTTTTTGCTTTTGAGTCACTGCAGCTGACGCATATATTTCAGTGCATAGACAGACACACACACACACCAGCCCTGGTAAGCCCTCTCACACTTAATAATAATAATCAATAATAAGAAGAATGATACATAGCGCTTTTTAATACACTTACAATGAAAAAAATATCACAAATAAGACATCAATAAGCGCAGAGTGAAAACACTCTTTATGAAGACAAATTCCTGCCTCTTTATGAAGACAGATGCCTTATGGGTAATGTGACTAGATGCACTACAAGTAATGATATTAGCAGTCATGCCTTCTTTAATGAGATGAAATGGTTAAAAAGCGCACATACAAATATCAAATAATTGGTTAATATCAAATAATTGGTTAATATCAAATAATTGAGTTGGTTACCAATAACAAACACTGAGATTAGTTTATTTAAATTCTGAAATGATCAGAAAAATTCAAACTTGTAATTTATCAATGTCAAAATGCAACCTGCATGAATAGCAATTGCCCTGGCTTCTTTTAGTCTAATGGTACGCTAATACACCAATTAGCCCAAGCTAAGAGCTTCCTCACTCAGCTTCCTCATTCACAGAAGGAAACTGAACGGGGGGAAAAATATAGAAAACTGATAAAGGAAGGAAAAAAGATCAGCTGAGATTAATTTAATCTTCTCTTATTTTTATATTTATATTTAATGTACTTTAATCTTAAACTATATCTATGTGAGAGTCCAACAATATTAGCAATTAGTGTGGCTCCTTCTAAGCTAACACATTGTAGTTTATGTCATATGTCAGATGCATTATGGGTGAGATGACACTTCCTGGTTTTCGCTACAGGAAGTAGCCTTCATAGGATAGCCCTACTTCAGTTACATCAACAACAACCGTAGTGAGTAGAAATGGTTCGCTATTTGAACAAAGCCAACCTGCAGAGTTCAACCTCAAGTTTGTGTAGCTGTTCCTTCCTCTTCATCGAATGGTCATCTGGCTCTGACAAACACCTCGCTGTCGACTAAATTTGCACAAACAAGAAAACACTCATCATTCGCACTACGAGTGTTAACTCAGCTCTCTATTCACTAGAAATAGGGCTAAATAACAGTAGCAAAACAATGCAAACAGTGATGAAATTTTTACTAACTTTTGTACCTATCCAGTTAATGTTACCTTAAGCTTAATGAATTCTTCCATGAAAAAATTCCTCTCATTTATTCAGCCCAGAATCCTTCATTGCTAACTGTTTTCCAACAATTCTGAACATACCTTGATGTTTAAACTTGGCAGCATTGACAAAGATTAAGTGAACAGTATTTTAACTGCAAGCGAAGGTTATACTTGTCAGAAATTCCTGCTCTCAGCACTGTTGTGATTCTCTGCATGATTATCATTCGTTCTCTGTTGTATATCTTTTGTGATGTGCCTTTGTTTTGGTTTTGGTAGCGTCTCTGCCACTGTCATGTTATTGGTCTGTTACCTAGTGTGGTCACCTGTTTGGTGTTAACGCTTGATGAAATTGTCTGCATATAACCTTTCGTGTCTATGTTGCAAACTCTCAATGAACATTCTGAACGTTACCAAAACCGCAGTGTCTATGTTCCAAGGTCTAGTTCATGTTAATTTGGCTTATTGATTTGGATATGCCTGTGACAACCCTGTCTGTCTGTACCTTGCCCCCTGATATGTTTCATGACCATGATTTCTAGTCTCTGACTACCATACATTACACTATGACACAATTGTTTGCACACTACAGCTCTTTATATCTGTTTTTTTAATATATTCTGTTTATGCATATTCATATTCTACATTTCATTCCTCTAAAGGCTGCTAAACCTTTTTACATAATAGTCTACTAGCTTTTATTTTATTATATTCTCTTTTTTATGTATCATTGTTGCACTGTGGGACGAGGCACTAAGGAAAAACATTTCACTACATTACATCACATGTATGTAATATGTATGTGACAAATAAAGACCCTTGAACCTTGAATCTTACAATAATGAAGCCAGTGTTTCTGTGGTAAACAACCAGAAATCTTTTTACCCTTCATTTATTTACTTCTGGTTTGAATAAATACTCTTTAGAATGAGTTACTCAGTGAACAATGAAATTAGTATTTTAATATAAACATACAGTATAAATACATGCTTCTTTTAAAATAATTATACCACACCACTTGTTTGTTGCATGTGCATTATGGGTACTGTGAAATGTCAAATATTATGAGTAAACAAAATGGGCTTTGTTGGCTGAGTAAGACATTCACAATGAGTCTACTATAGTGCATCTGTCATAGAGATGGGACACAGTTTCAAACAGCCCCTCATTAGCTTAAAAGAACTTCCCATCCTATTTTGTAGATGCGTATTGGGTAATGTGACAAGACATCGGCATTGGGTAATGAGTGCCTAATGAGTGCTAGCAGCCCTGCCCTTTTTTTGTGGGTTGATATTGGAGGAAATGTTCGGGCACAGTGCCTCAGTAATGGATGCATTAGACTCACAGCTTGCTGCTTCTTTCAATATAGATACATAACACAGAATATTATAAACACCGATGCAATTTCCTGAACTGCCTAATCAAAATAACTAATACAGTTATAAAGAGAGTCAAAAATCGAATAAATAAAAATATATAAAGAATTACAGCCATAATATTAGTAAATATTTTAACATGTAATATTTAATATAAAGAAAAAAACGCTCTTTCGGCTGCTCCCGTTAGCGGTCGCCACAGCGGATCATTGGTCCGCATATTTGATTTGGCACAGTTTTTACGCCGGATGCCCTTCCTGACGCAACCCTCCCCAATTTAATGTAAAGAAAATATCCAATAAATAGTTTTTATTTACTTATTTAGTTAGTTAGTTAGTTAGTTAAATGTTGCTGCATGATTAAGAAATATAACACAAATGTTAGATACACCATTTAGCAATTTTTTAAGAAAAACTCATCAAACAAAGAAATAACTCTATTAAGCCTAATATTAATAGTGTAAATTTTTAAAAATAAATAATATCAAATGTAATTTATAGAACACATTTGCTTTATTGTTTTTATTTCAGCAGAACAGACTGACCTGTGATTTGCTGCAGTGGAAAGTGAACTTTAAATAGCTTGCAGTGTGTATGCAGGATTATGCATGCACACACACATAAACACACACACACCCACAAACACACACTAATTTTACTAATACGCCTTTAAGCGTGCCGTCATGGCTGACTTACTCTCCTGTACACTGTGATTCAAAACTCACTGAGGTAAGGACAGGCACAAAGACACACACACACAAACGTACACACACACAGATGAAATTTTCATATCACAATTATGCTTTTATAACAGCATGATAATATGATCATAACACTGCCATGTTTTTTCAGTTTCAAATTTACTCTTACTTGGTGAACAGAATTACTGGATTGTCTTCTCTGATAAGGACACATGGGACATATGCTGCTTCAGTTCTGTCCAAAATAGAGACAGCTGTCCTTCCAAATGGGTCAGACTTTATCTCACTGCCCTACTCCTACCTAGGCAGCCTCCTCCCCAATCCAGACTGGAACACAGGAAAGCGACCACATTTTTAAGGTATATGATATCAGTATTGCATGCACTGAATATCATACAAATTATGAGCGCATGCCTGGACACACGCATACATACCAAAGTAACCAAAATGACTCTTCATGTTAACCTGCAGTAAACAAAAGTGAACCCATACACAAATCATACATGTACATTGCTATATCACGGCTTTTAAATCATTGCTTCATTGTTTGTACCTTTTTGTCAGTACTAATTTAGTGCTATTTTCATAGGACATCCTCTTTTAACCACATCTTTTGTCAATGCAAAATGGAATGCAAAGCATTGTGGGAAATGACAGAGTGAGAGAATGTAGCAAAGGGACACAGAGGTAGGATGTGTGCTATTTTCTTTATTCGTAATCACTTTGGTTATTAATGGTAATGTATAAACCGTCAGAGATTAGCTACTAGATCAATATAAATGCCTGTATAATAAAAATTGTGTTTGACATAATTGCAATGTATTGTTTACATAACTGCAAAACAATAAGAGTCATTGCTGTTAACATTGAAATGAGCTGAACAGTATATATATTTATATATATATGTATAGTGTTACTGTATATATTAATTACACAACACTAAAATCTATTCAAAAATATTAACCTTAAGGGAAAATGTGCAAGAAACTGACCTGGGGACATTTTTTAATGCTTTATGGCATCGGTGGTTTATGATATTGTAAAAGATAAAGGCTTGCCTAAACTCTTCTAATGTCACTGGCGTTGATAAATGGTAAGAAGCTTTTGGAGCCAAGGCTGTTGAAAAAGTGTCCACTCACACAAACCACAGGCACTTGAGTACTTGAGTGAACAATGTCCTTAGTGCACTAGTCACTTTAATTGCAAGTAGTGTGTTCACACAGCGGAGTTTAGTGAGAGGTAGTGCACTATCAATAACAATGACATTATAGTACTGCCAAAAAATGAAGCATGGAGCGCTGAACACTTCCGAAACTTGACGCTCACAGCCTGGGGCCAAGCCGTCAGATGGCAGTGTGGTCTGAAATTTTCAAAATGGCCGGCACAGTGTGAAAACATGAGTGAAAAGCATGGCAGTCTTTTTGCTGAGCCGGTCCACCCTGATGTCACTACGTACTTTAAATGGACTGATATTGAAATCATTATTTATTAGGCCTTAAAAATATTATAATAAAAAAGGCTAAAGCTAGCTAGCTTGTGTTAATTTACTTATTAAATAAGCTAGCTAGCATTACAATGATGAGCTGTGATTGGAGTACATTGTTTTACATAGCACTATAAATAGTATCTAATAGTGCCTAGCTAGCTAAGGAGTTAGCTACTATTACACTACAAAATGAGGTATTAAATAAGCTGGCTACCTCTACAGTGTAATTTGGAATTTGGATAGGGTTCTCATAGCTCCTTCATTAGTGGGACAACACATGAAAAATAACACCAACATAATTATAAATATAGAAACGTTCAAGTCAGCAAAAATGGTTTAATTGCACAACTTTCCGCAATTACTGAGAAAATGATCAGCACTAATCACACCTTAAGTCCTTTCCTACATCTATTCACATACTAATCAGCAGAGTTAATGAAGTAAAGAAGCAAAGTTAATGAAATGTACATAAATATGAGACCGTGCCACTACCACTAAAATCCCTCACTAAGCAAATTCAATTAAAAGAGTTCTTCAGTTTACATGCAATAAGCTAATGATTCATGTGAGTCCTACAACTGATGAAAGGTCTATATATGTTTCATGCAGCCTTGTTTTGGGTTGAAAGCATGTATTAAAAGCAATCAAGCCCTACAGGAGTCGTTTTGCACCATCAGCAGTGGGACTTTCTCATCATTGACTCAGACTCAGAAATGCCAAAAACCATGAACTTCAAATCAAAAAGTGCTTAAACCTCACTGTCATAATTTGCACAGGCTTTTATTTAGTCTATTGCACTGTTCGGGTGAAAATGGCAGTTTATATCCTCAAGCTTTATGTGTCCTGAATGGCACAGAGAGACCTACAATGCCAAAATTTCCGGCTTGTGATAGAACAGTTTTATCTGTACTATCTGTACATCATCATATATTTTCTAACTCTGTGAATATGGAAGCCTATCTAACCATTTTTTCCATAAATACATGGGCAATTTTTCATATAATTACTATCATATGCTAAGTTATATAAAGTTTAAAATGAACATATAAAACGCATCACTTCCAGTGTTTCCATACAATTCTGGCAAATTAAATTTTCTTACAATTCTCGTACATGAATTTCCATATAATTCTGGCAAATTAAATTCTCTGATAATTCCCATATATGAATTCCCATACAATGCTGGTGAATCAAATAATTACATTTAATTCAAAATTTATGGCAATATTTATGCAGGGAAAGTTACGCATACTCAGAGACACGTTACAACTTCCAAGATGAGGCTTCAGTAGTGTATAGACCATCACCTTTGGACACAAGCACATACCATGAAGAGTGAAAAAATGAGGAATAGAAAATTGCAGACTGTCACATGCAAAACAATATAACATAAAAGCAATAGATTCAAAAATTAAAAATAAAAAAGAATCATACAACATATTGCCAATGTATTTCTGCATGAATAACCCTAGTCATAATTCAAAATTTGAATTTAACCATATGGCTTCTGCCCTTGTTATTCGGCAGCTTATAAAATAGCACTTGATCCAGCACACCCTATTATTTTTCTTTTTTTTTTTATATTGTGCAGTAAGTTAGCTGTGCGCACTTAATTAAGACACAAGGTAAATCAAGGTCATAAAATCGTAATGTGTGCACAGGATATAATCTATTTTTAATTTGCTTCTAATTTGCTAATTTTATTTGCCAAATTAATAAATTGATGCCAAAAAATAAAGCCTACTAAAAAGTTTTGGTTGATTTGATGTGCTCTGTTGTAAAGAAAATTTGCAGATGGTTTGAAGGATAAGCTGACCAAACTCTCATCTGTTTCACTTACAGCTAATTTAAGTTTATTCATAAAATAATCGGTCCTTTTGCTGAGACGAGATGCTGTCCACTGTGAGAAAAAATAACTTTTCATGGACAATTCTATTAAATAATTAATATTGTTATATTTATATATTTAACATTGGCAGCAAATGACATTCCATAGTATTTTTAAAAATTGTATTAACAGCCCAAACATGAATTTCAGAGTGACATATTGTGGTTACTTTAAACCGTCAGACAAAGTAACACAATTCTTAACACATCCTACTTGTCCTAAATAACGTCCTAAGCCTGTGTGACATTATCGAAGAACTGGATGCGTTTTGGGCAGATATTGCATCGTTTATGAAAAAGACTTCCATTACTTATTAGCTACATTAGCCTCATACCTTCATTCCAAAGCTCAAGAAAGCAAACATCAGGCACCAAATATGTCTTGGCTGATAAACTACATTTGATGTATAAGGAGAACATTGTGTACATTTCATTTCGGGCCAAACTGCTCCTTGTAAAGGAAAGTTTATAAAGTTATTCTACAAAATACTCTTAAAGGCTTGGAGAAGACATTTATGCAAATCCTAGCAGATGATGTCTGCAGCTTAATAGCTACATTTATTCTGCCTGATCATTCATGCAATGTGATGAAGTATTTTAGCTTGAGTGGCTACCTAATCACTTTCCATAATCATCTTTGTGCGGTTCAGAATAGGACATGCAAAGAGTGAAGTGACTTACTTGTCCTTCACACACACACACACACACACACACACACACACACACACACACACACACACATTTGTACCTTCCTGGCATCATTACTTATAACTTGACTTTGTATTGACAGTCGACTAAAGTGTGTGACTGAGTGACACAACACAATTCGCAAGTCACAACTCAGACTGTTGTTTTGTTTCATATGGAGCTGACAAACACTAACCCCGCACCTCATGATACCTCCACCCCCTACCCATACCTTTACATGTTTACACAGCAGGTAGAGCAGCAACAATCCTTCCTTATTTATGATCAGGAGAATGTTTTCTTGTGGTGCTGAGTGTACTAGTGTGTGGTAGTGTGTGTTACAGATGTATTTTATCCAGTATACCTACAGATCTATCCCCAGTATAACTTTCATTTGTCGGTTTAATGGATGTATTTGGACTGAGTGCTCTGAAAAGTCTTGTGGTCTGTGGCTCGTAAGTGCTTTTTGTTCCATTTAGTCCTGATGCAAAATGCAGGATGTGGGAACACACAGCACATACAGACAGACAGACAGACACACACACACACACACACACACACACACACACACACAGACAAAGAGAGAGAGATTTGCCTTTGCAACCGGAATGCTGTGAGATCTGTAATGCATCATTTTAATTTTCAATTTTACTGATGGCTGATGGAATACATTTTCCTCCTGCATCATACTATTATGAGATAAATCTCTAAACATGAACTTCTGAGAACAACAACAAAAAGCTAAAGAGGATTGTAATGCTAATCACGAACACACTTCTTTTTTTTATTAGATCGATGAGTCTTGGTGAGTTAAAAGGTAGCGAGTGAATTCTCTGTGCTTTTATTCTAGAAGAGCTGAATATATTACGAACATAAAGGACAGCTCTGACATCCAGCTCCTCTTTCATCTCGTCATCCAGCTCTGAGTGTGCTGGTGAAACAGAAATCCCTTTTAAGGAGGTTTAAGAACAATGAGGTCACCTCATCAAATCTGCATCAAAACAAATTAGATGCTTACTGGGGTTCATGTTTTAATGCATCCCAGTATAATCTACATTTCCTTCAGGCTATTCATAATATACAGTACATATATATTAAATCCAGACAGATTTCCAGGAAAATTGGTTCACTTGGAGTGTGTCCCAAACACACCCTAGTCAACATATATATAAGGAACCTAGTTGATAACTACTTTCATATATGAATGAACCTGAAAAATTACCAGGGATGAGAATCAATCATAAAGAAAAAGTCGATAGGAAGGTGCTGGTTAAGATTGTCTGTAGCTCCCATTATATTCAACTGATTTTTACAATTTTTGCTTTTGTGACAGATATCACACGTTGCTGCATGTCTTAAGTGATGTATGCGAGGAATAAAACACAACAGGGTAAGCTGTTTTAGGAAGAACGATCATTGTAACTATATTGTAACTAGGCAAAAAGTCTGACGTTCTTTAATAAATAAAATTACCATTGGCAGATTACTCTAGTATAAGAGAAATAAACCACTTCGGAATGTGCTGTTAATGAAAAATAATCAGCTTCAGGGTGGTAATAATAACCAGGGCAGCATCACACCACTCCTTCGTTGATTATTTTCCAAAAATAGTACTTCCCAAAGTGTTTAATTTCTCTTATACTATAAAAATGTATAGTTTATAGTCATGTTTAATGTTGTGAAAAGTCCACAGAACAGGTTAGTCCCTGTTCCAGATTAGATCCAGGTTAGGCCCTCACCAGACTCTCTCTCCAGACCAGCTTTGAAACCACATAGTGCTCCTGAAGACTTTCCCGTTTCGGAAAACTTATCTCTTAATGTCAGATGGAACTACTCTCAGAGCTGTGCTGTTGTAGAAAAAAATAATTAACACTTTCTGACCAATCACAATCGAGAATTCAACAGAACTTATCTGTCGAAAGTTCATATTCCAGGAATTGGCACTTATGTCACAAGATGATGTAAAATTAAAGTATAAGCTTCATGTAAATACACATTTACAACAACATTTTCATTGTAAATTAAGCAAGCAAAATAATGTAAGCTCAAGCTAACATGAGAGAAACCTCAAGCTAGTTTAGTTACCTCATGATGCACACAGCCTAGCTTACAAACTAAGTCAACGGTGCTTAGTCATAAATAAAATCTCAAATCTAATCTTAACAATCTTCACATGACCTACCAATTACTACAATACTAGCTAAGAACTAACGGTGAGTTAAAAGCATTAAACAGTAATAAGCAGCAAACCCACTTTACCAGTTTACCTTAACTCCTGCATAAAGCAACTTATGAAAACACCCATATTCCCAGAGCCATCTCCTGTTTAAATCTGGAAAGGAATCTTCACAAATCTTCGAAAAATTTTCGTGGATGCTCTGAGTTCAATTCACCTCTAGAAAGTCACCCCCAGCAAGAACGCAGTGCTACAGACCCCACCAAGAATGCAGTGCTGCAGACACACCATTCTTAGCTCAAAATAACATCTAGGTTTTGCTATTCACTATACATGCAACACATAAAAAAAATCTCACCATTATCAGTCCACTGTGCATTCACTGTATCAGCCGTGTGTTATCCTTGTTCTGACATTAAACTATTGCAAAGTAATCTGGGAATTCATGAGGGATTATTTTGTGGTCAAGGCCTCATTCCTCAGGTTTTAATTAAATGTGGTGTTTTGAGGAGAGGGAGAAAGAAACTTCTGTTTGATTGACAGGAGGTAATGGAGCTGTCAATGGAAACCGTTTTATATATTCACATCATGCTACTGTATATGGTGCACAGAAAACAAGCAAAAAGTTTCAGATCAGTGTGCAACGTATAGTGAATGTTTTATTCCGAACAAATCAATACTGAGTATATATAAGGGTATTCTTTGAACTCTTTCAGGGCTTAGGTGGTGGGTGGCCTAGTGGGAAAACCAGCAACGTGCTGTGATTTCTGCTTAAAATACAGTGCTGGATTGACAGATTTTCTGAGCACAGGGACAAGGTGTGTCCGGATAGAGCATTTCTCACAGAAGGCAATCTCATAACTCTGCTCAGTGGACCGTGAAAGTTTGAAAATAATCGCAGACTGAATTGCCACTCTGACACAATATTGTGATGGCATCATAATCTGTGAAGCAAGGTTAGTCACATATGGGACCTGGAGGAATAGCATCAGCATATGCTTTTCAAGCATGCTGATTATCAAGATGTACACCACAGCACTGTTTAATTCTTGATTGTGATTGGTCAATAGGTGTTGATTAATTTTCTATAACAGCAGCTCTGAAAATAGTACCGGCTATAAGGCAAATGCACTGGTTCTAATACATTATCATTTCTATAGTAACAGCAGACTAGTATGGTGGATGCTCCATGTACTTTTTTGTCTTATTACCTTCAAGAGTGAAAAACTGGTGTAGGTGCTATAATCTGTGAAAACAGTGAAAGTGAAAACAGAAATTAACTTGTTTTGTGATTAAATGTAACTCTAAACTGATTTAAAAAAAAAAACAAAAGTATCTATGCTTTGCCGTCAGGATGCATCACATCACAACGCTGCTGATTATTTTCCTATAGCAGCACAACCCCAAGTGTTTTACTCCTTATATATATATATATATATATATATATATATATATATATATATATATATATATATATATATATATATATATATATATATATATATATATATATATATATATATATATAAAGGAACACTTTTTAATCAGAGTATAGCATCAAGTCAATTAAACTCCTGGGATATTGATCTGGTCAGTTAAGTAGCAGAGGGGGTTGTTAATCAGTTTCAGCTGCTTTGGTGTTAATAAAATTAACAAAAGATGTACTAGATAGGCAACAATGAGACGACCCCCAAAACAGGAATGGTTTTACAGGTGGAGGCCACTGACATTTTTTCCCCTACTCATCTTTTCTGAATGTTTTTCACTAGTTTTGCATTTGGCTAGGGTCAGTGTCACTACTGGTAGCATGAGGCGATTCCTGGACCCTACAGAGGTTGCACAGGCAGTCCAACTCCTCCAGGATGGCACATCAATACGTGCCATTGCCAGAAGATTTGTCTCCCAGCACAGTCTCAAGAGTATGGAGGACATTCCAGGAGACAGGCAGTTACTCTAGGAGAGCTGGACAGGGCCGTAGAAGGTCCTTAACCCATCAGCAGGACCGGTATCTGCTCCTTTGTGCAAGGAGGAACAGGATGAGCACTGCCAGTGCCCTACAAAATGACCTCCAGCAGGCCACTGGTGTAAATGTCTCTGACCAAACAATCAGAAACAGACTTCATGAGGGTGGCCTGAGGGCCCGACGTCCTCTAGTGGGCCCTGTGCTCACTGCCCGGCACCGTGGAGCTCGATTGGCATTTGCCATTGAACACCAGAATTGGCAGGTCCACCACTGGCACCCTGTGCTTTTCACAGATGAGAGCAGGTTCACCCTGAGCACATGTGACAGACGTGAAAGGGTCTGGAGAAGCTGTGGGGAATGTTATGCTGCCTGTAATATCGTTCAGCATGACCGGTTTGGTGGTGGGTCAGTGATGGTCTGGGGAGGCATATCCATGGAGGGACACACAGACCTCTACAGCCTAGACAATGGCACCCTGACTGCCATTAGGTATCAAGATGAAATCTTTGGACCCATTGGTGCAGTGGGTCCTGGGTTCCTCCTGGTGCACGACAATTCCCGGCCTCATGCCCTGGTGGCATCCTTTCATTCCTAACACATTAGGAATATCAGTAGATATTATCAGTCCATATCATTATAGATATCCAGCATGATATTTTTCCCCACTGAGATTTGATGTGTTTTCAAAGTGTTCCTTTAATTTTTCTGAGCAGTATATATATATATATATATATATATATATATATATATATATATATATATATATATATATATATATATAGTACATAAGCACAAATTACATGTCACTTAAACACAAAAAGGATCTCCACTTGACCGGGATGAATACAACTCTGCAATGTTTATAGTCTATACTATATACTGTATAGTATATAGTATATTCTATAAGCATTTATAGTATATATAGGATATACTATATACTGACTTGTAATCAGAGCCTAAAATACACCATAGTCCTCTAAAAAGAACAGAGAGAAAAATGGAGAGGAAGAACAAAAGTGATAAGTATAAAAAATGAGTAAGAAAGTTTAAAAAAAGAAGTAAGGAAAAAGAAAAGAGTGTGAAATTATGAGTGTGAGTTTAAACAAAGCTGCGGATTGGTCAGAAAAAGAAGAAGCAGTAGCAGTGGAAAAATCTGTCCAGTAATAAAATGTACTAAGATCCCAGATCAGGTCTCAAGAGAATATAAGTGCATTTTCATCACATACATTCCGATAATTCAACGTCATTTCTAAACAATTAATTCATTTTAAACAATAATCCAATGAAGGGTTAATTTCACGGTGCTTAGAGGGATTTACTGTATGAGCAACGGGCATTAAAAAATCTTTAGCAGGATTACAGCCAGCTAAATGTTCAATACCACCACATCAAGCCAAGAATTGAGACACTCCATTGGCAGACACAGAGCTTGGATTCACCTTCAGCAAGAATTAGTGTTAAATTAAGTGGAAAAATATCTAAAGGAGCTCATAAATGTTCATTAGGCCTGTCAAAGAGTGAGGTATGGGTTTAGGAAACACAATGCTAAGGAAACAGATGCTAAGGAAAGAAACGTACAGTACGGTCCAAAAGTCCACTGAGATCGGACTCATTCTAGCAGTGACACTGTTCTAACATACATTAAGAGATTAATTAGTTCACATTTTATAGTGTTATGGAACAACAGCAACCAGATCATCTCTGATATTGCAAAGGTCATTCACTCTATGTATCTGTTACTGCCTCCCCAGCAGGGCTGGGCAATATGACGATATAATATCGATATCACGATAAATTATGTGATAGTACAGTTTTTGAGATGCCGTGGATATCATGATATCTTTTTATACACTTTTAAATAACGTGAATCTTTCATGTTGCAAAATCTTTAGAAGTTACGAGGTAATTTATTTTGTACACATTAAATAAAAAGCATCAAACAAATTTTAAAGGTTTATTATTAATAGAGCATGAATGTTTTGCTGGTAATTTGTTGGGAAACATATATTGTGATACATATCATGTATTGCAGAAATGTCTTCAATATCATGATCTGATATTTTTGTCACATCACCCAACCCTACTCCCCAGACCCTCTCTTAGCTCAGATGCATGTAAGTGAGGAATAAAACATAATGAGGTGCGTTATTATAGGAAAATAATCAATAACAGGGTTAACAGAATGTGCCAAAGTGTTTTATTCCTGTTATACCACAGCAATCTGCCAGCAATTACAATCTTTTTATTTACTAAAAAAATGACACATCATCTGTTTATTTAATGCTGTGAATGTGAGTTAGTTCCCGTTATCACTTACATTAGAACATCTATAGCAGCAGGTGTTACTTCACCAGCTTCTCATTTTTCCTTTTTCTTTAAGTTATTAAGACAAAACATTGCTGCTTGTCACGTTAGCAAGAAGCCTGAAAGCAAAACTTCCTCTGTCCTGAAAAATTTCCCATGTCAGAAAACTTAATGGAACACCTCTGTTACAAAGTGCTGATACTGGAGACTCTTTTAAAAGGTGTATTTATCATTTACCTTCTGCATATTTTCGCTTTAATGCCTTTTGATCTCTGCATTTGCCTGATGTGGATATTTAACCCCTGACATGGTTTTGAGTGATTGTGGATTTTGGAGTATTGGCATAAAATAATCCTATCACTAAGAATCAATATGAAATCTGCAAGTGAAAACAAATTGTACTCTAAGTCATGAAAACTCACCTTGCTGCACTGCACACTCTCACTGTCTTAAAAGGAATGAGCTGATGCACGCCTAACCACATCTCTTGATAAGGTATTCAAATCAAGCCTTTTTTACATTTATGCTGCTTAATAATTAACAACCTTAAATGGGCATATGTTTCTTAAGGTCACAATAAAAAATCTGCTATAGCTAATTATAACTCAAATAAACCAAGTGTCTCTATCTACGTCCTGCAGGATTACAAACCACACCCCTTATAAAGCGCGCCAACTATTAAAAGTTATGCCACAACAAATACAGTTAGGGATATCGTTAGGGTTAGGGAAACTGATTAAATTTGTGCACCTATCTTAAATTCGGCATGGGAATGTTGTGTAGTGTGATTTTCTAGTAGGCGTTCTTTGTAATACACGTTCCTTGTAATAGACATGGTTTGTAGTCTTGCAGGACACAGACAGGCTCTTCTCAAATAAATGGGTAACATCAATTCTGCGTTAGCTAATGGGCTAGCTAGCAGGATATTATGTTACCACCTGCACCGTGTTACCACTCTACGCCTTGTTTTTGCATGTTTCGCGAAAAATGTTCAGGAAAATAGACTCCTATAAAACTTACGTTAGGTCAGTGTCTTACCTCTAACCTATAGGGTTTAGGAATGTAGACTATAAAGCGGACAGTTTCTGAAATCTGATTGTCTGAGCCACATTCAAAGTAGTTCTAAAATCGTTAATATGCACACACATATGAACCTGTCACAATAATTGAAGTGTTATATTAATGAGCGAAATTGTTGTTTCTCTTTCAGCTGCTCCTGTTAGGGGTTGCCACAGCAGATCATTGGTCCATGTATTTGATTTGGCACAGTTTTTACGCCGGATGCCCTTCCTGACGCAACCCTCCCCAATTTTATCCAGGCTCGGGACCAGCACTGAGAGCGCACTGTTGTTCGCAACCCCAGGGGCTGGGTTCAGTTCCCTGGCCAGGAATCGAACACAGGCCGCAGTGGTGAGAGCACCAAGGCCTAACCACTAGTCCTCCAGAGACCATATTAAGTAAACCAAGTAAACCAATAAAATAAACCAATAAACCTGTTCCATAGAAAACCTAACCCTAAAACCCTATCTGTCCATAGAATACAGCATTACATTGTTTGGACACTTACCTGTTGCAGTGCATAGTGGGACTTTATTAATGCCATTATGTCATTAATGCTTTCGGACATGACAGCTCCCCAAAACAGAGCATAGTGAACAAGGGGTGTTTTCAAAGAACTGTACGTTTTAATAAATGTGTATTTTTTCTTAAATTTTATGGACTTTTAACTCAACCTGTCATACCTTGAAATCCTGTAATTACCTCTGAAAGAAAATTGGACAAGGCCCTGTAATCACTGTCTAACACAACAATTAGCTTGCAGTCAATTACAGAGCTTACAGGGAAGCATTTGCACCAGTAAAACTAAAATTTTGTGTGTGTGTGTGTGTGTGTTCCTACGTGTTTGCATGCGAGAGAGAGAGAGAGAGAGAGAGAGAGAGAGAAAGAGAGAGAGAGAGAGACTTTTTCTGTTAACCTAAAACTTATTAGAATGCTAATGTAGCTAAGTGCAACTCAAATACAGGAGTAACACTAAAAGCCTGCCTGCTAATAGGCTAATTAGCGGTTAGCATACATGATTAGCTCTCAGCAAACCTGACAGAGAACACAGAAACACTGTAATACACCTACATTACATTACATTACGTTACAAACAGTAACAACTTTATTACATTATTTTATTAGCACCTGAATGCTACATTGCTAGTATGAATGCTAGCTTGACACAATGCTAGCATATGGAACAGAGCCAGAAGCTGTCTAAAATGCTGCAACAGTTGTTGTTTCCTTTTATATAAAAGAAAACAGTGTACCACAGAGTAATAACTTAATAAACTGTTGTTTTAAATTCTTATCATGTCTTGTCTTAATAGTCTTCTGTTCGTAGCCAGGCAAATGAAAATAAATTTTGTTTACTTTGTTTCTCTCTCTTTGGTTGGTAAGTATGATTAAACACACTCCTTACTACTTTGCAATGGACCATGATGGATGTTTCCAAGACACACACGCGCACACACACACACACATACACACAGCAGCCTAGGGACTCACACAGATAGAGACCGATTATACCATTTCAGAGAGGCACGAGTGTGTTTCACGTGCTTTGTGCAAATGACTAATTTATGTGTCATGGTATTTGTGGGGTTCTTCGAAACATCAGTGCCAGAGGTGTGAAATTCATGATAAAAAAAAGTGCACCATCTTTCTTTTTTGCAAACCAAAATACAATTTTACAGATGTTGTGCTGTCAACCGAGGGTCCACATAAAGCTAAAAAATCTTAATTTTATGTCACATGACATCAACACACCCTGCTGAAAAAAAGCAATAGGGAAACCATCAAAGAAATTCTAATGGTTTTTCCACTACAAATACCATTACAAACCATCAGCTAACCATTAAAACCATTACCGGTCCTTAATGGTATCCACTAGACACAACATGCCACCAACAGAAAGCAACAAATTACCAGTAGAGACCCACAGGGACCATTCGAGTTTCCATTAAAACCAATATTATAACCATTAAAACCATTACATGTTTTATGGCCGACTACAAAATGGCTAATTACTTAATATGCCACTAATGAAATGTGTTTTATATGAGAGGCGGTGTGGTACAACGAGCATAGTGAAACATTTCTGATACACTTCTGTTTTTAGAGAAGCAGAAGTCAGAAATGAAGCAGGGACGTGTGTACGTGTTTGTAGTGGCACGCAAACATGAAATTGTGCTTCATGCTGAGTTACAGAGCTTCATTAATGTTAACATCATATTCAGGCAACAAAGCAACACAATAAGCAACACTTTAGCCTCAGCCTCCCCCATGTCCTTCTTCATGTGTTTCTTTCTTTCTTTCTCTTCCCAGTTGTTTTCTTTCTTTCTTTTTCTCTTTTCCTATTTGTTTTTCTGTTTCTTTTCTCATCTGTCTTCTTTTTTCTTTCTTTATTTATTTCTTTCCTCATTCCATTTCTTCATTTTTCCACCTTCTTTGTCCGCTTTCTTTTTTGTTCTCTTCTCATTTTTCTTTTTTCTTTCCTCCTTTCTTTCTTTTCTCAGTTGTTTTCTGTCTTCCTTTTTTCTCTCTCTGTTTGTCTTTTATCTTTCTTTCTTTGTTTCTCTTCTCAGTTGTCATCTATCTTTCTTTCTTTCTTTCTTTCTTTCTTTCTTTCTTTCATTATTTGTTTTTCTTTCTTTTCTCTTTCCCCATTTGTCTTTTATCTGTTCTTTCTTTCTTTTTTTGTCATTTGTTTTCTCACTTTCTGTGAATGTGAGCTTGTGTGTGTGTGTGGTACCCTGTGATGGACTGCATCCATTGTTCTCAGGAAATCTCTGGCTCCCCTGCGACCCTGACCAGGATAAAGTGGTTACTGAAGATGAATGAAATTAATGAAGCTCCTCAGAGAAACTTTGCTTCTTGGCTCATTTTTGGTACTGTAAGCTGTTTTGCCAACACTAAAAGAACAAACGTGAATTTCAGAGGTATCATGAGATTTGTTCACAGGGTAATGCTAAATCTGGGCACAGACTTCTAAAAACTTGATGAATGAGGCTTTTTACGCTACAGTTCAGACTCTGAACCTGCGCTCTCTTTCTGTCTGCGCTTCAGCTCTTCTCTGCACATTTTCCCCAATATTGGCAGATTAATCTCGCTTGGCCAGCTAACTCCAAACCATTTATTTCTCAGAGTCAGACTCACTGTCACTCCCTAACTCATTTTGTTTTTTTTCTCATACATGATAGTACCTTAACACTTCCAGTGTTAGGTGCTGACTTCACCCTATTGACCCCTTGTATTACAACCTTACAAATACACTCACACAGCCACTCATTTTCAGTAACCGCTTTATCCTGGTCAGGGTTTCAGTGGATCTGGAGGCCATCCCAAGACAAAAAGTGGCAAAGTTAGCTATTAGACTGAAAAAGATAAATGATGTTAGGGCAGGTTTTGGAATATAAAAACAGCAAGGGGTGAGAGTGATGAATTCATGAAGAATTATCCGTCATCACAGTGTGATGTTTCATGTCAAATGTGTCGAGAAACACTTGCTTTTTTTTTATTATTGTATTTGTCAGAATAGTTTTAATGAGGATTACATCTTATTCCGGTTTAAAAACATTTAAACACAGTTACTGCATACATTACATAGGGTGTACAAAGGAACTTGTGTTTTTTTTCTCCCACTCTTTGAGTCTGCCACTCCGTGAAAGGTACAATACACCAATACTCCCAAGTGACGTTCCTGTAGTGACCCTTATACACAGAAATAAGAGGTTATTAAAATAAAGCACTAACCGTGAAGCACGTTTGTCAAGTGCATCCGTGAACGTGTCGGTTCAGCTTCACTCACAGCTTTTGTAATTAAGGGAGTCATTGATTTCTTCGCTAACTGTGAGGTAATTAAACCAGCAAATCTGAAATGTCACGGGGTTTCAGTGGAGCAAATCAAGGAGGAGGCACCGCCTGCCTTGTTGGCCCCTTTTGGCTATTTATTGGAACCACAGTTTTTTTATTACAGAACTTTCCATGCACAGGAAACAATTTCATCCAAAATGTTATTAGGTCCAGGCTGATACCATTTATAGACCTACTTGTTTTTGAGTTATTGAGGTTTAGATTAAACCTGTTCATGTAACCAGTCATATGGGGTAATAACTATAATTCAAGTCAAGTGGTTTTTATTGTTATTCCTCTATATAGCTAGTATACATCAGATCAAAATGTCTTTTCTCCAGGAACAACATAGAACCATACGCAAGACTACATAAAGTGCACTACACCACAGTGTGAGACTAGTGCAGGACAATAAATGTACAATAGATACACAGGACAGTGAAGACACAGGACACAACATACACAGAACATGGGCTGTAAACTGTAAGCTATTTTGCAGTGTAGCAGCAATAAGTATAGCTCAATAATAACTCAATAATAATAAATATACTCACTTTTCGATACTGGTTGCCAACACTGTAACTAAATGAAAAAAACAACAGCACAGACCCCCTGGCTCCTGGACCCCATGTTGAGAACTACTGGCCTAAACAACCAAACACACTTTTTTCTAGTTACTTTAGGTTAATCCACTAGCTAGCATTAGCAATGAAGATTAGAACTATTTGTGAATATTTTAAAATCCTCTCAAAAAGCGTGTTAGTTTGTTGGTTACTGTTAGGAGTGAACATTGTTAACATCAATAAAAATAAAAAAAATATAAAAATCCTGTCTGAAATCCTGTCAGTTTAGCTCATGTTAGCCAGCAGTCTAGCATTAGCAGCGAAGAATATGAACATATGAATATGAATTAAAAATCCTTTTTGTCAGTTTAGCTCATGTTAGCCAGCTGCCTAGCATTAGCAGCGAAGAATATGAACATATGAATATGATTTTAAAATCCTGTCAGGTTAGCTCATGGTAACCAGCTGTCTAGCATTAGCAATGAAAAATTTGAACATATGAATAAGATTTAGAAATCCTTTCTGTCAGTTTAGCTCATGTTAGCCAGCTATCGAGCATTAGCAGTGAAAAATATGAACATTTATGAATGCACCTTAAAAATCCTTTCTGTCAGGTTAGTTCACGTTAGTCTGGTGTCTAGCATTTGCAGTAAAAAAATGTTAACATTTATGAATACAGCTTTAAAATCCTTTGCTAATTAGCTAATTTTTTAAACTGAGCAGTTGAGGATTAAGGGCCATGCTCAAGGGTCCAGCAGTGGCAGGATTTGTACTCATGACTTTAGTAGTCCAACGCCTTGAACACTGAACTACCAGAGCCCTTTAAAGCCCCACTATCAATAGCATATAAAATGGAGCTGTAAATTGGGCGATGTGCTACTAAGAACATGCTGTAATTAACTAGACCTAACTGCTCATCCTGGGTTGATTCAGCAAACATGAAAGATTGTTGAACAGCTGAAACTGTTTGCCCCCCTGTGACGGATACAACAGAGCGAGCTGATATGATTTAAGCCGCTGAGCTAACCTTTAATCGCATTGCTGGTCCATTTACACTAATTCACTCAGGTAGATCGTGACATTACTGTGATTATTCTGCCATCATTTTACAGTCCATTACTACAGCAGTATCCTGGTGTAACTGTCATTACTGAGAGTAAGTCATGTAGAAAAAGCTCTCAGTTAGGATGGATCATTCTGCTGTTTCTGAAATATAGCTTTGTTTTTTTTTCTTCTTCTGAACAGCAATATTTTGATTCTCTTAATTATGAGGTTCATGAATTTGTATAGCTAATTTTATATTTTAAAAAAAAAACAAAAAAAAAATTAATCATTTGAGAATGTCCTCAGAAACAAGAAAAAAAGATTCGTTCATTCATTCATTCATTCATTCATTCATTCATTTATTTATTTATTTAGCAAAACTAGAATCACTATTTGACTGGGAATAATCTGAAGCTGCTAGCTGCGTCGAGTGTTGAGTGATTTTCACTTGGAAATGATGAACACAGGCAGGTCCTTCTGTGTGAAGAGCCTGTGTGCTTTTATGAAGTTATAGATGTATTGTGTAAGACATCCTGAGAATACACAGACAAACACAGCTGTATGTGTATTTTATTACACTGAACGACCGCAATCATATTTCATGCACATCTTCGCTAAAGAGGATATAAAAAAAAAATTCTCTCTCCTCATAATCTTTAGATTTATATCTGACCATGAAACTGAGTGGAGAGGATTTATGACACATCTGCACTGATTGGGCCTCTGAGTGAAAATGTTATACAACTCCGGTAACACATGCAGGAGAAAAAGAGACACAAATCAAAGGGGGAATTGTTTACAAATTTAGTATCTTAATTTATAAAAAGACCTTTTGGTATATTTCATCCTTTTAAATTAGTATCATTACTCGTAATATTTCTGTCACTTATTTTTGAATTTATGTCTTATTTATTTTGAGACCTATTATTACATTTAAAAATCTCATGTTGCAAAAATAAAAGGTGATTAAAGGGGAAAAAAACTGACTAAAAATCTGTGACATTTTTAAAATAAATAAATAAGATATACAATTTTATATATATATATATATATATATACACATAATAAGATAATTGTCATTAAATATTTAAGAGAATGCAGGACCTTTTGCTAAAGAAGCGCATTTGAGAAGCAAGTTTACATACCACTGTGTAACCAGAGTCAGGCTACAGCAGAGACAAACTGTAACTCACTCTGACAGGAAGAAAGGAAGGAATGAATGATGGAAAGAAGGAAGAAGGAAGGAAGGAAGGAAGGAAGGTAATTAAATTCTGAATGCGTTTAAGGAATCAACTTGTTCACACACACACACACTTCCTTTTCTAAACCACAGCAAGGTGTGTTCTGGATAAAGAGTGTTGCTGGTTATAGATCTGCACTGGTGTTTGTTAGCCCTGGCGGTTAAATTGCCTCAGGAGGAATTTATTCCTGTAATTTATGTCTAGGTTTATAAAGCTAAAATGTGTATTGATTATAAAGAGAGATATGTGCAGAAGAACCACAAATGAGGTAAATGCATACACTGAGTTGCCATTTTTTTTAGGTACAACTAGGTTATAGTTACATTCAATTGATATTTTAGCAGGCCCAATTACCATATATTACAGACTCTAACCCATCTGTTGCTCTGCATAGTTTGTTATCTATCCCCAAGATGTCTATCAATGGAAAAAGACCACCACTGAGTGGATTTTACTTGGGTGGGGAACCACTTTCAGTGACACTGGTGTGTATTAGGCACAGCAGTGTTGGGTTTTCTTGTATGTCACTTATTATCCTTCATCAGTGTCAGTTTCTGAGCCACAGCACTGCTGTTAGCTGGAGATTTCTGATTGGTGGACTGTTCACAACCCAGAACTGACTTTATGATGTTTCAAAATATTGCTGCATCTGATACACTCACACCAACACCACACACACAGTACTATGTTAGTGTCAGTGCAGTGCCGAGACGTGCGATGGGTTTTTCAAGACCGCCACGCATTTACAGTATACAGGGTGTCCGAAAAGTCAGGAATCACTGGGAATATGTTGAGTAAATATGTTGATCCAAATATGTTGAGCAAAATCAGCAAAAACATGATACAGCAGCTGAGAAAATGCTTAGAGCTTAAAAGTGAACACGTAGAGCATATGTTGTAAACACCATGTATATAAGTATGTTGTTTTAACTGTGATCATTCAGTGCGCATGTCAAACTCAGGTCCAGAAAGGGGCCACAACACTGCAGAGATTTGCGTAACACTCCATGAAGGTCTTGCGCATTAACCGATGAGCTGAATCAGGTATGTTAAATGAGGCAGAATGCTAAACTCTGCAATGCTGTGGAACTCTTGGACTGCAGTCTGACACCCCTGTTCTACACTATAAAATTTACAGTATGGTTTCTCAGTTCCTGCAGGCTCTTTATAATGTTTCCATGGCCCAACAAACTACTCAATTAATATAATAAATAAGAATAATTACTAAGTATGAATAAGTATTAGGGTAGCATGGTGGTGCAGCAGTTAGTGTTGGTGTCTTACAGCTCTAGGGTCTGGGGTTAAAATCTCGGGTTATACCTGTGTCTGCAGGGGTTTCTTATGGGTTCTCCAGTTTCCTCCTAAAAGCATGCCAGTACGTGAACTGGCTAAATTAAACTGCCACTAGGTATGAATGAGTGTGTGCGTAAAGCCCTGCAATGGACTGGCGTCCCACCCTGGATGTATTCCCACATAGCGCCAGTGGCTTTTATTTATTATTTTATTTCATGTATTTATAGCCTTCATTTATAAGAGGGTTAAACTGACTAGTCCGTCTGCCCGTGTGTGTGTGTGTGTGTGTCTGTGGGTGTGTCTGTGTGTGTATGCTCATGTGTATTTGCTTGTGCCCACCTGCCACCACAGTTAAATAACCCTGGTCTAGTGAGATATATAAATAAACTCTTTAACAGCAATGGCCATTACACTGATGACATCACAGTTGGCATTACTAGCTGTTGCTATGGAGAAATAAACGTGAGACTCTTGTGGCTTTAAAAAAATGTGATGGCTTAAACTTAAACATCATAATTATGGGAATATAAAATAGTTCTAGTTTCTACTTATTTAGACACACACACACACACAATAACTTCCATTACAAAAGTCCTCCTTCTCTACAAACTTTATACTCGGGAAATTTACAAGGTCCATGTCAGTGTTATGTTAACACCAAACTAATGTTAACACATTTTCCCAAGAGCACAGCTAGAGTACCCTCGCACACACATGTACTACGATTAGGCTAATCCAGAACGATGACTTAATATGTCATCATATTAAGTCATCTGCTACACATGTTAGAAATGACAACATTAGCGTCTGTGTGTGTGTGTGTGTGTGTGTGTGCGTGTGTGTGTCTTTGCAATGTTTGGACAGCTCCTTTGACAAAATGTAACATGATAGCATGCCTGATGGGTCACACACACTCACACACACACACAGTACAGCACAGATTGGAGCACTAAACTTTCTTCTGCCTGTCAGTTTATTTTTATGACTGGCTAAAAAATGTTAAAAATGTTAAAAAATACATTCATCAAGTAGTTGCTTTTTTTTAAAAAAATATATCATGATTTTTATGCATTCCTTTTATTTCCCTTGTGTCTTTTATCATAAATAAACTATGCAAACCTATGTAAATAATGTATTCACTTGAATCTGGTGTTAAATAAGCAGTACATTGAGGGGTTGTCACGCAGTGGTTAAACTTTACCTGCACAACCTAGCTAGCATCACTGGAATGAGATCCCCACGGGTCTGTTTTTTAAAGTCTCTTCTCTATATTTAGTTTCTTACTATTAGCTATATAGCTTCTGTTGTGGATTTATTATATGCTGTTGAAGGTGGCCATTTTGTTCTAAGCTGTTTTAGTTGGGCAGTACTATATTTTGTACAGACCATTCGGAATTAGCAATATGCTTCTCCCAGCTTCTTTCCCTTATAAGAGCCTGCATCTCACTAGCATTTTCACATACCGGTTTACATTCGGTCATGACGAGTTGTTAAATCATGCTTTTCTACCTTAAACTCTGTGCCCTAGAGCAGTGTTTCTCAATCTTGGCCCTGGAGTTCCACCACCCTGCACATTTCGGTGTTTTCTCTGCTACCAACTTAACTGAATCCACTCATCAGGGAATTAACAAGCCTGAACTAGGTTGCACCAGGTGAACCAGGTAAGTTAGAGGAGGGACAACACCAAAATGTGCAGGGCGGTGGTACTCCAGGACTAGGTTTGAGAACCACTGCTCTAAATGGCTGTACTAGGTGCTGCAATAGGCAAGCCTGTGTTTTAATTAACCTGTAACCACCACACTGCCACTAGTATTAAATATAACAGGTAGTTAAATTAAATGTAAAGATACCAACGCTCAGTTTACATCAGAAACGCTTACATCACTTCTGCACTATTGAAGTGCAATGGTGTTCTAATCAGTGTAGCATTTTTTTTTTTCAGACACACACAGAATACAGACTAACAGTTATTTATTCAAGATTCAAGATTCAAAGAACTTTATTAATCCCAGGGGGAAATTGCTGTTTTGGATTCCTGCCATGTGCTTTTATTTACAGTGGCTACGTTTACATGCACATCAGTATTCCGATATTAGTCTGGCAATAATTTGGGAATATTCTAATTAGTATGCAGTCACGTAAACACCACAATCCGATTGCCTGATTCAGATTAAGACAATACTCTGATTCCCCAATTTCTGATTCCCATTCCTGGAATATGCCTGTTTAAATTGGAAATTTGTTGCATGTAAACATCTTATTCAGAAAATCCACTGAAAGGAGATATATGTGCATGATCAGTCCACAAGGAATTGTGGGTGCTAACAGATGCTTAGCTGTAGGCTAGGTATTTAGGAATGGCAACTCAGGCTTCTTACAACAACCATGTATACAGGAATATTCCGATGCCTGTATGCATATAAACATCGTATTCAGAATATGGCTGCAACCTGAATAAAGACCTTAAATGGAATGTGATGTGTGTGTAAACGTATTCACTGATATGCTTTTGTTTTGGTTTTGGTCCTGTCCCTGTCCTGCCCTGGCACAACATTGGTTGATTACCATAAAGTGTTTACTTGTTCTGTGTAAAACCCTTAACTAGTTTGCCTATGTATACCCTGCTGTTTCTGTTCCATGTTGTGAAGTCTTATCATGCATTTCTGGATCGTTACGTTCTTTTTCTTGTTTCTTGTTTTCTGTTTTTAGTTTTTCCATGATGCTTATCTATGACTATCTGACTATCTTTGTGTAATGCATGTCCTACCATGCTAATGAGATTTGCATTCACCCTAACAAAATACACTGAGTTTGTTTATGCACTCAGTGCGACATTTTTTACTTGTGACTTGCGTGCGAATGTGAAAGTGACATGGAACTCCTCTATGTCATTTTTTCCATCTTCTCTAGCACTAGAACAAACGCTTAAGTTACCAGGGAAACGGCACTTCCAATAATTATGCAATCTGACACACCCACACATTTCTGATCAGGCATTCTGAGATTTTAGAGTGTTTAAGTACTAAATAAATAGAAACTACTCATGGTAAATGATTAGTGTGTGGTAGCTCTTTATCATCACAAAGAATTACTTAATGTTTGAAAGCATGCTGCTAGAGGTTTTAAGGCCATGGTTCTCCCATGAAGCATAGCCATGGGATTTGTGATGTGTGTGTGTGTGTGTGTGTGTGTATACATATATATATATATATATATATATATATATATATATATATATATATATATATATATATATATATGCACACAAAATTTTGACATAGTGTTTTTTTTTCTTATTTATACATGCATGCATTTTTTTACATTTATTATTGAGATCAGGATTAAAAGGAATTAAAGCTCTATGGTTCCAGTAAATATACCAAATATAATTGCATACATTAAATAATGAGCCAAATATTTGCATAATAATTGGATTGTGTTCATTAAATAAATCTGTCCATGGATTTTTTTTTTTACAGTTTAATCCTGTTCTTGCTAAAAGTTTTCAAAACCCTGCTTTAAAGAGGATGTCAGAGAGGATCACCGTACTCATCATACTGGAGTCTGTTGTGCACCTATCATCATCATCATCATCATCATCATAATCTATTATGACTGCAGAATTCCAAAATCAGAAATGAAACGTGTGTGAGGAGGTAGAAATGAAATATTGCAATAACACATGATACTGCATTTATGAATCACAATATTCTGCTCTGAAGGTTCAGTAACACACTCTGTGCACTTTCAAACAGCCTTACATCTTTGACACACTTCAAGAGGGTAGTTTCTTTATTTTATTTTCTTTTTTTTTTTTACATGACACTCACTCAGATTTGAAATATTATCCAGATCATACTGCAGGCTGAATTAGCACTGATTGAATTTCATTCATTTCTCTCCTCGGGTTAATGGTGACGAAACTGTATATCGTCACCTTTACACATGATGTCAGCTCCAAAATTCTGAATGCACTTTTCCCACAGTTACCAAACATTAAACTAGTATTTTCCTTATTATTCAAGAATCTATAATTTAACACTAACACTGGGAATCAGCTAATTGTTGTATCAGCTACGGTTATTCAGCATTATTCTAATTGACAGCTACAAGCTTTAATTCAATGCTAGTAAAATTTGTATGGCCTTTTCCTTTACAAAGAGAAACATTTAACACATGTGTATTACCCAAAATGCATTGCGAGTGTACATCAGCACCTCTGGGATATGAAGCTTGTGAGACAAAGAAATGTTACATAGGAGCGTAGCAGAGAGTAAATGATTTATTCTGGTCAATTACAGTGGTTTACATTACTACTTTGTTTATATTTTTTGTGTAAAATAACCAATGAAGCTCTACAGGAAAGATCGCAGACAGGTACAAAGAAAAAATAATAACTTCTGGAGTGGGTGGGATTGGTAAGAATTCCTTCAGGAGCAGGCGGGAGCGGGATTAAAAAAAAAAAAAAAACATTCCCAAGCACACCTCTACTGTGAGCAACAATCAAATGAGTAGATAATGAAATAAAGCATAAATGTTTGTTTATCTGTACCTATACACTCACCAGCGACTTCATTAGGAACACCTGTACACCTGCTCATTCATGAAATTATCTCATCAGCCAATCATGTGGCAGCAGTGCAATTCATACAATTATGCAGAATACAGGTCAAGAGCTTCAGTTAATAATGTGGTCTCAGTGACTTTGACTGTGGCATGGTTGGTGAAAGACTGGCTGGTTCGAGTATTTCAGAAACGGCTGATCTCCTGGGATTTTTACACATACCACGAGCCCCAAGAGTTTACACAGAATGGTGCGAAAAACAAAAAACATCCAGGGAGAGGCAGTTCTGCAGGCAAAAACTCCTTGTTGATAAGTGATATCAGAGAAGAATAGCTGTCAGGTAGACTATGGTAACACACATAACCACTCATTACAACCGTGGTGAGCAGAAAAGCATCTCAAAACGCATTGAGGTGGATGGCCTAATACAGCAGGAACAGGAATCTGAGGCTACGGTGGACACAGACTCACAGAAACTGGGGAGTTGAAGATCAGAAAAAGATTAAGCGACTTTTTTGTGATAGTGTGTATATGTCTGTCTATCTCTCTATCTACACTCTTAGATATCAAGTTGCCAGAAGAGGGTTCTTTAGACTAAGGCCACATTTTCTGGTTCCCTAAAGAACCTTTTCTTCCACAGTTCATTTGCCACAATGATCTGAATACTTGTTTCCACCCACACAAATCTCCTTCCACATAATACTAACATTTGTGGGAAAATTCATTTACCAAAAATGGTTAAAAATCCAGCAATCAAAATGTTGTTCTATCTACAGCACATGTCCGTTTCTCTGCCTCTCATTCTGTGTGTATATTTTTGTGTCTCTGTTTCATATGAGTTTATATGAATAGAAGAAATGCTCTAAACACTAAATTAAATATTTATTCAAGAAAACATCGAATAAGCTAAACTTTTTACTTTTCCTGTTGGTGTGTAGGATCTTCCTGAGAGAGAGAGAGAGAGAGAGAGAGAGACAGTATCTGTGTTTATCTGCTTTATGTGACCTGTTGTGGGAAGTTATTCAGCAGAGATTCTCTATAAAAAAAACAGCTATTGTCGATTCCAAAAAATACTTTCAACTCCTTTCAGACTACATTTTATCAGCAAGTGTGTGTGTGCATGTTAACAGAGAGCCAAAAGAATAATATATATTTATGTTATATTATAATACAATATTTAATGCAATTTTAGAGCCAAAGAAATGAGAATGTGAGGAAAACTATTCTGTTGTGTTAAATAATATAAGTTTGTAGTTCAAACTGTAGTGCACGCAAGATTGCTTAAAGCTGTTTGTCACCTTGTGTCCAGTTTAAACATGGTTGTGTTTGTATTATTTCATAGAAGTGAAAATCAAAAGAATCACACTATCCTTCATCCATAAGTCAACACCATACAGTTACAAAAAAACTTTAATCACACCTTTTGATTTTAAATACGTCATCACTGAAAATGTCACAACTAAACCAAGTCCGCACTGCTAATGCAGATCAATTTTCCAAACAAAAATCACAAGCAGTCACACTCATTATTATTATAATTTTTTAAAAAATCATCCGATACTAATCGCACACAAACAAAACTCAGTTGAGAGAAACACAAAGGCATGCTGCACAAACATCACTACACTACACAAACAGTTCGCACAGCCTTACTTCTTATCTTGTGTGTAGAGTACATTGCGAGTTGCTACTTTAACCCCATAAAATGTCACTACTTATCTACTATAAAGAATATTATATATATATATATATATATATATATATATATATATATATATATATATATATATATATATACATATTCATATGAGAAATATGTAGATAGGGGAGTGAGAAATGTACACCTGGACCTGCCAGAGGATCCAAGGACATTCAGCTGACTCCAGAACAGGTACCACAGATGAACTACATCAAAAAAGCAAGCACACACAACTTTTCTTATTGCATGGAGTCTTCCTTATGGCACAATAACATGACAATGCATAAAGTTCATTCATAATATTTCCAAAATGTTGCCGCATTGTCTTAAGACAGGAATCCTAAAAAACATACAAGTCATAGAAAACCACGTTTCCTAAACTTTCCCTAAAATTTCCCTCATTTGTGGTCAGAACACTGAATAAAAACAAATGCACACACACACACACACACACACAGATCCAGCCAAAAAGGAAATGTACACAATTTTCTACTTACTCAGCTAATGTTCTGAAAATTGCTTTTCAGTAAATTGTACAAGTAAAGAAGACATGTAGCCTCCAGTTTAGCATTGTGCAAACTCCGTACCTAAAGCATCACACACTCTCCTTGTCGCTTTGTCCAGTTGTCTGGTATCTGTCACTTGACGAGCGTATGTGGTTCTGACACTGTATGAGACATTGTTATCTATAAAAAAGTGTCAAAATGACACTGCAGGGCTATGAGTATCAGACTCAGGTAGGGGGCATGGCAAGTTGCATCACAGTTGCGAGAGTAGGTTCGGTCGACCAATCACTGATCACCCTTGTTTGTTCCACCTACACACTTTTTTGTTCAGCTTTGCTTAACTATGGCTGCGTCCAAATATCCATACTACCCTACTGCACAGTAGGTGAAAAGCAGTATGGAGTAAAGGAGTAGTATGTCCAAATTCTCAGTATTCATAAAACAGTAGGTGAGAAATATCCGGATGACCTACTGCTTCCGCCGAGATTCTGCAGTATGGAAGCAATGGACACTGCGCTATCCCATAAGGCAACGGGACTGGCGCGGAATCAAAAATGGCGGAAGGCGGCGCATCAGCTCTTTTTAAGTGTAAGTGCTATAGGTATTAAACGTTGTTCCTTGTACCCTGTGGTTAAACCGTACTTGTTTAACAACCCCTGAGTAAACTGTTAAATTGTTGAAGGTTTAAACAAGAAAAAAACAGTTGCTCTATTCTGGCGGGCTCTTTAAGGTTTTGCAGTTACTATGACGTCGTAGGTCACATGACAATCCCAACATGGCGGATGTACTATATCCGGATTGTATTCGTACTACACACATATACTGATCAGTACGTACTGTATCAACGGCTGAGCAGTAGGTACTGATCACAGTACGCGATTTCGGATGCAGCCTATACTTACATTTACTTGTGGTCATTTGGCAGACACTCTCATGCAATAATTTTACAGGTAATGAAAACAACTTATTCCTGCCAAAACTGTTTTCCTTCATGTCTATTTCCCGACTACTCACTATCACTGCTTCTTTTCTCTGTGCTCTTGATTGAAATTATGGTATGTTGGAAATACTTAAGTAATTACTTTGTCGTGTTATAACAAAAGAAAGAGGTTACCTTCTATTATGTAAAGAAGCACACAACAGACTGCACTGTAATATGAAAATAATGCATGCCGGGTTGGTGTAACGTACATTATAGCTGTGATAAAGTCATTCCCTCACCTCTCACTCTCTCTCTCACTCTCTCTGAGCTGAGAAACTCTGACTTACAAAGCACTTACCAAGACTCTTTCTATAAACGTTATGTCCAATCGGATTCAAGCATTCAACTGCACTGTACTATAAGTTCTAATACAACTCTATTCTATTCTGTCTTCCTTCATCTTCCTTCTTGTAAAATGTTTTGATATGCAAATGATGATGACGATGATGCAATGAATATGCAAATCAGTCTATGAGGTCTACTGGTGACTTTTTTTTTAAGCATGCATTAGATACTATCCCCTGAAAAGTTCTGGCAACATTGACTATTACTCAGACATTCTGCTGAAGAGAGTGTGTGTGATGATTTAGGCATGGAGTTTGCACAGTGCTCAACTGGAGGCTATGAGCTTTCCTTACTTGTTAGATCTCCAGCACTAAATAAAACTAAATAAGTCTGGAAAGCAAACATGTGCTGGCTGATCAAGCACGCGCGGGGTAAAGGGGACACTGTCTTACCTTAGCAGCGACTGAGGAGTTCGGCTTCTCCAGAAGATCCCACAGTTTCTTCCTCTTGTCAGGACAGCAGGAGTGGTCAAACTCCCCCTCTCCATCCCTCTCGCGCAGGGTCTCCGCTTCCCTCCGCAGCTCCTCGTTCATCTGCTCCTTTTTCTGATGATAGCGCGCCTGGCAGCACGACTCCAGATAAATCTCATCAATACCCCAGTAATCGAGCTCCTGTCCGAACGAGAGCGCGCACATCTCCTCCATCATGTGCAGCTTCCCAGTGCGATAGAAGTTCAGGATGCTCGTGAACGCGCCCGGATGCCGGTCGAAGAAGTACTCGTTCTCGTTCAGGCTGTAATCGTCGCACACCTCCATGAGCGACTCGTGCGTGTTGCAGTCGCGCAGCTTCCCCAGCCGCGTGCGCGGGAGCCGGTCCAGAGTCCGCCATAGCACCTCGTGGTTCAGACCTCCCACGTTGATCCGCACTCTTCTGGTGCGGGCTTTGGTGCGGATGATCTCGATCGGCTCCGGAGGAAGCGACGTGGATGAGCGCGAGCCTGTTTTTGGAACTCCGAGACCAACTTTATCCGCCATGGTTCAGTCAAAAAAAAATGTTTGTAATGAATAAAAACAGATTTGGATTTTTGATCTTATAAGAATGGGATCCAGTGTCCGCTAATCAACCTGGAGGAGCGCGAGCTCGCTTGTGCAACTCCTAGACCGACTAGGATGCGCCATATCATGCACTCCAAAAAAAATAAAATAAAATAAAAATAGAGAACAAAAAGGGTTAAAAACTGTTCTTCCTGTTTGCAACTGGTAATTTAAACTGAGCTATGTACCAGGTTGCGTCGTTTTCTTCTGGTTATCCATCAGCCAAGCAGGAAACATGGATGAGCAAGATGGAAAAAAAGATAGAAAAAGTGATCCAGTCTATGTTGGATCCTCTTTACACGCACGCCTCCACGACTGCAAAGAAAGAAAAGTGAAAATACTTTACTGATTGTTAATAATTCAATTTATTATAGGCACAGTTGAATTAATGACAGTATACTGAATTAACACACAATCAGTTGCCAACTTTTTTAAGGGGAAAGTAGCTAATGCATGCTCAAAGAGTGGCAGATGACATCATAGTCCACACATTACATCATAGATTAATTTGCATATTCACTGAATCGTCATGATTACTTGCATTTCAAAACGTGTTACATAAATATGGAAGATTTTTGGAAGATTCTTAAGAATAGTATATATTTTGATCAGAATAGAAAATATTACTATTAAATATCAAGTATTACTTATTTCTCATGGAAAGAACTCGTCTTTGGTCATGGCATCACAGACTAACTACACTATATTGCTAAAAGTTTGTGAACACCTGAACATCACACCCATATGAGAGCCCTTCCCAAAGTGCTGCAAGTTGGAAACACACACTTGTATAGGATGTCTTTGTATACTGCAGCAATATAACAATTTCCCTTCACTGGAACTAAGTGGCCCAAACCTGTTCCAGCATGACAATGCCCCTGTGCACAAAGCAAAGTCCATGAAGACATGGTGTGTTAAGGTTGGAGTGGAAGAACTCGAGTGACCTGCACAGAACCCTGACCTCAACCCAAATGAACACCGTCGGGATGAATTGGATCACTGACTGCACCTCAGACCTCCTCACCTGACATCAGTGCCTGACCTCACTAATGTTCTTGTGAATGAATGAGCACAAATCCCCACAGCTACACTCCAACATCTAGTGGAAAGCCTTCCCAGAAGTGTGGAGGTTACTACAACAGCAAAGGAGGACTAAATCTGGAATCGGATGTTTGGCAAGCACATATGGGTCCACAAACATTTGGCCATATAGTGTATGTATTTGCATAATACTACAATTTGTATTAAGAACGCAGACAAAAAGAAGCAGTGGTAGTGAATAGTCGGGAAATAGACACAACTAACATAGAAGAACGTGGGTGGGACAAACAATGGCGATCAGTGATTGGTCGTTGGGAGACAATGGTGATCAGTGATTGGTCATTTTGAGATAATGGTGATTGGTCATTGGGAGACAATGGTGATTGGTCATTGGGAGACAATGGTGATTGGTCATTGGGAGACAATGGTGATCAGTGATTGGTCATTGGGAGACAATGGTGATTGGTCATTGGGAGACAATGGTGATCAGTGATTGGTCATTGGGAGACAATGGTGATTGGTCAATGGGAGACAATGGTGATCAGTGATTGGTTGTTGGGAGACAGTGGTGATTGGTCATTGGGAAACAATAGTGATCAGTGATTGGTTGTTGGGAGACAATGGTGATTGGTCATTGGGAAACAATGGTGATCAGTGATTGGTTCCTGGGAACATCAGTTCACGCAAGCGTGAATCAGTCAGGCTTTGTACACTGGTGGTTATTCAACCAAACCTGCTTTCTCAACTCATATAACCAGCAACTGTGATGTGAGCTGGAGACATCTGCTTAATTAGTCACTAGATTTGTCACAAGGATTGTTTTTGAAGGAGTCTAAATATCACTACACTGGCAACACTGGACCCAATATAGAATTAGTACATGTGTTCTGTGGCCATTTCTTCAGGCACACTTCACGATTACTGACTAGCTCATGGATTACTTTGCAAAATTTATGGAAAGAGACCACCACTGGACAACCACTGGACAAATATTATTTTGGTTGTTGACCATTCACAGCACAGCAGTGACATGCACTGCCATGACAGGACACAAGTGCACAGCCATAAAGTGTTAAGCTTACCTGCTAAAAGGAAAACTGAGTTTCTAGTATACGCAAGCTTTATACAAGCTAATTAGGACAAAATAAACAAGCTAGGTGTTAATGGAGCAGTAAAGAGGTTCATTTCAATCTGTAGCTGTTACTTACACACAAACATTGTGTTCCAATCACTAGGCAGTTCCCTGGGTAGGCAGCATTTGTGCACTCCTGAGATAAAGTCTGTCCAATTTGGAAGGAATTTGAGGGCAACCTCACATGTGTCCTTCTCAGTGAAGGTAATTCCGTAAATCTGTTCACAGAACCAGTGTTCTATGAAGATTTCAACAAACATTGTGTAATAAAGCCATCCCTTTGACTTAGGAGTGTGAATTACACTTTGTATTTGTCAATATGCTTTTCTGTGATTAAAATGCACTAGCTAAAGTATCATAGTTTTTCTAGTATCCACTTGCTAGCCACTGGGCTAAAATATATTATTTAAGATGACAATCTTAAATCTTAAAAATTAACAAATGCCAAATTTCCTTAAAATAAATATGGGTAATAATGCAACTTCCTTCAGGAAAAAAAAACATACAGTATACTGTATACATAAATATATAATACTTATCGTGTGTATCAACATTAGGATTTTTCCATTTTAAGTAATTCATTCAATACTTTTTTAAATTCAGTTTCCCAACCACTAGCTAAATCACACACTAACTGCCAAACCCGGAAACCATTCATTTCAAACTGCAGCTCATGCTGCGTCACAAGGATCCTCGAGATTCAGGACTAGCAGGTGAAGACACTGCACTGGTAGATGATTTTATTCAGCCAATCAGATTAGTTATACTAAATGTTGTATAAATAGCGAGCATTATGTGACTTCTGCATTTATTTTATCCACTACAGTCATCTGTCTTTCTAAGGCATGAACCTTTATAGACTTCTATGTTAGGAAAGTAATAATAATGAATTTGATATCATATAAATTATATGACTCTATAATAAATAAATAATTACATAATCAGTAGGCTTCAAAGCCTCATAGAATTGTGTATTGTGTACATTTTTGTATTTGTATTTTGAAATATCTCTTAATGAAGGAGGGAACACAAAAACATACAGGAAACATCATTCATTTGTTTTAATATGAGTGTAAAATAAAAGTCCATTTATTCAACATTCTAATCAATCTCCTCAATATTACAACAGTTAATTGACCGCAGTAGGTGTTAATCTCTTGGGTGTTAATTCATCTCTTCGATATATGTGTTATTTCAACACCTCAACACCATGGTGTTAACGCCATACAAGTAAATTCATCACTGTTAACTCCGTTAAAACGTATTATTACTACTATGAATTATTCAAGAACTACTATGAATTATGAATTTACTACTATCTTTTTTAAACAATGGTTCCTCAGGGATTCTTTGGATGAATAACAGTTCCAGCTTTACTAAAATAGTTGAGTATACACTTTCTTATATTTGGAAGCTTTTATGAAAGGGAAACCATTTGTCCTTCTATGGTTCTAATGCTTTCAGAGAAATCTACTCTAAGTCTGGACCGGGCAATGGGTTCTTTAGGGTTTATGGGACAATTAACATTATATTAACTTAATCAAACACCATGCATTTTAATTAGTTAGAATTTATTCAACAGTGTGGGTGATAACTCCTTAGGCTGTCTTTTTTTTATTTAATTATTTGTCTCAAAACATTATTCAGTAAATACTATGAATTATTCATTAATTACAGTCTTTTAAAAAAAGGTTCCTCAAGGGTTCTTTGGAGGACTTGTTGGGACATCTTTTATGAACAGAAAGCCATTCGGTGTATGCTTATGCTCCTTTCAGAGAAATATAAGTCTGGTTTACGGGGATAATTAACACTATAACTAACATAGCTGTTAATTAATCAGATTATGCTGGCATTAATTCAATTCCCCATGTGCTAATTTATTCATTATTAAATGAATTGATTTAAATCTGAAGATATAAGTTCAAAGCGAGTTACTTCAGCATTGTATGTGTTATTTCAAGTCTGCAGGAATTGATTCATGTAATAGATTTTAATAAGCACTACAAGGGTTAATTCAAAACCATAGTTATTTCATTCATTAAATTAACACTGTAGGAGTTTCATCACGTTCTATAAGTATTCTAAGATTTAATTCAATGATATGAGTTAATCCAATACTAAAGGCGTTAGGTCGACACTGTTTATGATCATTTCAATCAAATGTACAGCTTGTAATTAATGTCCTACAGCAGCATTGATGCAAACTGTTGCTCTTCTTAACTAGCTGAACACACAGGGTATCTGACAATATTAACATTTTACACTCACACTCACACTTTGAGTCTTAAATAAAACAACAGTAAAGGTGCAGTAACACTTTTTCAACCTGAACATCATGACAGATTCACTTGAAGCTTCATCAGTGTCATTATTGTGCAGCTACAGAGGATATATAGCAACATGTGTGTGTGTGTGGGTGTGTGTGTGTGTGTGAGATCTTACCTTACTGAAGTAAAGCAGCTTTGGCATGCAAACCGTCTTTCACACAAGCAGCTAAGAGAGAAGGATAGATAGAGAAATAGATAGAGAGATAGACAGAGAGAGAAAGGAAGAAGGGATGTTTTCCTGGAGCAGATTAATCTTCAGTGCTTATCCGTGCAAATCTCCATTAAAGAGAAACGTTTGAGCTGCAACACAATCAGAAAAAAAAGAGTGTGCACCAGAGCAAAGCTGCGTCCATCTGCTGACAGAGAGAGAGTCTGTGTGTGTGAGCGTGTGTGTATGAGTGAGTGTGTGAGGGAGGGGGTGTGTGTGAGAGAAAGAGAGAGAGAGAAAGAAAGAGAGAGAGAGAGAGAGAGAGAGAGAGAGAGAGAGAGAGAGAGAGAAGCTGCACCACAGTGTGGAGAGAAAAAGAAGCACATCAGAGTGAGCAGTTCAACTATAGTCAGCATGCACACACACACACACACACACACACACACACACATATACATTTTGAGTTGCTATACAGAAAATATAATGTGTCCCAGTGACTTATGCATTGTGTCTCAATGAAATCATTGTATCCAGTTCTCAGTGTGAGCGCAACAGTCATCGGCTCTGTCTCAATCACACAGTGTTCCACACTTCATTTCTCAGCGGCCCTTAAATATGCAATTTAAAGGAATGCTCCAGCATTTTCAACTTAATCTCTGTTTACCGCATCTATAGCGTATGAACGATTACCAAAAACAAGAAATTGGTCATGTTCTTCTGAACTGATGGAAGAACGTAACACTTGTTCACGCAAAACTCACCTAGTGTTAAAAAAACAGCCTTAGGGCAGTTGTTGAATTTAGTCAAACAATGTTTATGTGAAAGATGCATTTTTGTAGGACACTTTTTATTCAATTAAAACTATTACTGCAATTATAGGTATTAGTCAAACTCCAAATCTGTATCATTTCTTCTTTTAGAGATAGGACTACATTTTCAGAGGGAATATGTTGTTATGTGTTACCAGCAGAGTTGTGTTACCAGCATATGGTCTGATTGTGCATGATTGAGTTGTGATTGTGCCTTTGGGAAAGTGAAAGTAACAGGAATGACATTTTACTGTCTCCAGTGTTGGATTGTTGGATAACACTAACATAAGAACAGACATTTTGCATAACATTTGTAGTTATGCGTCATATTACAATTTGCAATTAGCTCCATTATGAGTCAGTTTGGATTTTCTGTTTCTGATTGTTTCTCAGTACAGGATTTGTCTGTGCAAATCATACAAATGCTACAGTTATGTTAGTCTTAGCCTGTCGAAGAAACATCTAATATCTTTTGTGCACTTTTCTGCCCACAAGCTTCAGAATCTTGTAGGCTCTTTCACCTAAATTGCACAATAGTCATATAACCAGTTACAACATCATTGCCTACATATTTAGAGAAGGCATTTGTCAAGTAAGGCATAGAACATTTCAGGGCAGGCTAATCAGCATCTTATACCACAGCAATTTTTAAAAAATGTATAATTTTTTAAATTAAAAATGTTGTACATTTTATCCATTTATAGTTATATTTAATGTTGTGGATTGTCTGCAAAACAAGTTATAACTATAAACAGCAATTCCCTCACCAGCCTCTCTTTTTTTTACTCTCTCCTGAATGTAATAAGACAAAAAATGCAGCATTTTATGTTACTGAAACTTAAAGTCACAGCACTACCTGTGATTGTTACCTGTGGGTGAAGGTGTAAAGCTTCCCAAAGCACTAAATGTGTTAGGGTTGACCTGGAGCCGACAGAAGACATCGTGGTATTACATTTTTAGAATCACAAAACAGCACAAAAAAAGAGCAAAAAAGCTAAGGCTGGCCATACTGGATTTTAAGACATTTAAAAGCAGCAGTTGTCCTGTGTAAGCTGTTCTGATATGGTTTAATGATTAGCGGTCCCATGCCATAATTGTCATTTCCATTTAGTACAAAACATTAGAGTTCGATTAAAGATGTTACCATACCTTAATGAAAAAAACGAACCACAAATTCATCATCTCAGATACTGCTTTGATCCCTTTTCCCTACACTGAAATGTCATTACCAATATATAGCACACTAATGTAGAGCAAACAGCAATAATTCTGACTCACCAGGATCTACAATGTAGAATTTAATGTCGCATCTCATAAAGTTACACATAAAATTAGCTGTTGAAACATTCTGTTCTGTGAGGACTCAATGATGGAATCTTTTGTTTGAGAAACACAATTTCATATCAGTTTTTGAAAAATATGATGAAATATAAACAGTTCCTGATAGTGCATTCAGGCTTTTGCACCCTACTGACTATAATTGAAGTGAACATCTGCAGGAGGGAGGAACTGATCTGTCATTCTGTTAAATTATAATAATAAGACCTCAATCGATGTTGCTAAAAATAGAACAAGGCCTAAACTGTGTGTGTGTGTGTGTGTAATAATTTTGCAAATAATTTTGTCTATTATAATTTAATTTCTTAAAATGTGTTTGTGGGAATGTAGTGCCAACATTTATTTTATTGATTTTAGGTTTAAATATAAAGATAAATATAAACTTTGTGCTGAACCACTCAGTGTTACCACGACTACGAAACATTTTTGAGTGTGCGTGTGTATTTGTGTAGGCAGTTGCCATAGAAACACCAACCATAGTGTAACACAAGTGATATTTTGGCCCAGTGAGCTGGTTATGCCTTCAAGCTAAAAAAAAAAACAAAAACAAAAAAACAACGACAAAAAAAAAAACCATAAGGTTATCAATACATATGATCAGTGTGTGTGCAGGCGTGTTGTCCCCGTGCAGTGTGTAACCTCATGCCTATGTGTGCAAGTGTGTAGATATCAGTTTTTGAGAAATATGATGTAATATAAACAGTTCCTGGTAGGGCTTTCAGACATTTACAACCTAGTGACTATAATTTAAGTGAACATCTGCAGGAGGGAGGAACTGATCCCTTATTCTGCTAAATTATAATAATGATAACACCTCAATCAATGGTGCTAAAAATAGAAACAGTCATGAAATGTGTGTGTGTGTGTGTGTGTGTGTGTGTG
>CM040996.1:14379234-14418708 GCA_022985145.1 Pangasius djambal
CATCAGAGGGACAGCTCATGTTGGACGTTTGGGGGACAAAGTCAGGGAGGCCAGATTAAGATGGTTTGGACATGTTCAGAGGAGGGAGAGTGAGTATATTGGTAGGAGAATGTTGGACATGGAGCTGCCAGGCAGGAGGCGAAGAGGAACGCCAAAGAGGAGGTATATGGAGGTAATAAATGAGGATATGAAGCTAGTGGGTGCAAGTGTTGAGGATGCAGAAGATAGGGATAGGTGGAGAGTGATGATTCGCTGTGGCGACCCCTGAAGGGAAAAGCCGAAAGAAGAAGAAGATGCAACGCTTATATTAAGAAACTAAATTTTCAAGGATGACTTCATGATTGGCGAGTATCGCTGTGATTGATAGGGGAGAGAGAGTGTGCCACCCCTCCCTCCCTGAGACCATAGCCAATTTTGCTTGCTAGGGCTCCCGAGAATCACTGAGATTTAATCTTGCGATCCCCAAATGATGGAGCAAAAGCTTTTTTGATGCGCCACTTGGAGGCCTGCTGCTATTCATTATTAATAATAACGTTGATCAGTGTTACTGTACATGTAAAGCGAAGTGCTGAAAACCACTATATTGGGTTGAACAATTATTATACCTGTTGACGGACAGTCGTCACATTGGGTGGGAGGTCTAAAATCTAATATATACCAATTGCTCAACAATGAAACAATGAGTCAGTGGCCTAATAAGAATGATGTGGGGCAAACTAATACACACTTATAAAGGCAGATCAGCAGCTGCATTGGTCATTTCTGATTTTTAAGTCTGTATCGCTCTACTGGGTTTCATGCAGTGTTTCCAAACCAAACCAAACCAAAAACACCTAAACGTATCATTTTGTCATTTATCCTTTTGCATAATTGTATTTTTATAGCTAGATAGCTAGATAGATGAGGGAAATTTTGTTACAGCAGCATAAAGAATAACAGTAAAATTAAGAGCAGAATTTCAAATCTACAGAAACACACTGAATATTAAATAAAGATATGTACAACATGAAAAAGAGTAATAGTAATAAATAAACAAAAAAGAAGCAATAAAAACAAGCGTGCAAAAATGGCAGAGAATAATATATACAACATATGTATGACATAAACAGTATGTACAGATGGTTGTGCAGTAGTGTGTTCATATATTTAACAAAGATCAGCTGTTGTACAGTGTTATGGTGAAAGGTAAGAATGATTTCCTAAAATGTTCTTTACGGCAGTGCAGCTGAATGGGTCTACTGGAAAATGAGCTCTGCTGTCTTTGTAGTGTGTCATGAAGGGGGTGAGATGGATTGTCCAGAACAGTTTGTTCAGTGTACTCCTTCTCCTCACTGACTCAGACATCTCCAGGTTTTGTCCAGTGATAGTGTCAGCCTTACGAATGAGTTTATTGATCCTGCTGGCGTCTCTGACACTGATGCTGCTCCCCCAGCAGACCACAGCATAGTAGATGGAGCTCGCGACCACAGACTGGTAGAAGATCTCCAGCATTGAAAGATCTGAGCTTCCTCAGAAAATAGAGTCTGCTCATCCCCTTCTTGTAAACAGCATCTGTGTTGGTCCTCCAGTCCAGTCTGTTGTTCAAGTGGACACCCAAGTATAGTGCTTGACAATTCCAACCTTCTCACCCATGATGTTTATGAGCTTGCTCGCACTTCTCGTCCTTATAAAATCCACTACCATCTCCTTGGTCTTGTTTATATTTAGGAGCAGATGATTCCTGCTGCTCCACTCCACAAAGTTAACGCCTGCCCATCTCTAGTACACCCCACCACTGCAGAGTCATCAGAGAACTCCTGCAGGGGCATGAGTTATACTGGAAGTCTGAGGCGTACAGAGTGAACAGAAACGGAGACAGGACAGTCCCCTGTGGTGCTCCTGTGTTACTGACCACAACATCATATAGGGAACTCCACATTTAATTTAATTTAATTTAAGTTAAATTAATTTGTTGTTTGTATCTGTAATTTGTCTATTTACCTTTAGTTTCTCCTTCAAACACATTTTGGGGGAACAGATAGATACAGATGTGTCAGTCCAAATGGAGATCAAATCTAGAGGACGTTTTACTCTGTGTAATCGCCTGACACAACTTTCACCGATACGCTGCATGAATCTACAGTCTATTCTAGAAAGGAATCAGCCCCAGAATCAATTCTTCATACCATTCTTTCTTCGACCATTTTCCTTATGATCATAGGTGGTGCTGTTGAGACAAACACCTTAAGTATGCGATACAGTACACACTTTTTATTTGTATATTGTATTGTTAATTAAAAGCACAGCATCATGTGTTAACATGGTACGCTTTGTCACACAAAATGGAACAACGAGAAACAAGAAAACATTTACATTACCATACAACTTTTCTTCCTAACTGTAACATGCAAAGGCACAGATCATCGCTTGGCCCCAGCAGTAACAATAACAGGACAATATTATGGTTTGTAATTGTTTTAGTGTCCAATTGGCAGAGTTTTTGATTACATCAGAGGAAATGATGTCAGAATAACAGCCTCTGTAATCCGACCTCCATGAAGCAAAGCAGCGTATAAAACCAACTTCCTAATGACAGAGAGAACATACACGTAGACACACACACACAAACACATACACACACACACGCAGGCACACACACACACACCACTCTGCATCTGCTCAAAACCAAGGTAGGAAGTGTTTTATTTCATTATTATATTCATGTTAGAAAATGAAATCTGCCTGAATAAAAATATTGAGTTAGTACAGTAAACTCTTTCTGTATGTTTCTGTTGTGTTCATTATATCCGGTTCAGTCATTATCATCCGTATCATACACACAGGAGCAATAAGACACAGGGCAATGAGAGATGGTTATAAAATAAACGAGTGCATCTATACTTAAAGAGACAATTTAATTCTAAATTATCAGATGATTGTAGCTGTAAAAAGGCAGCTCACTCATGATGACAGTGCTTGGTTAAATGTCTCTGCATTGCAAATCTGACAGCAACTTTTGATTTTTATGAAAAACAATATGTATATATTTAGTTTTGCTTATGGTTTGTTTAAAAAAAAAAAAAAAAAAAAAGCCCAAATCAACTACTACTTTTTTATGACTAACGGTGTACTGGGGATAGAGCTGGCATTTCATAAGCTAGAAATAATACTGAACTTTCACAAAATAGAACATTTCTCATAAATATGTACTTTATTGTACTTATTCTACACTACCAGTCAAAGGTTTTCAAAGCTCTTTTACTTTATTACATTTTAATAGTTTCCAATAAATCCAACAAGAAGTATAACATAACACTTTTTTTTTTGAATAAATAAAAAAACACATTTAGATCTAGACTTTAGATGTCTTTTTATTCCTTCAATGTGCTTGCCATACAAATTTTTTTATTTTTTTCTAAATATCACTGATATTATAAAGTAAATGGGTTGTACATGTGTAGGAATACCATGAGTAAAAAGCATAAACAGTTATACCTAAAATTTGAACCAATAATCTGTCTAAAATATTAAAATTTGATGATCGAAATGGCAAAATATTTGCAATAGCAATATTTACTGACAAGTCATGTGCAAAAAACGTACACAGTTTAGTTCTGTTGCATGATGCCATAAAATATTCGATTAAAAAAAAAGGCTAAGGCATTCACCTGACACTATTTATTTATTTATTTATTTATTTATTTATTTATTTATTTATTCTATGTAGATATATACCAGAGACATGCTGCACTGAGAATGGCAAACAGTCTGGAGTGCAACAAAATCCAGGATAATGATTTATATAAAATTAAATATATATTTTATATTTTCCTAAAAACAGCCTGTAAGCCATAACGGTTAAAAATGTTTTGATGGGCAGTGTATACACTGAAATACAAAGATGGGTCAAGCTTCCTTCCCCAGCAAGTTCACCCTGTCACTTGTGTGTGTAACGCACCTTCAATATTTACTGTACATGATGGCAGTGGAATCAAACTGATTACAGCACCTGATGTTTCATTACTTCAATGTTTTACAGGCAAGTCTTAATATTTGCATATAGTAAAATACGAGTGTACATAAGCAAAGTGAATGAAGTCTAGCTCAGATGAAAAGGAAATTTAATACCCTGTTATATATTAGAGAACAGTGTCTCAGTGAACTGATGTGATTAAAATGAATGGAATCGCTGTGTAATTGCCACAAATGATGTCTCATTGTTTGTTTTGTATTATTTACAACTTAAACTAGTATTATTACAGTATGATATAAAGTGCAGTGTTTTGATTGCTGATTATGCATTGTTGATTTTGAATGAAATTACTGTGAAATTGCAGGAATGCTGTGTCATTGTTAGTTTTGTATTACACAACCTAAATCTAAAACCTTAAACTAGTAAGACCTGAACAAACTCGTGACAGAAAAAATACTTATTCGTTATTTACTATTTAACGGCATTATAATCTCAGACATATTACATGTTGCTTGCAAAACAAGAGTATTAAAATATGAATGTAACTTGTGTAGTTTTTTTTCTAGTTACTTTAGCTACCTAACTGTCCTTTATATGGTTATTTTGAATTCCCAAATCTGATTGGTCAGAAAGTGTTGATTCATTTTCTATAACAACAGAAAAGCAAATCATAGCTTTATGTTTATGCACTTGCTCTAATACATTATCATTTCTATAGTAACAGCTCAAAAAACCCATATAATCATTGCTATGGTGACATGATGTCTAAGACAGGAGGATGTTTTGCTTTGCAGTTTTTTGGTAAGAAGCAGCATTTTTGTCTGAGGAACAGAAGTAAAGGAACGACTGTTTATATGTTATAAAGTACGTGTTAACAGGAGCTTGTTTCATGGACATCCTGCAAATTTAAATGTAACTATAAACAGATAAAAAAGGATAAATCTCTAAGCCTCGGGTTGGTGTGTCACATCAGGGGGAGCATCACACCACCCTGTCGCAGCACCAGCATAATACTTAATGACCTTTATCTAATTAATGTATATAAGGAATTGCTAATTAGCATTATGTTTCAGACATTTTCTGAAATTTATACTGTGTGTATTCATGTGGTATAGAGTGGGGTCCAACAGTCTGAGTCTGAGTGGAAATGCTCCTGTTTGCTTTTTTTTCAGTTGATCACAAATTTTCATTACAAATGGTATTATCAGCAAGAATTTGAGTGAAAAGTAGAATCTTAAAAATATTTACATGAATTTCAGAGTTTCTTAGTATTTGGTATGTCCACTTTTTCTGCTTTAATAGCAGTGTGCACTCGAGATGGTTTGTGTAAAATCTGATGATCCATTTTAGATCAAATCCATCAGCACGTCAACTGAATACATGCTTCACTTGGAAGGGTTAAGACTTATGTAAAATCTGACCTTTTGTACGAAGCGGTTAACATTTTCAATATCACAAATTTGCTTATATTTAAATAGGGACCTACAAATTGTTCAACATCTTAAATATTGTATAGTCAAGATGTTTCACATTTCCTTTTTTTTTTTTTAAAGAATTTTACAAATTCTAAAACCTTCTGTTTATTTCCAGTTTTAAATAATACTAATTTTTTTTAAAAATCCCAGATTATCAATGTGGTCTCAGACTTTTGGACCCCACTGTATATCCTGTATAATCTATTTTAATTATATTCCAACATCAGGCAAGTGCAAACACTTTCATGAGAGCAGTGGATGTTATTGCAGGTGCTCGAGATAATGTGAAAGACACAGCTCCTGATATCAATGTCAAAATAAATATGAACAAGCAATCAATTATTTCTATGAGTTTATACTCCGAGGCTGGGAAATCTGAGGGAAAGACTTCGCAACAAGAATTTTCCTAACCTATGACATTGGAACATCTATGCATATGCATATGGATTCTTCTTTTATTTTCTGTTTATTGCACCTAAAGCTCATGGAGTATCTTCACTTTTACTAATACAGGATGAAACTCTAGTCTTCTGCCTCATAAAGCTATGAATGTGTATAATATATTTACATAAGTAAGGTTGTTAGCTTATAAATATGGCCTAGCAGGTGGATTGTGTGTGTTGAACTCTGAACTGTATACAAGGTGGGGTGTGTACAGTAGTGTGTCATCTCATTACTTCTGTTTGCTCATTGCTAAGCAACTAGATTAACCGCTTAATGCTGAAAATAAATTAATTTCCTACATACAATAATTTGCATTTTCTTTCCACTCCATAAAAGACATAACGATAAGTTTATGCAATATATTTACTGTGTGTAATAAAACATCAAATAAAACAACACAAATTGAGGACGTATTATCATCGAAACAATTTCCAAAATGCTAAACCTTTAGCCATACCTCCTTTCTGAGATTGTGAGGACATAAATAAATTGATTCCAGCTTCAAGAGGGTCACTATGTCGGCTTTTAGCTTTACAATTTCCTTTTGTGTGTATTTTTAAAGATAATTTGTGTCATACAGTGTCAGAAAACAACACAAGCTAGCTTAATTATTTAGCTACATTAGCCTCGTAGCTCCTCTGCTAAATAAAATATAGAAAACTTGTCTTGGCTGATCAAATACATTTGGGGTTCAGTATGTACTATCAATTTTTAGCCAAAATTCTAATCATGATGCATTTATATTACTTTTGTTTCTGTTCACAGGTTTTCATTGTGAATTTTTTTCATCAGGAAAAAAACAATGAAGGAAAATAACTCCTATAGCTGTGTGATAGATGAGGGTGATTCAGCTAACGTGGCTAATGTCAACGTGTTTGAAGTGAGTTCCTAAATCTTTGTGCATGCATTTTAGATTTATGGCCATGTGTGTGTGTGTGTGTGTGTGTGTGTGTGTGTGTTTAGAATGGGGTGAGGAAAAGACAAACATTTACACTCCGAATATTGTTTACATTACGAATATCATGGCTGATATTACCTATTGTGTGTCAAATTTCTGTGTGTATGTTAGAGCCCACTGCTCAGATTTCACCTATAAATCATCTCTTGGTGATCCTTCCTGAGAGCAAGAGCATGTATATAGGTGGGATGTAAATAAGACATGTAAGGTATAGTGTGGATGGTAACATCCCCTTTTTCTCTTAGTGGGTTGTTCAGGGTGATGTTTCAGCTCTGGATTACCTGAGCAGGAAGAGTCCGACTTACCTGAGCTCTAAGGATGAAAATGGAGCCAGACCAATCCACTACGCTGTTGCTAGTGGACATTTGGACATTATTCGGCTCATCGTGGCCATGACAGGACCTGCGGGTGAGTCTTAAACCTCTCCTTACTTCCTATTCCCTAGCAGTACATACGTAACACTCTAATACAGACCACATTAGCGCATAGAGCTTTAACTCTGCATTACAGGGTTCTAGAATGATTGGGATAAGCTAGACTCAGACGTCCTAAATTTCTCTGTATTCAATTACAACAGCCTCATCATCATCAGTTCAACGTCGAAATAATACAGTTGATTCACTATATAGGCCACTGAAGCATCATCACAAATGCCTCACTATCATCAGTTCATGTCTGTGATTTTTGATATGTATATAATGTGTGTGTGTGTGTAATGCCTTGTTGATGAGAGCGGCCAGAGGAGAATTGTCAGACTGGTTTGAGCTGACATTAAGGCTTCGGTAACTCTAATAACCACTCATTACATCAGTGGTGAGCAGAAAAGCATCAGAACTCTCAAAATGTTGTCCTCTTGAGGAGGACAGGCTACAAAAGTAGAAGACCACATCGGGTTCCACTCCTGTCAGCCAAAAACAGGAAAAGATGTCACCTGGACTGAAGAATCTTGATTTCTGCAGAATTTGGCATCAACACCATGAACCCTGCCTTGTGTCAACAGTTCAAGCTGGTGGTGGTGGTATAATGTTGTGGGGAATCGAGCATCGTTTGAATATCACAGCCTATCTGAGTATTGTTGCTGAGCATGTGCATCCCTTCATGGCCACAATTTAACATCTTATAATGACTACTTCCAGCATGATAATGCACCATGTCACAAAGTTCTCAAACTGTTACAATTATAGTGAGTCAATGAGTACTTTAATGGCCTCCCCAGTCACCAGATCTGAATCCAATAGTGCACATTCAGGATGTGGTACAACGGAACTCAAATCTGCAGCAATTATGTGATGCCAGAATCTCAAAGGAATGCATCAAACACCTTGTGGAATCCATGGCATGAAGAATTGAGGCTGTTCTGAGAGCAAAGATGAATCCTATTCCTATATACATAAAAATCAGATCTCACCATCATCAGTCCACGAGAAGTGGTAAACCACTGTGTGTGTGTGTGTGTGTGTGTGTGTGTGTTATTAATGAAAGTGTGGCTACACGTATTTATGAGAAAAATTAAAATAAAGGGAGAAACACTGGTGTGTTATTGATGTATTAACAGCTCTATGATGGTCAATTATAGCGTAACGTGCATTAGTTATCTGGCTCAGAATCCCACATTGCTTTAATGCTTGGACACTTAACAGTGAACATTAACAAACCCATTACCATCATCTGAAGTGCCCATTATAACTACGTTTACTCGTTAAAAAGTAACATGAAAACATGAACCCGAAAAAACGAAAAAAGCATTAAAGACACAGGAAGGTTTTTTTTTTTTTTTTTTTGTATTTGGGACACAGAATCCATTTGTTTCACTCTGAGCATCATGGAGCTCTGTAGCACATATAGGAGTGTATTAAAGAGTTAATATCAGAAGAATTATTTTGTGTTGTATAGAGTTGGATATCCAGGATGCAGAAGGCCAAACTCCTCTACATTTTGCTGTGGAGAAAAACCAGGAGTCAAGCTGCTCACTGTTGGTAGATTTGGGTGCCAATCCAAACATTGTAAACACAGCCATGATGGCACCGATTCACTTGGCCATCTGCAAAGGATACAATCACCTGGTAGAGGTGAGACTCTCACATACATAATTACCTGGCACAGATAAGTCACTCACACTCAATCACTTGCTACAAGTGAGTTACTCCTACTCAATCACCAGATACAGATGAGTCACATACACTCGATCAGCTGATACAGGTGAGTCAAACAAACTCAAGCACCTGGTACAGAGTCATATACACACACTTACCTGATACAAATGAGTCGCATACACTCCAACACCTGGTACGAGTCAAACAAACTCATTCAAGTGGGCGAGTTACACCCACTCACTTACCTGGTACGGTGAGTTACAACCACTCAATCACCTGGTACAGGTGAGCTACGCCCACTCAAGTACTTGTTTTGGGTGAGCTACACCCACTCAATCGCCTGGTACAGGTGAGTTACACCCACACACTCACCTGGTACAGGTGAGTTATGCCCAGTCGGTTACCAGGTACAGCTGAGTCACACCCAGTCAGTTACCAGGTAGGGGCGAGTCACACCCACTCAGTTACCAGGTACGGATGAGCCACACCCACTCAGTTACCTAGTACAGTTGAATTACATACACTCACTCACCTGGTACAAATGAACTACACTCTCTCAGTTACCTGGTACAGTTGTCATTCGTCTTGTCTCAGGTTCTCCTGTCCTGCAGTCAGACAGATGTGAATCTGGACGGAGATTTGGGCAACACACCTGTGATGTTTGCATGCTGTTACAATAACTGCGAAGCTCTTCACAAACTTGTGAGTATAATTCAAGGGTTAAAGGAACAGTATACAATTTCACTCTTAACCTAAATGTACTTGAAAAACGATACAGTATGTTTGGTGTCTGAGGTTTGTTCCTTCAATTTGCACTTGAGCTACAAAGCTACTGTGGGGAAACTTATAGCCACCAGTTTAGCATCATGCACACCGCATACCTAAATCATTGCCTCTAATGGCTTTGTTGAGTTGTTCAGTTTTTATGACATTTTTTTTCTATAAAAATGAACAAAAGAAATTCAAACTCCATGCATCCAACTCTAATATTTGCAAAGTTTGAAGGTGAAATTGTATGAAGTAATTCTAGCATGATGTCATAGTTTCCAGTTGTGTCCTTAAAGTTTTTTTTTAAATAAAGAGACTCTTCTATTCTGCTGTTTTATAACCTGTTTATGAAGAAATGTTAAAACTGCCAAATGATGTGTGTGTGTGTGTGTGTGTGTGTGTCATCCTCAATGCTTAATGGCAGGCTATAGACTTCCCTTATGAGTGATTGTGAGTTCAAATCCCAATAAGGCCACAACCATCCCTGGCAGTCCAAGAGAGCTTGATTGGCCCTGTTCTTTGGGTAGGAGGGAAGACATTACTCTTTACTGTTAGAGTGACACTAACCAATCATGTATGTAGAAGAGGGCATACTACTCATTGATACAGAAGAGGGCATTTAGCACTTTCCTGGGAGTGTAATGCAGCATGTGCTAGACTTCACCCTCTGTGGTTGGTAGCTGTTGTGTAATAGGGAGGAGTTAGCTAGTGGTGGGATTTGGCAAATGACCAATTTGGGAGAAAATTCTACTTGTTATCTACATTAGATTCATAGCTCCAGTGCAAAACTGGAAGCAAACTTCAGAGGGGTATTGGCGGAAATTGTGTACATCCATTTTTTTCCTCCAAGTTTCCATTTGTTTGACTTCTCCAGTTTAAACATGGAGCAAAGCTGTGTCGGCAGAACAAGCTGGGGCATTTTGCGATACACACAGTGGCTTTTTCTGGAGCCAAAGAAGCAATGGAGGTGATACTGCAAACAGGTGAGCCTCTTTGATTTTCTTCAGGGTGGCTCTGTCAAAATGCATCCTGCACACAGCTTACTGCAATATTATATTCTTACACAGTCTCATGACTGTACATAAGTAAGTCACCGCTGTTCCAGCTGGTGTGTACAGATATGAATGGTTATTATTACATAGTAGAATATTTTGGAAACCCATAGTTGTGTAGTCATGGAGACAAACCAGCGCACTCATGTAATACCAAAATTTGCTGCTTTAAACTAGCATTCAAATGATGCAGACTATTTAGTGAGTAGTGTGTATGTGTATTTTGGGACACTTCCACAGTGGACTGATCATACATAGTGTTTGAACAAACACAATAAACACGCACCATTATATTCACATGCCTCATTCTGTATTCTACATGGTGCTCCTCTGTAGATAATAGGGAGTAGGGAGTTGTTTTTGTTCACATTGCTTACACACACAGTGCTCATGCAAGAGCATTGCTTTATTAGAAAATTTGCTCCATGACTAAAATCTTTGTGAACATACAGGCTGCTGCTTGTTGTGAATGTAAATTTTTTGATTTGCACCAATTTACATTTGTTGACCTATCCACATGTGCAGACAAGGTAGCCAAATTAAACAGCAGGTCAGGAGTAAGCAAAACCCATCTTCAGTCTAAACATGGGTTGCATGAGTCATGACTGTGCAAATTTGAGGACAAGGCCCTAAACAAATCCCACTACATACTTCACATTGATAAAAGGCCATGTCAGTCTCTCTGTGCATTTCAGCTCCAGATAGGTTTTTGGCATGTTTGCATGTACAATATTACCATATAAGGCAGTGGTTCTCAACATAGGGCCCAGTGGACCCCAAGAGGTCTGTGAAGCATAGCTAGGGGGTTCCATGACTTTTTTGATTTTGTTACAGTGACAACTCAGACCTAATGTGTTCAGGAATAGACAGCTATAATGTTCAAATAATGTTCATGACATTAATCCATGCTGAGGGGGTCCATGGGATTGATTTTTACAGTTAAAGGGGTCCCTGGCTACAAAAAGTTTGAGAACCCGTGATATAAGGAATATAAGGATGTAGCTTAAAATTTTACATATTAATATTTTATATAATCAATATTTTTCATTTTTATTTGCCTTCTCCTTCTCTCTTTGCCTCTCTCTTTCACTGTTTCAGGAGAAGAGCTGGGTATTTCCACCCTTTCACACATTAATTATTTGGATAAATCCAAGAGCAGCCCACTGCATTTAGCTGTCCGAGGCGGAAATACAGAAGTTATCAAACTCTGCATCACTAAAGGTGCAAAAGTGGACCAGCAACAGGTAAAGAAACACACACACACACACACACACACAGTTTTCTTCTGATTGTTATTAATGCATCTGATTAATGCTATGCCTACACCTAAATGTTTTTGCTTTTTAAATCATTTCTAAGCATAAAGAATAAAGATTTCCATTGTGGGGTCCAACCAAATGTCCCCAGGAGGTCAAAACTGTCAGATATTCCTATCCGTAAGAGGATATTTGGGCTCACTGACATGCATACACCAAGCTGTCACTTAATTATCTACCTTGTTACTATACTCTTTGGTCAACCGAATAATCACACTTTGCAGGTAAACATTTGCCAACTGTGGCCCATCTGTTGGCTTGGAACAGTACAGAACTTAACCCCCCCCTGCACCATGTCCATCAGTAGCAAGAGACCACCCCTTAGATATTATTTGTGCAGTGATCCTGACGTAGTAGTAGAAGCCTTTATCAGAGCAAATTATTTACTCTGGCTGTTCATAGCAGCTCATTAGCTAGTCATTATCAGGGCATGAAATTTAGCTGTTGCTGAGATTGATTATGTTGATAGTGATATGCATATGAGCAGGCAGGAACATGAATTCCTGTCACATGGCCAAATTTTTAGAAATATAGCTTGCACGGTGTTACACTGGAAGCTAATAATGTTTTTTTTTTTTTACTTCTTAGCTTTATAGGTCCAGGGCAAAACTAAATATACAACATTTAGACACCAAACATGCCTAGGTAGAGCAACTAAACTTCAGGTAAAGAAGAACATTATCATTTAATTCTTGGCCAAACAATTTCTCTGTGACTCATTAAAAAATTATATACATGAAATATGAAACATTACAATCAGCTCAGTTAAGAGCTATTTTACAAAATAGGAACAATTACCTTTACCTTATCTTTAACTTTAAGCTACAGTACACAGGTATGTTAAGTTAGGTCAGTTAGGCTAGCTAACCTAGGTAATGTTAATATTTAACAATTAGTTTTGATTGTTACGATATATTAACAGGTTTGGCTACTAAAGAATCACTGAGATTTCATTCTTTTCGAAAAGATTACGTTCATTTCATTGAGAGTTCATTGCATTCTTTTGCGAGGTGTAGAGATCATTAAAAAACATTAAAAAACAAACAATTTACTACTAAACATTGACTGAAAATGAAATGAAAATGAAAAACCCATCTAGGAAATTCAGATTCAGTTGCATATTAGGAACTAAACTATGGATCTGTCTCAGTTTTTAATAATGGAGTTGACTGAAACACAATATCAGTCCCTGTGCATGTATGTGTGTGTGTGTGTGTTACAGTGTGACAAGTCCACAGCGCTGCACTTCGCCTGCACACAGGGAGCGACAGAGGCCGTACAAGCGATGCTGCATCCTTATGAGAGAAGAATTGATGAAATCATTAACATTAGAGATGCAGCCAATCAGACGCCGTTACACAGGTCAGTCTATAATAGACACCCAAGCCTGCTCAATTAATAGTACAATTTTGCAGTTTTGCCAAATAATTTCTGAAACTCTAGCGCAGAATATTCAGCGTACTCACGAAATCCCACAATGCACTGCAATAGGTCAATTTCCAAATGATGTATGCTACACAAAAGTACGCCCACTAGAGCTCTAGATAGGCATCAGAGTGTGCACTACTGAAGCCCCTGCTCATGAACTCTCTGAATTTAATGTCCCTCGTTGTTTTAATTCTCGTTTCTTTTCTCATTTTATTGTCTTAATAACATTAAAAACCATAAATATTACAGAAATATGGTCCTAGCAGTCATAAAAATCAAATATAGGTTTTATTTTTTCATTTATTTTCAATAATGTTTATCACCCACCAACATTCAACTGATTAAACACATTGATTAAGAGAAATAAAACTAAGAGAAATTAATTCATTCAGTAAATGTCTTAGTATTTATTTGCCTTGCTGTAATTACAGAGCCACGTTATTCGATCATGTGGAACTGACTAAATATCTCGTCTCAAAGGTGAATCAAGAATAATTTTCATCTTTAGTTTTCTGAAATATTTTTTGCAATACTGTCAGTTCACGCCTGTACATCATTGCTGGTTGTATTTTTGCATTGTGAAGGGAGCGGACATCGATTGCGTCGACTGTAAGGGTTTTACCCCTTTACTCCTTGCTACAACAAGCAGCGCATGGAAAACGGTTTCATTCTTACTGTCTAAAGGTGTGTTTTGTTTATGATCATATATTATACAACAGTTGGCTCTGGTCCACTAATATGATTGGACAAGTGGTGTTGCAAGAGTGCTGATGTTTAGTACAACAGCACTGGGACATTTCACTGTATGTATCACACCAGCTTGTATGTGTTCACTACATAAAATTCCAGTTTCAGCAACAGTTCATTACACTGAAACCTTTACTATACTTATTATGGGCTGTCTGTGCGTTGGCATGACAACACGCGACGATCTATCCAGCTTTGTCTCCTTTGGAAGCTGTTTTTGTTGACGGACCAAAAATAAACAAAATATTTGGTCATATTGTATCTGAATTGTCAATTACTCAGTACTAATTTCTTGTTTATAGGACTGCTGTAGAAAAGCAATGTGACCCTCGCAATCATGTTGTTGTACTGAACATTACCTGTGGCTGAATCACAGCAGTGTTGATCTTCAGTACAACGGCACTCTTGCCCACCCGATATTGCTTAAATTGCACACCCATCATGAACAGAAATCAGAGTAACAACACCAATGTGGCCAATGTGTTTTTTTTTCTTGCAGGCGCAGATTTTAGAATTAAAGACAAAACTGGACGGAACTTCCTCCATCTCGTCATCTTCCAACCGAAAGGACTGAAAAATCTTCCTGAGCACATCTTACAGGTAGAACAAGAACATAAAAATAAATTATAGAATAATAGCTACCACAGATGCTGCCTGATAGATAGATAGATAGATAGATAGATAGATAGATAGATAGATAGATAGATAGATAGATAGATAGGATTTTTTCTTTTGGCAAAAAAAAGGTTTAGCGCATTGAAACATTTACCGATATAGCTGATGGAAATGCAAATTATCGATAAAATTTCACAAGTGTTGACATAATCTTTTATGTCGTCAAGTGTCATTTAAGTTTAGCACATAAATTCTGTGTTGATACTTCAAATGTTGCAAAAAAAAAATTGTTAGGAAACATAAATAGTTTAATAGAAATAGTTTTCTTGTTGAGAAAAGTGGCATTCACGCACAAAAAATAAGTCACATGACAGAATTTCATCACGTGTCCTCACATGTTGCAATGGGCGCAACATCAGGACCAATTAATTGGCACAGCATCTCAAACGTGGGCCATGACTTTCTAAAATGTTACAGCCAGAGGCTTTGTGTGAAGTGTCTCTCCACCACTACCTTCCAATAGGGCGTCCTATTGCGTGGTCTCTCCCAGACCCATGGGCTTCATTGTATCAGGGCAGTTACTCGGGGCACTATAAGACGAGCAACTGCTCCATTCTGACGTCGTCTTCTGATATTTCAAACAATTGCAATTATTTGTGAAATTAAATTGATTTCAATTAATTGTCTCAATACTCCCAAAGACTTGAGGACATTTGGGACGCAAAAGGTGCACAGTTTGCGATATACACAAAATTATGTATGGAAATGGCTCAATACAAAAAAAAAAATTTTTAAGTATGAAGTCATCAGTAAAAGGCATTTTATTGGTAAAAGGTCGACTGGATGGAAACATGCAGGAGACGGCAAATTTCTCAAACTTTTTTTTATGTATTTTCACTTGGTCGATAACAGAACAGCACAAAAAGTGGATGGAAACCTGGCTAGTGTGGTTGTTTCTCATGCATACAGTAACATATGAAGGTTATTAGTCTAGCATTAGAGATTTTCTTTCCCACTCCAGAATAAAGAGGTGTGGGAGCTGATGAGCGAAGAGGACTTTGAAGGCTGCACTCCTCTACACTACGCCTGCAAACTCGGCATCCACGACTCTGTTAAAAACATGCTGGGGCTTAAAATCTCCCTGGGCCGCAAGTCAAAGGAGAAAAAATCAGGGCTTCATTTTGCTGCAGAGTAAGACAACATCCCACATACAGTATGAGTATTAGGATTTTTAATATTAGCATTATTATTAATATTAACCTTAATCTAGCTAATCAGAAATATGGTATTATATCTTTAGCTAACCCAGGTAAAGTTAACCATGTTCTCTAGCAGAAGATTTCTTGCTGTGTGTTACTTCTTTTCAGATACGGGCGAATAAACACTTGTCTCAGGCTTTTGGAGACGATCAGAGACTCACGTTTGCTAAATGAGGGAGATGAGAATGGACTGACGCCGCTCCACCTGGCCTCTAGGGGGGGCCACATTAAGGTGGTGGATCTGCTGCTCAGGAGGGGGGCGCTGTTCCAGAGGTACATCATCCTGATACCATGTTTAAAGAATGACACCTACCAGATTAAATTGATTGCTGTTTTAAAAGTAAATAAGTCTCAGTTGCGTTTAATGCAGGATTATCTTCATCATACAATATCGATTCTAGTGGGCCCTGCAAATGAAGTTAGTTTACTTTTAATTGCAATCTAGACTCTCAGCTCACAAACACAGCATGACATTTTAAACTGAGCTAGCTAGCTGCTAACTCAAAATGGCTACTAATTCACAAATACAGCCTGCTAGCTTGCTGACGAACTTGGCTGCTGGGTTTAATTACACAATATAGTAATAGTTATCAGACTTTTAAGTTCTGTCTGGTATGTTCCTCACAATCTCCTCGTGAACAGAGTTATGAGAAGAACACAAAGCATAGACTTATATACAGTCGTGAAAAAATTAGGACACCCCATTAAATATTCAGTTCTTTATCAAGAAATGTCAACATGTCAATTTCTGATCTTATTTTAATTTGTACCTGTAGATGAAAGTGATGTAATTGCATGTAAACAACAAAAAAAAAATCACTTTGTTTTCACTTATTAAACAAAAGAAATCAACAAAAAACGAGTATTTCATCTGAGGAAAAAGTTAGCACACCCTATGCCCTAATAGCTAGTATTTCCCCCTTTGGCTGAAATAACCTCAATGAGACGTTTCTTGTGGCCATCTACCAGTTTCTGACATCGACTGGAAGAAAGTTTCCCCCACTCCTCAATGCAGAATTCTTTCAGCTGGGTGATGTTTGAGGGGTTTCTTGCACGCACGGTCCGTTTCAAATCACCCCACAGGATCTCAATAGGATTTAGATCTGGGCTTTGACTTGGCCATTCCAGAACTCTCCATTTTTTACTTCTCAGCCAATCCTCAGTGGATTTACTGGTATGTTTTGGGTCATTGTCATGTTGCAAGGTCCAGTTCCGCTTCAGCTTCAGTTTTTTGACAGATGGTCTCACATGTTCCTCAAGCACCTTCTGATACAATGTAGAATTCATAGTGGATTCTATGATGGTGAGCTGGCCAGGTCCTGGCCTGCATCCCCAAACCATAACACCTCCACCTCCATGTTTCACAGTTGGTATGAGGTTCTTTTGCTGAAATGCTGTATTTGGTTTACGCCAAACATGCCCTCTGTTATGGTGTCCAAATAATTCAATTTTAGACTCATCTGTCCAAAGCGCATTATTCCAGAAGTCTTGGCCTTTGTCTATGTGTTTTTTGGCAAACTTCAGTCTTGCCCTCATGTTTTTCTTAGACAGCAAAGGTTTCCTCCTTGCACACCTCCCATGATCATTAAAGTTGTGCAGTCTCTTTCTGATCGTAGATTCATGCACTTTGACATCAACTGTAGCAACAGCTTGCTGTAGGTCCTGTGATGATATTTTAGGGTTTTTGGAGACTTCTTTAAGCATCTTGCAGTCTGCTCTTGGGGTGAATTTGCTTGGATGGCCTGACCTGGCCATGTTGGCAGTTGTTTTAAATGTGACAGTGGAATGGCTGATTAAAAATTCTTTTGAGATCTTTTTATATCCCTTACCAGACTCATAAGCATCAACAATCTTCTTTCTGAAGGCCTCAGAAAGCTCTTTGGATCTCACCATGGTGATACCTCTCACTTCAACAATTAAGAACAAACCAAACTAAATGTCTGAGGTTTAAATAAGGCAAGCCTCCTTCAAAAGTCTCTGTAACGATGTTCTAATAATTGGCACCTGATGTGATACACCTGATGTGTAGGTAATTTTAGTCATTTTAAGTACAAATAAATGTGGGGGTGTCCTTACTTTTTCCTCACAATTACATTTCACAGATCATTTTAAAAAGACTTTTCTTTGGTTTTATTTGTGTAGTTATATTACTTGAATCTCCCAATATTTTTAAAATGAAGATCAAATGTCTACATGTTTAACTATATTAAAAAGAAATGGGCAAGCGTAAGGATCTGAGCCAAGCCCAAATTGGCAAAATATTAAACTTTTAATGGTCTATATATATAGTACACGTACAGAAATGCAGTGAGTTTAATATTCAGCTTTGATTGTTATTGTTCTTTTGGGAAAAGCTCCTGTTCACTCTATTAAATTTCTAGCTGTTGTTGATTTATTGCAGAAATGAATGAGATTAATTAATTAATTAACTTCAAAAACACAATGATAAATTTAATGGAATAAAAGGCGAGTTTATTGGAGTAAAGTTGTGATTCTTGCTAGGAGTTCTGGGTTTTGTGTGTTAATGTGCAGTGATTATAAAGGCTGGTCGTGTTTACATCACGCTGCGGCTGAAGGATACACACAAACCATGACTATCCTGCTGGCAGCAAACATCAAACTGCTGGATAACACAGATGAAGACGGGGTATGATATTTAAAAAAAAAATAATAATATCATGTTTCCCCTATATTGTAATGCAGTATTTAGTCAACTACTGAGAAATTATGTTATTTTATTTATTTTTATTCATCTTTGTTCAAACTTTTGTCACAAACACATCAACAAACTTTGGGGTAAGTGGAGCTTTGTTAGATTTTATTTTTGACCAAACTGTTCCTGAGCAGAACACGGCTCTGCATCTAGCCGGACGTGAAGGTCACGTCGCAGCTGTAAAGCTTTTACTGAACCAAGGAGCTGAAATCCTGCTCAATAATAATCACGCCTCATTCTTCCACGAAGCTGTGCGCAATGGGAAAAAAGATGTTGCTAACGCTGCTATTGAGAATGAGAGGTGAGAAACACGTTCACTCACTCACTCACTCACTCACTCACACACACACACACAAAGTTCACTGTTTTATTTTGACATATATTTGTATATATTTTATACTTTTACTCTTTGCTGTCTTGAGGCCATATTCAGAGTTGAGCTACACACTCTATAGTGAGGATTTAATACTAAAATTGCACACATCAGTATTTAGACCTCAGACACAGTTTGATATTTGATGTCACCACAATTTTTCATGCTGAAATTCACATTTTGGGCTGTATATTAAAAAAAACAAACAAAAAAAAAACAAAACAATGGAATGCCATTTGTGGCCAATAATACATACATAAATATGACACTATTTATTAATTAATAGTATAGTCTACTAAAGGTCCTTTAGTCCTTTCACTGAAGTTTTTGGGCTTAAACACAAATGCTTGGGGTCTAGACACTTTTGACAAACTTTGCCTCAGACTCAAGAAAAATCTGGCATCCTCAGAGGCATGAACTCCACACAGGTAATGTGCATAACCTGACTGGCGCACGCAGTAATTAACTTAAGCAGCTGAGCAACCCGAGTCTGAATACTAAATATTGTCATAACATTTGGACATAATGCACTGGCTCTGAATACAGCCCCTATATATTTTGTACTATGGTTTGGATGTATTTATTTTATTTGATGTGAAGCTTCTTTTTTTATGTTTTAAAATCAAAATTCACTCAACTGAAAAAAAAAAATCCCTTATCCCCTAAGGATGAATTTGTTAATGACTTGCAGATAATTATTACTTCTAATAATCTAATAATCATCTAATTTGATGAAAATGTTATTGATTAATGGCAGGTCAGCCGAGATTATACGTCAGTTTAAAATCGGCTACACTCGCTGCCCTGTGCTGGATTTAATCGAGTTTCTACCTGAATCGACAAAGGTGTGTGCTTTTTTTAAAAAAAGATTTCAGTAAATATTTTATAGTCGGGTCCAAAAGTCTGAGTCCACTTTTGAGAACTGTATTTATTTCACCAGTCATTAAACAGTTCATCATGAAGTGGATTCAGAGGCATCAGGATGTATACACATTATCTCAGAACTGTTTTATTTTAGATTATTACATAGCAGATATCAGGCATGGTGTGGATCCAAGTGCAGGTGAATCACAAAATCCAAACTCAGAAGTACGTCCAAGGTAACATATTTGGCAACAACATAGAAACTAGGCTTTAGTTAACACTGTTAATCATAAGAAGAGGCTGAAGGTGTTTGGATATTAGCTAGTACTAGGGAGACTCTGACCTCTGCTGGAGAGATGGGAGCTCCAGAGGTGATGTTTAGTGTCTCTTTATCCTCTATCAGACATTAGCTAAATATAATAAATATAAAATGATTTACATAGAGGGCTCTCCTCAAACTGCAAATTAGTCAACTAGCTAGAAGACTATTGTGTATACAGTAAGTGATGACATGAAAACCGTTGTCAGTGGTGCACTTAGACATTCGGAGTTGACATAATAAGAGAAAGAATTGTTTCTTTCTGATGTTCTAAATAAACTATAATTTCTTTTGTACCATGCAGCATCTTCTGGATCAGTGTATGAGTGAATCAGAGCATGACCCAAACAGCCCTGAATACCAGGTACGTATTAGAGGTGCAATAAATTTATATGTGGGTTTTATAAATACAGTAAATATAGATATGAAGACTATTATAGCAGTTATATGGTTAATAGTATGCAGTCCATAATGTGTGAATCACTCAGATAAACAGGAAAAGGTCTACAGCTCCTGGAGCTATTATAAATATATCAATTAAATAAACCAGCCAACACTCATCAGCTATACCAAACACAATTCACAATTTCACTTGAAACAGATTCATTACTATCTGAATATTAACACATTTTTTATTGCATTACTAGTATTTTATTGTATTCTATTCTTAGCATTATAATTAATATTATTTATAGATTCATTTTCAACAGTGACACTTATAATAAGGTGTACCGATGTAAATCCCTTCTGTTTGTAGATTACATACAATTTCCGGTGGCTTCAAGCTCCAGTAAGTGTGCAGAAATCCTCTCAAATGGACAAAACTCTGTATATTCAGCCTCTGTCAGCTCTAAATGTGAGTAACAAATGAGCCACAGTCTATTACTACTGTCACTGACGGCCACTGAGGCCTCTGGCTTGCTCATGCTGTAGATATATATCTGGATTTCTGTAAAGCTGCTCTGTGATTTCTACTGTTAAAAGCACAATACTAATTAACTGATCGTTTAAACAAATCACAGTGCAGCGTAAAGTACAGATACAAAAAGAATAGCCACACAGAGAATATACTAAATGTAAATGTGATAAATACAATCATAAAAAATTAAATAAATAAATAAAATTTTGTGATATTTGTAAGACAATATATTTGGTAGACAATAATAGTTTATACCACATCTATTTTATGATAAAGATAATAAATGATAATGATGAATAAATGGCAATGGTGAATTGTAGTTGTATAATTAAAATCAAATAGTATGTTGCTTATCATGATTATCATTTGTATAAAAATGATTATTCTGTGTTGTGTTCGTGTGTGTTGTGTTCGTGCAGGCGATGGTTCAGTACAACCGGCTTGAGCTGCTCACACACCCTGTGTGTCAGAAATACTTAGAGATGAAATGGTAAGCTAACAGCCTAATAATTATACCCTTTCCCCAATGAATAAAAAGATGTATCTATTTTATAATTCTTACAAAATTACAATATTCATGGTAGATTCCCTGTGATTCCCTAGATTCTACTATTCATTGAGCTTTCTTAGTCTTTAATTAACACACTTAACACAGTTACCGATTAAGCTTTTACAATGAATTTCTAATCACATTATTCTTATTGTGAGATTTTTCACATAGTTGGTTCTATTTCACCTCTCATAACCTCTGGAGGCATTAAGAAACAAATGTATAGCTTCTTTCATGCAGTGACATACTGTATGATGTAGTATTTGCAATAAATGCTGCTGCCATATAGTCATCTTTCCTGTTCTTCTTCTGACCTGTGTGCATGTTGGGCTACATATACATGACATTTGTCTATCCGATTAGCTCAGTTGACCTCAGTTAGAGCTACAGGTGACCTGTCCTCCAAACCTGGGGATGCACAGCTCACACACTCTTCTACCTTGGTGAGTGTGTTTTCTTGTATGTTACAAGCATTTTCCATTGAACGCTACAAAGCTCCGTAACATCTGTTAGCTTCAAGTCAGTTTCTCTCTACCGCTCACCATTTGGTAAAAAAGTAGACCCCACAGTTCAAAACAAGGGGTTCTATCCAACCTTGCTCAGAAGAAGTAACTGCATTTTCTTCCCAAATGAACCAGTTCATAAGGTCCCTCATCAGATGTAGTTCAAACTCTGCAGCCACAGGACTGGTTCATGTGTGCGGATCTGTTCTAGATTTGTTTTCATGTTCTCATCAACCCAAAATACAGATAATTTTTTGATTTGCCTTCCTAGGAAGGCAATTCAAAGTTATGCCCTTCGGTCATAAAAGCACCAGGGTGGTTTTCAAGATGTATACAAGCAGACTTGTTTCCCATGTTGGCCAGTGGCAAAAAAAATACTTCTATAATGGACGACTGGCTACCATGAGCTACAGACATTGCATGAGTGGCCTATCAGCCTACATCTGGAAGCCAAATGCCAAGTACATAAATATGTCCTTGTCTCAGCAGAAGGAGCGCAAGCATTGGCTTTCTGGAGATACAGAGCAATACTAACTCAATGAGTTCTGTAGGGAGAAGTGCCCCATCGGAGAGAGACAGTAACCATGGATGCCCCCCTTAGAGCGGAGCGGTGCTGTGCCACAGGATTAGAGGAGTGTGTCCCCAGTGCAGGGTCACAACAACCCAGGGACTGCTAGACAGGGGCAAGTCCCCATCAATGCCATGTCCCTAGGGTTTAATAGGATTAATACAGCCTTTCTAAAGGAGGCAAGGCACCTCCACCCACCAGGGTCCCCTTGGAGCCTGATGTGCCTGGTGTGTCCCTTAAGGTCCCCTCGTATGAGCTTGTACAGGATGATTTAAATTTAAGTATGTGCACTGTTCATTTGCAATGGAGAAAAGACACAGGCAGGCCTCCTTATCTAAGCAGAAGCTGATCCACTGGGTGGTGGACTTTATCTTGACCTATAGACAGACTGCGTGCCCTACAAGTGAAGTGAAGTGTGGCCAAGTATGGTCAAAGTCAAAGTCAAAGTCAGCTTTATTGTCAATTCTGCCACATGTTCAGCACATACAGAGAATTGAAATTACGTTACTCTCAGACCCAAGGTGCTTACAGATGACAACACACACACACAAAAAAAAAAAAAAAAAAAAAAAAAAAAAAAAAAAAAAAAAAAAAAAAAAAAAAAAAAAAAAAAAAAAAAAAAAAAAAAAAAAAAAAAAATATATATATATATATATATATATGTATATATATATATATATATATATATATATATATATGAATTGTTTATGGTGACCCATACTCGGAATTTGTGCTCAGGTTCACCTTGGGGCTGCAAGTCCGACTCGCTAACCATTAGGCCACGACTACAAGCAGCATCTTTAAATCATGGGCCTTATTTAAAGGTGAGCCACTAGAGGAAGTCTGTGCTGCTGCTACCTGTGCATCACCATGCCCTTTCTCCAGGTTCTACAAGGTTAACATTGCCCCTCCCCATGGTGTGTGTGTGTGGAGGTAATCTCTGGGCACCTTTCAGTCCTGTTATTCATGACATTGTTGTCATATGTTATCCACGTTCATACCCTGGTTCCTTATCACTTGGAACTGGTGCCAGCTTGGCAAGAAGCTTCCAGGAAAAGATGGCTTTATTGCAAATAATACATCACTAAGTGACTTTATCTACATCTTTTTACCATATTGCTTTTCTTACAGGTCCTCATGTTTCATTGATGCCAAATGTCATATTGGCGCTACACTCTATATGTGTAGATACAATTTTATTGGTGTCTTTTATATGTTTTTCACATGTTCCCTCACAGGAAAGCATATGGAAGTAAAGCTCATTTACTCAATCTGGCCGTGTATCTGCTGGGCCTTTTGCCCCTCACATATCTTGTCATCAACTTGAAACCTACACAAATCAACACAGCAAATGGCACGACCTTCATCATGGAGCCCTTATCCTTCAGCAAAGTATGCTAAGCTATACAGTCTGTGTCCCAAACTCTAGTGTTTGCTAGACTAGCTCTAAATATTATTTGCTAAAACTTGAATTCGTGGTCGTAGAGAAACCTTAGCAATTAATTGTGATGGTGTACTATACTGTAGCTTGCTAATGAGAAGCTAAACACATATTAGCTCTAGCTGTATGCTACAAATAACACAGCTAACTCTCTTTGTCTCTTTCTTTCGGTCTCAGCAAAGCTGTTTAATTTCAGTGTCCATGCTGATGGTCTTCGTCATGAGCATTTATGCTATTTGTAAAGAGTTGATACAAATAGCACAACAGGTAATGTAACACTTATGGTTTTACATATTGGCAAAAATTGATACATTTAGGAGACAGCAAAGCCATAAAGAAATAAGGACCCTGCTAATATGCTAACAAATCAAAATTACTAACAGCCACAATACAGAAGCAAGTGTCACCATACAGAGTCACAAAGTCACAATACAGAAGCAATTGTTAAAATGAGTGAGATTTTTCATCTCGCAAGAACAGTCTATTCTGAAAAGGATAGTAACCCATAGCTATAGGTGATTAATAAAGTACTTAATGAATCTGCTAGTTTGTTAACAAGCTGGTTAGCAAGCAGAGATGTGTATCCTGGAGGGGGAAAAATGTGTTCCCTGGTTTACATAACATAGCATATCAACCTTTTCAATTCATACAAGAAGGTCAATAGTAGCACTTTAAAAGTATTAAAATGCAGGTAAGGTCACTTCTTCATATATACTGGTAGCACTTGATGTTACAACTCAGCTTCGCAGACGGCCTGATAGACATTCAGACAGACGAAGCTGCTAAAGCCATTATGGGATTAAAAAAAAAGAAATAAAATTGTGTAGAAATGGTGCAGAAATTATTTATATACATACATTATCAATTTATTTATTCATATCAATTTGTACTCTCTTTGTCCCAAAAGAGAATGAGTTACTTTTTGGACACCTCAAACCCATCGGATTGGGCAGCAGCCATTTCCTCTCTTGCTTTTGTCACTCCGATGTTCTTCGGTGTGGAAGGGAATCTGCATTGGCAGGCTGGAGCTTTGGCAATTTTATTTGCCTGGATCAACTTTCTTCTTTACTTTCAGAGGTAAAATAGTCATGTGATGTCATTTTCATGTCATTTTCAACCACCAACAAGCAACTAAATGTGATGACCGATGTATATTTACCTTCTCAAAACAGTGAACTGCATAAATTTAACATGCTAACATGTCTGTATGTTGATTGATCTAAAGCGAATACTAGGAATTCCAAGTTTGCTTTGGTTTTTCCTAGTTGGAGGTCGGATTGACACCATATTTCCTGGAAGCAATAATTTTGCCGTTCACACTAACATAATAGGGCAATTCTTACCCTGTTACACCGTGAAGAGTGTATTTTTGTGACAGTGTGTTAAAATGTGTTTTTTTTTTAATTTCCTGACAGGTTTGAGCGTTTTGGTATTTATGTTGTAATGTTTGGAGAAATCATAAGAACACTCTTGAGTGTCCTTGTCCTTTTCATCTTCCTGTTGCTGTCCTTTGGATTGTCCTTCCATGCGCTGATGCTTCATCGAGTATGTTGGAATAGATATTAATTTCATCTCTTTCATGATTGATTTTATATTGTTTTATTTCATTTAAAATGTTCTCTTTTCCCAACATGAAATTTTACCTACTCACATGTGTCTCTAATGAACTTGAACAATCTCTTACTAAAAAGCATTTTTATTACCAAGATGATGTTCAGGGAATAGAGATGATGTCAGTATGTCAGTGGCTTTCCGTTTCCCTCTGTATCTTATTTCCACCTTCACCTACAAGACAGTTAATGTGACTGAGAATTTTTTATTGTTTTTTTATTTAATTTAATTTAATTGTTTTTTGGATTTTTTTCATCAGGGCGAGTTCAGCTCAATTGGCCTATCGTTGGCACAGACATTTGTAATGACGGTTGGAGAGCTGAATTATGAGACCTCATTTCTGGAAGCATACGATCAGGGACTTCTGGCTTTTCCTTCAATCACCTACTTTGTTTTTGTGCTCTTCGTCCTCCTCATGCCAATCCTTCTCATGAACCTGATGGTATGAAATTAAAATTTATTGGTGCATGCACTTCATTTTGTCATTCTGTATGAAAAGGAATCAAAATCCCTCAAGGGTCGGTTCTTCATCCTCTTCTTATCAACATATAAGTTGCGTGTCAGATTGTGTACTATGGATACTTTTAGTGTTAGTGACCACACTGGGAAACTTAGCAAGATTATTATTATAAAAACTGCCAAAGAATGAAATGAAAAATGATAAAATGTTGGAGAATTTTTGCTTCTCCATAAGAGATCCATGTTTTTTTAAAACTACTGATTTTGTTAAACCGTAGACACAAAATAGTTTGATTCAAGGCAAAAATCTAGGTACATATTCTCCAGAGGTCGATGGAGTTTCTTTGTATGTTCTCACAATGTTCAGGGTGTTCTAGGTGTGAATGAGTGTGTCAGGGTATGTGTGTGTGTGTGTGAGTGTGTGTGTGTGTGTGTGTGTGTGTGTGCATGGTGCCCGGTGATGGACTGGTGTCTCATCCACTGGATATTCCCACCTTGTGCCAAAACATCACCCTTGGGCTGAGTGTATGATATTATAGCATCCAACAGAAATTGCTTTAATATGTAATGCTGCTTTGTTGTAGGCATTTTTTGATTAACATTCACTTTTAAGCAAATCCAATTTGCAGCATATTACAAAAAAAGTCTTAATTATTTGTTTTAATTTGCTTGTTGCTCAGATTGGTCTGGCGGTTGGGGACATCGCTGAGGTTCAAAGGAACGCAGCACTGAAGAGGATCGCCATGCAGGTGTTGCAGAAATAAATTTAACAGATTGATGAATTACAACCATTTAAAACCGTATATCCTTATATGCTAGCACTTTTTCGGTCATTAAATGTGTCATTCATTCTTACACAGATTAATCTTCATACTACTCTGGAAGAGAAACTGCCATATTGGTTTATGAAGAGAGTGGACAAACATAGTGTCACTATCTACCCAAACAGGAAGTGTGCCAGGTTTCAGGTCAGTAACTTCATCATGTATGTCATTAATGTCATTCATATTAGCACCAAGCTAACAGTAGTGTAGTGTGGGTTCTCAATGCTGCCCTAACTGCTGGATTAGCACACCTCACACTAACATATCAACAAATGGGCACATAGCAATTGGACAGGAAAAAATGTCTTATACGTCAGAAAGCACAGTATATAGTGTCAAACTATATATATATTATCTATTATCTATATATAATAAAAAAATAAATCTGTCTGTATAACCATGCTAGTATCAAAAAGGTTCTAATAAAAGTGCAAATTAATCTATGGCATATTTTTTTAAATGTTGGGAATGTTATAATCCAAGAAGTCTTCAAAAGTGTTTAAAATGCTGCATTTCTTTGGGGATAATAATTCAAATTCACATATTACAAGAATTAACAGATAAATTATTATAAAATCAAATAACTATTGCACGTTACACATATTACCCAACAGTTATACCTAAAAATGTGCCTTGTGGGTGACAGCTATATGTTATGGGGTATGACATTTTTCCATAGGGAATAAAAATAATACACTTTTTACCCATACAAATGTATAGTGCTTTTATGTAAATACCCTAAACAGCTTGCCTACGTTTGTCTACATTTTTATGCTGAATGCTTTATGTGCAGGGAATGATGGAGCAGATCCTTTGGACCAATAGTCCAGAACATGAAGTGCGTACTCGTATAGGCACTCAGGTGACACACTTAAGTCCATTGGAGACAGAAATGATGAAGCAGAAATCCAAGTGAGACCTCGTTTAATTTTGTTGAAGATACCTCCCTCACACACCCTATCCCTCTTTATTCATCCCAAGACCCTATCCCCTCTTCACTTATCCTAATCCCCCATTTATCACAATCCCCTTTCTCAAACACCCTATCCCTCTTCACTCATTCCAATTCGCCACTCTTCCCATTCTCTTCTCTCACACACCCTATCCCTCTTCACTCATCTCAATCCCTCTTTTATCCCAGGCCCACCCCCATTCCACTTGCATTATCTAAAATCCCCATTCATCCCAACCTCATTTAACCAACCCCTCCCACTATTGATTCTAACCCCTTCTTCACACATCCCCTCTATACTCAATGTTAACTCTGTCTTTTTTGGTCTGAAGGCTGAAGCAGATTTCTTCAGCATTGGAGAAACAAGACATGTTGTTGAAACTCATCATACAGAAAATGGAAATCATAACAGAGGCAGACGAGAACGATGGACCTGACGATTTCCGGTCCATCACCACTGCAAAATTACATAAATCCCGCTGGGTTCCTCTGATGCAAGCTCTTAGGGTCAGGAAGTCAAACCTGACGTGCTGATGGTGGTGTAGAGCTCCTCGAAATGTCAGATGTGTATTACACTAAACATCTACTGGAAGAACTTAATTAACCATGATTAACCATAAAATATACTGTTTAGTAGGACTTAGTATCAAGTACTATATTGAGCATTTAGCATTAAATCATTGAATACTCTCTAAAATGAGTTCAGTTTATCAATAGTTATAGTATTTATCTATTTATAGTGAGGGGAAATATGTATTCAGACTTTTGTTTTTGTTATTTATTATACTTCCAGTGCATAAATGAGCTTACATTTATTTGACTTTTTACTTATAAATATGAACAAAAAAGTATGTATTTTTAAGCATAAACAAAGATATGTTGAAAATTTGAAATTGATAAGGAAAAAGTATTTAAACGCTACTATTTAACCACAGCAATACTTTGTTGCAAAGCCATTGTTGCAAATTACAGCTTCGAGACATATATAGTAAGAAATACTTTGGGTCATTCCATGTCAATTCAGATAGGGTTGTTGCTACATGTGTCAGATTTGCCGTTTGGAAGATAACATGACCATACTTTACACATATTTCACATAATTTTTCATGATTCTCCCGTATGAGTCAGCATCACCATCTGGGCACATCAAAATCAAATCAGGTTAAAGTCAAAAGTCAATAAATATAGCGGTTTAAACACAAACTCTGACTTTTAGCATATGTGTCTATTAAAGAGTCTATAAGCCACAAATATCCCTCATGTTTGAAAGTTCTGCACTTTTTCCCATTTTGAGGACCCCATAAGAAAATTAATTGTCTTCTGTGGTGATGACTGAGCATTTAGACAGATAGAAAACAAGTTCGTCTTTTTGTCTGCCAAATTTCATGTGGTTGGAAGTAATATTTCTGGAGATAATAAATCCTAAACATTGCTTCCAGATAAGATTATTTTAATTAGATGATGATATATTTTTCAGCGGAGTGAAAAAATAAAAATGTGATGTTAGAATTCAGCCAAAATACAGAATTTTCTTTTTTACAGAGGTTTTAGGTCACAAAAAAAAAAAAAAAAAAAAAAAAAAAAAAAGCTGATGCATGCAGCAACACATCTCCGGGATCCATAATTTCATTACGTTTGAAGGCATTTTTGCTGTATGGCGTCTTTACATGTGCCTAAGACTTTTGCACAGTACTGTATATTTTTTAACATAGTGTCTGAAAATTTTTTTTCTTATACATTTTTTAATACCTGTCTGTGTTTATGGTTATGAATACCTACAATTCTGTTCATATTTATAAGCACAAAGTGTCCGAATAATTATTTCTTCTCACTGTATAATCTACTGACTGCTGTTTTTCCCTTGAATGTTTTCTATCTATTTAAACTCGCACATAAAAAAATTGTTGGAGAAGTTCTTTTTTTTTTTAAACCCATATAATATAATGCTTCTATGTAAACGCTCTATATAACTCGCCTGCATTTTTGTGGAATGCTTTATGGTGATAATGAGGAACAGGAAGTTTGCACTTGTTTAAACACAGTGACACACAGAAGTCCACAGGAGAAAGGAATGATAAATTATAAGCATTAATTACACTATACAGTAGGCCTTAGTATTAAGGAATATACTGAGTATTTAGCATTAGGTTACTGAATAATCTCTTAACTGATAGTTCAGTATTTATATGTCTGCTGTTATTTTCTTTCTCATTTTCTATATATTTTAATGTATATCATAAAGTTGATGAAGTCATTTGAATAAATATGAAAAGGCATTTTTTGACTTGTATTTTAATTATTTCCTAATAATTAAAAATAATTCATGATTTTTTTATTATTCAATTATCTATGAAGTACACTTTTCTGAGTGTATTATGGGTGACGTCAATTGTAAGCAACAATACTCACCAACTGAGTTGTTACTAACAATAACAAAAAGCAGATTGGATGTTAAAAAAATTTACATTTTTCCAGGTTTCACTTTTTTTTCTGTTCCTTTTTTAAATGATTTATTTATGTATATTGTGAATAAAAAGTAGCTTTACAGACCCTTTTTAATACTGCTCTGTAAAGCAGTCACAATTGACAATGACCAAAAGCTGTTTAAACCACACTTCGGCCAAGTAAACTTATTCATCTTAAGACATGCTCATGTATGTTGTCCCCAACACTGTATGACACACTGTTATGTATAAAAGTGAGGAAAAGAAGCATCTGCAGAGCTATAAACAGTCGTAGCAGCCATAATGAAGCAGGGATCGCTTTCTTCCTTAGCACATTTTGGTACCAGTTGAGAGGCATGGCTGTGACTTTGTCAGAGTGTGAAGGTGAGATTATACTGTATGTTAGACATGATTTGAAAAGTATTATATGAAATTGCTTATGTAAAATACACATATAGATACAACACGAGTGCCGAAAAGTTCAGACTCAAGATTGAAAAAGGATTTTAATTAACTTCGTTAATAATTTACAAACGCACCCTGGAGAGCTGCAGGAACAAATTTCAGTGACATATATATATAGACACGCATTCCCAAACACACACACACACACACACACACACGTTTCTACTCTTCACTCTTTCACATTACACTCCAAAATAACATTTCCCTTTTTAACCACCATTAACACTATTACAATCTTTTATATTATTCACCTTTAACACAGCTGTCAATTTTAACATCATTTGATTTTTTTTTAAAAGCTACATTCTCTCACATGGAGACAAAAAGCAATATCATTATCATCATTATTATTTTTATCACTATTATTACTGTGTGTGATGTAAATAATGTTGCTGTGTCTAACTTTACCATCAGAGCATGTTTAAACAGTATCTGAAAACTCTGAGCTTCAAAATAAGGAACAAAGATCTATAGTGCGCTTAAAAAACATTACTGAGCTTGTGTGTTGCCCTGGTTTTTTTTTTTTTTTGTGCAGTTTTATTCTTTTTGGCCAGCAGAAAAACATAACCTATATAATTTCAGAATCACACACACTCTCGGCCAGTTCACTTCTCCTCTGTCTTCTTTTCTGGCCACTCACTCATTCTCTCTCTTTGTCCAGCAGGTGAGTGTCTGTGCTCCCACAAGCGAATTGCACCATCCCACTGCAGGAAAATAAGGAAGAGATGTTAGTGTTCTTACTACAACACTGAGTATTTCAGGGCTATTTCAAATGCTACCAAACATTGAACATCATGCAGAGCCCCATGAAATGCAATTGTTAAAAAACATGAAAAGAAAGTGGTACAATTGCAACTCCACCAATAGTCAGTAACTGGCTAAAGTGGGCATTTGAAGAAGCTGGAGAAATCCACATCTCAGATGAGAAACCTTCTTAGAACAATCATAGCCCAAACACTCCACAAAGCTGTGCTTTATGGAACAGTGGTGAGAAGCAAGGCATTATTGAGAAAAAATAAAAATCATGAATCCTTTCTGTAGGCACAGCAAACATGTAGAAAAAAATTTCTCTGGTCTAATGAGACTTTTTGGCCTTGGCACAAAGCACATATTTTTGCCAGAAGACAATGCTCATCACCCTGAGAACACCATCCTGACGGTGAAGCGTGGTGGTGGTAGCATCATGTTGTGGGAATGCGATTCATCAACAGGGACTGGGAAAGTGATTAGGGTTGAGGGCATTATGGATGCAACCATATACAGGGCAATTCTTGAAGAAAACCTACTCCTGTGTAGAAGAGACTGGAGCAGAGGTTCACCTTCCAACAGGACAATGACCTTAAGCATACAGCCTAAGCTATAGTGGAGTGATTAATAACCAAGAACTTGAGTACTGCAGAGTAGTGCTAAAAGAGCAGCAGGCTAACATGTTTCGCCGGCTGATGAAGAGGATGTAACACTCACAGAGCTGCTGATGATGTTATCCTGGTATGGGTGCCAGCTGACGTCTCTCACACATGCCTCATGACCCGTCAGTCTGGACACAACACGGCCCGTCAGAACATCATAAACTACAAGAGAAGAGGAAAGGGCGGTCAAGGGAAGTAGAGGAAGAGCTGGAATGGTGTAGGTCAAATTTTAGCCTAATAAACAGTGGATTTCTCCATTTGCTCACTGATGATTTTCCCAGTCGAGCAGCCGCTGTAGATGAACTTCTGTCCTGTGCTGAACTCGGGGGAGAAACGGCAGCGGATGAGCGTGTGAAGAACTCCGTGACCTCGATACGTCATCACCGACGTATCACCTGTCAGTTTGTGCCTCTTCAAAGCTGTGGGGGGGGGAAAAAAGAGATTTTGACCTATCAGGACTAAATGCTGTGCTATAGCTCCACCATAAGGCTAACTGAGGTATTCTCACTTACCCGAGTATTAGAGGCAATAGATTCTTAAAAAAATATTTAGTATATTTACAATATAAATCTGGTTTACAAGGTGCCATTTTAGCAGTCTTTTAAGATTATCACTTGTCCCACTATGAGTTGATCCCAATGAAATATTGGCTGAATTCAATAACAGAATGAATTAATTTCTACTGATCTCAACTTGTGACAAAGAATTCTTTAACAATGTGTGATTTTTGTCTGCAACAGTAAAACTGGGCTAAAAACCTAGTTTAATTTGGATCAAGCTTTCCTTATGTGTTTCTTTACTTTTAGCAGTGGTCCAGACCAAAGTATTTAAATAAAGCAGACACACACAGACACAGACACACACCTCTCTGTGGGACCTGCTGCCAGCGATAGTCCCAGTTCTGCTGTGTGACGGCAAGCCGTGATGCAGCGAGGCCTTCTTTAGGAGAAAACTTCCTCACATCCCATAGCTTAATTGTCTGATCCTTTGAATTACTGATCAGATACCGGGCATCACCCTGTAAACAGACAGACGCAGTAACATTACAGCACAAATGGTGGTCATCCTGTTTCTTACAGCTAAGCTGCAGTGAGTGGGGGAAAAGTTGTGCTTTGGTAGTTTTGCTGACCACCAATGTAGTCAGGGAGAAAAGATGCCATGTTAATTAATCCAGCTGTCTCAACCAATCAGATTTCAGCATAAAGATAGATGCTTGCTGCAGGAGCAGATTTTAATTAAATGGAATTGATGGAAATGTTTATTATATAGCTCTGTGTGTATGTGTGTGTGTGTGTGTGTGTGTGTAAGTAACCTTGCTGTGTATGAAGGTGATTCCGTCTCTGTGTCCTGCCAACACCCCTACTGGTTGAGGTGAGTGTTCTCTCAGTGTGCGTCTGTCCCACACTTTACACAGCGCATCATCACTGCCTGAGAACAGCAGCTGAGACGAAGCATCAGCAAACGCCACGGCGTTCACGTCGTCCTCATGAGCATCAATCTGAAACACACACACACACACACACCATAAACAATATGCATAAACAGAAGAGATGAGAGAGTGTATGATGTGGTATGATGTGCAGTCAGTGTGTGTTTGTGTGTGTGTGTGTGTGTGTTCTTACTTTCAAAGTTCTTTTGTTCAGCTCGCGGTCAAATACATACAGACAGCCATCGTTTGCTCTGTTGCAAAGAAACACAGGCACATCACACAAGACACTCTCAGTCCTTGCAGTAACATTGCTGATAACCTGAATAAAACTAAAACTTCCAGTAGATTTTTTTAATAAATAGCTTTAGATGCTTTAGATTAAACACAAGTGTTAAATTTTATCATTGAATTTAAGCAAAGTGACGGTCCATTTGAATTCCAACTGCTAGCCAATAAGACTGTAAGGGGTGTTACAGAAATTGACCAATCAGCAGTTTCACTTTAGCTCACTCATTAGAACCGCAAACTCCTTCCATCATTACTTTCAAGAGGTGCACATCTAATTCTGAACAGCAGGAAGTGTGGGCTATTCTTTTTTTGTTTACCTTTCTATTTAAGGCGTTTTATTTAATAGTGCTAAAGTGAGTAGTGTGTGAATGTGGCTGTGGCTATACTGACCCGCCCAGAACCTCTCTGCTGTCTGTGGACGCTGCGAGCGAGAACACGCAGAACCTTCTTTCCTCTGGACTGAGAGAGAAAACAGACATAACTGCAAAGCAGATAATAAGCTGTGTCTCAAAGCACACACAATGACCTCATACCTGATCAAAATGTATTTAGTGCAGATGGTATGACATTAAATGGTGTCATAGATTACAGTGTTCATGTAACCAGTGTTACTGTAAGTGTTTTTGGTGCTACATGTGTGTTTCATCTTAACATACAGCTCAGTGAGTCAGAGTTCTATACACTTTGATTTGTCCCAGTACAGGAAATGAGTCAGTATTATTTCACTTGTTATGACTGTGTTTATTTAGTGTAACACCCTGTCCATCTTCCCTGCAAACAGCATGTCAAATAAGAATAAAGTTAGTTAATGTGATCATCATCATCATCATCACAGTCATTATCCAATCCTATAAATGAAACATGTAGTAATTAAATAATATAAATGTGACTCTCATTGTAATCCCATTTTGCATGAATGATGATTAATGAATTTAAAAGTTATGAATTCACATGCTAGCAAAGATCACTGCTATAATGTTTTTTCATTTTTACTTAAAAACATACAGACTGTACATCTAATGCGTACATCTACTGCATGACTGCCTGGTGGTATTGGGCAAAAGCGTGTTCTTGCATTAATGTAAAAACCAAAAAAAAGTGTCCGGATGTTAATCAAATTTGGCACCAGACCTTTGCCAGCATGTTATGAATCACTTAATCTACCAGGTTATGTATGTGATGGATAATGATGGATGGTTCTCATGGCCATGTGATCAGCACTCATCCACAGGAAGAGGAAGTGTGCAGGTGATTGATTACCTGTGTCTTAATGCTATAATGAACTATGAGGGAGACACTAACTTGAGGTCCAGAGCGGTGTGTGTTTCACTCTCTCCATCTATACTGCACACATGGACTAAACAAGAGAAAATACAGAATAGGGAAAATGAATAAAGAAATAACTGAAAGAATAACCAATGTCAGAAATAGCATTTCTCTACGGTGGAATGAGAAATGCTAACAGTACTCTGTTTGACCTAAATATGATCAATTTATTTGTAGACGCACACCAGTAATCATTGATATCTACAAGATTCATAAGTTAATAAGAAAGAAAGAAAAAGAAAGAAAGATTTAAAAGTATACATAAGAAAGAAAGAAAGAAAGAAAAATACATGTTTGAAGCAATTAGGCATTTGGCAAAAATCAATACTACATTATACTGTGATATTCGACAGGTGCAATTTGTCTGTGTACGTGTCTGTCTCCTAGCATGTCTGTCTCCTAGCGTGTCTGTCTGTGGCATGCCAGTCTGAGATGCGTCTGTCAGGCTGTCTGAGGTAGGCATGTCTAACTCAGTCTGTCTTATCTAATCTCAGGCGCATTTGTCTGTCTTAAGCATGTCTGTCTCAGGTGTCTCTGCCTGTCTGTCTCAGGCGAGTCTGTCTGTGTCAGGCATGTCTGTCTGTCTATCTCAGGTGTGTCTGTCTGTCTGTCTGTTTTAAGCATGTCTGTCTGTCTGTCTGTCTCAGATGTATCTGCATGTCTGCCTATGGCTTGTCTGTCTGTTTTTTTCAACTATGTCTGTCTGTCTGTCTCTGACATATTTGCTTGTCTTCCTGGCTATGTGTGTATATGTCTTGCTGTCTGTCTCTCTGTGAGGCCAACATGTGCTTGTGTGTCTTACTGTAATCAGACCAGCTGGAGTAGAGAACAGAGCGTGAATCAGGCGTGAAACACACGTCTAACACACTCCAGCCGACGTCTCGGGCCTTCACAGTGCGCTTCAGGAGGAATCTACCCCAGCTAGTGTCATACAGCCGAATATTCTGATCTACACACACACACAAAATACATACAGACTTACATAGTCATTGCTCGGTCAGAACATACTGATAGTCTCTGCGGTTTTCTGCTGAAGTTTGCGTTGCGTTATCAGAGCACAGCCTCTGTGTTGTTACCTTGGCATGCAGAGAGAAAGAGGTTTCCATCATCGCTGTACACTCCACAAAAGGCTTTCTGCTGATAAGTGTCTTTGTGGACCACATAGTTGGGCAGAAAACTGCAAACACACAGCAAGAAGTGACCAAATGTGTGTAAATATATCAATTACACACATTCCAAATACTCAAAAGTAGACGTGAGTGTGTGTGTGCCTATAAACTCACTGTGAGCGAATACGGCTGCATTCCCCATGAGAGAAACTGGAGCCACGACAGCGACCCTGCTCCCGCTGTGACACAAACATATACACTATGAGCTTCCTGATCCATCGCATTGTGTACTGTATGGTGCATTTTACAACTTAACGCTGCTCTGCTGTTCATTCGTTATAAACCAGCATCACAGATGATGCATGTGTGGATGTGTGTCGCTATCTGTGTCTCTGACCTGATTAAGCATGTGTGTGAAGCTGTGCTTGTTCTTTAGGTGTGAGGACGCTGTGGCTAATAGGATCTGAGTGCGGATCTCGCTGCGGTCCAGCTCCTGAGTGTCCGGGTGTGAATCCACTGTAACAAACAAATAAAACTCATGCTGTATGAAACAATACAGATGATTGTTCTCGATGCTCCTCAGGTTCATTTTGGGATTCAGGACACACAGTGCTTCACGTATATTAAATAACCTGACGGTGTCTTTACACTAGGCTGCTTTACATATTTAATCATTACCCTGTCTGGGTGTAAGTGCACATGTACAATTATGCAATGAACATTCCAAGCTTTCTAATGCTCTACTGTCTACGCAATTTCATTCCATGAGACAGATGCAAATCAGATCATGTGACCCTTCAGAGAGACTGCAGAACAACATTCCAAAGTAAGATATAAATTATTCGAGCAATTTAAAAAAAATGACAGGGTGTATTTTACCGTGTATACCTTTATACCGCAGAGATGCTGAATTCTCAAATGTGATTGGTCAAAAAAAGTGTCATTTTCTATAGAGCCAGCTGTAATCACTTAAATCACAGATTTATATTAATGCACTCTTTCTAATACATTATAGTTCCTATAATTTTTTTCCCCTTGCTGTGGCATGAGCGTCACAGAAAAATAAATAGCAAATTCAGATTGGTTTTATGGGTAGCGTGCCACTAAAATTGCTACAATATCATGCTGATATTTTTGTCTGATTAACGTCAAGAGAAAGAAAACACAAAAGAGTGGCTCGGGCGATAATCACTGTTTATAACTGTTATAATACAAGTGATAACAGCAACTAACATGCCTCATGAACATTCCACGAAAGTATGACGTATAGCAAAGTTTTAAATTGTAATCGGTGCCAAATTGCCGTGGAATAAAACACTTCAGGACATGGCGTCCTAGGAAAATAATCTAATTTGGGACAGACACCTCATGTCAGTCACACCACCTCATTGTTGATTATTCTCCTATAACAGCATTGCCCCTAATGTTTTATTCCTTACTTTGCATTTCTAGTCTTTTATGCTTTGATTTGAGTCTTAGCTCCACACTGTCCACACAAATTAACCTCATTAGCTATGTTCTGATTATCAGTACCTGCCCAGTACACATTTCTCACATTGATAGCATGCCAACAAAGTCTTCTGACGGAAAAACAAATAACGCTTTCTTTGAAACGGATTACCAGGAGGATCATAGCGATGTCCTAGCCGTCCCTCCCATGCTCCATCACTGTCCTCATCCGAGTCTGAGATAGACTGGACGAGCTGTAGTCCCGTCGCCCCGCTGCCATGGACCAGCCTCACCTGGCCCCTACAACATAAATAACATTAGACTATCTGCCTGAGACCACACCATGTGCATCTTATACTGTGATTAGATCTCTCATTCTCGGTCTGAAACACTCTTCCTATGACAACACACCACATATATTTTTAGTTACCTCCTCAATAGGTACGCCAGTACTTGTGCTAGATCAACGTCCTCCTCAGACGCCGATGCTCTCTCGGTTCCCCTGCGGCTCCTCGGGGTCGAAGCCTGGTTTTGGATCGATTCTGGTTCTGACTGGTCCGGGTTTCCACTTGAGCCGCGACCGGACATGCCAGAACTGGACTGGGAGCCCATAGACTGAGCAACTAGTGGACAAATGCAAAGATGCACAACTCATGAACTAGATATACAGTTGGGATCATAAGTTTACATACGCCTTGCAGAATCAGACCCCTCTCCAACAGCAGCTATATGATGTTGAGATCCATCATTTCACACTGAGGACAACTGAGGGACTCATACACAACTATTACAAGAGGTGCAAACATTCACTGACGCTCCAGAAGCCAACACGTATATATACACGTTAGTATAGATATACAAAGAGATATTTACATGTATTCACATTTCCCAGAAAACAAAATAATAACAATTTACATTAAATAAATCATCCTGTTCAAACGTTTATTTTGTAATAGTTGTGTACGAGTCCCTCAGTTGTCCTCAGTGTGAAAAGATGGATCTCAACATCATATAGTCGCTGTTAGAAAGGGGTCAAATATGCAGAAGATGCTGGAAAAGCAAATAATGTGCAGGACCTGGAGGATTTTTCTGAAGAACAGTGGGCAGTTTAACTGCTCAGGACAAACAAGGGACTCATGAGCAACTATCACAAAACATAAAAACAGTCGCTGATCATCCAGGTAACAACACAGAGTATTAAGAATCACGCGTATGTAAACGTTTGAACTGGTTCATTTGTGTAAATTCAGTTATTATCGTGTCTTGTGGACTGTATGTAAACATCTGCTATGTGAAATAGCTTATTCAGGGCAGTACTAAATAAAATACAAAATGCAATTTTTATGATCCCT
>CM040996.1:14418808-14471308 GCA_022985145.1 Pangasius djambal
TGGATTACAAGTCTGTTGGATTATTCTCTGCAGAAAATAAAGCTGAGGAGTTGCTCTTTCTCATCCACGCCTTGGAAGTTTCTTTCTTTGTTTATTTAATAAACTCAAAAATCAGAATTCAGCAGGAAGACACAGAAAAGAGGGAAACTATCCGGAATTGTCGGAGTGTGGGGCTCAGGCAAGGGTCTGAGATCCGACACACTGAACTGACACTAAGGAAATACACTTCGACTACAGAATATATCTTTGAAAACAGCTGCTAACCGCAGAGCTGGTTCTTGTTGATCAGTGATGTTTACGTTTCCGGTTGTTTGTTTATTTATTAGCTCTATGCTAGCAACGCGTCCTCTTGTTTACAAAGGCTAGTTACAGTCTGTTTTACCTTTTCACACTTCTGTCGCTTATCTGCTTTTCCTCTGCAGTCCAAAGTTAATGACGAAACATTTGCTTTATGTCGAATGACTGGGAGTAATTTTGTTATCTCCGTAAAATATCCGCTGTCAACTGCAACGTCTCAAGTCCAACTGAGTCCATGACGCGCCATGTTGTTTACGAAACGCAGAACATTGCTCTTTTGGCAGCTTATCGCGACAGCGCTGCTATCGCGAGAACACGCGAGAGTTGGACATTAATCCTTGTTGTCAGTGTTTAGAGTCAAAATGTCACATTTTGGCTACATCCAGGACAGCTCTGTGCAGATAAACATGACCCTGCCTTTTCACTGAACACTTATTTAATTCACATGTCCACTTTTCCCCAAAGAAACAGTGTTAAGCCTTATATGACACATTATAAAGCTATGCTGTTAAAAGTGCATGTTTGTACATGTACTAACTGTCTAATGGCCCAGAAATGCAAAGACAGTAAGGATGAAGTTATTCCTGTAGGCTCAGAGTATATGTTGGTAAAATCTACAAAAGGTATGTCTGTAGTCTTCTGATTATATTTTTAACAGAGGTTCTGTTGCTGGTTGAGAGGATGGCTGACCTTGCTGAAAATCAAATCAATGATTCTCAAAGGTGACCACGTTTTATGGTCTGATATATCGGAGTAATATAAATATACAGCTCGAACCAATCTGGCCATTTTCCTCAGATCTCTCCTATCAACAAACCATTTCCCCCCACAGAACTGTCGCTCACTCAGTGTTTTCTGTCTTTCGCACTACTCTGTGTAAACTCTAGAGAAAATCCCAGAGATCACACTTTTCCCGCTTTCTTCCCCCATGTTTGATGTGAACATTTTACCTGAAGCTCTTGACCTGTAATCTGCATGATTTTTTATTTTTTTTTAATTAATTTAAAAAAAACACATGATTGGCCCTTTGTGTGAAATTATGTGTGTGCATGGTGCCCTGAGATAAACTGGTGCCCCAGCCATGGTGTATTCCAGCTTTTTTGCCTAGTGTTCCTGTGATAGGCTCCGGACCTAGGAACACAACCCTGACCAGGATAAAGCACTTACTGAAGATGAATGCATCTATGAATAATCCAAAATAGAAAATACAGCAAGGAGGGCATGGTGGCTTAGTGGTTAGCATATTCAATTCAATTCCCGCCTCAATTCTCGAGTTTGCATGTTCTCCCCGTGCTTCGGGGGTTTCCTCCATGTACTCCGGTTTCCTCCCCCAGTCCAAAGACATGGTTTGTAGGCTGACTGGAGTTTCCGAATTGTCCGTAGTGTGTGAATGTGTGTCCAGGTTACCTCGCAACCCTGTGTAGGATAAAATGGATGGATGGATAAAATACAGCAATTCTGCAACTAAAATCATGCTGTAAAAAAAAAAACTCATAGAATTTGTAATGATTAATGTAATGGTCATTTGTTGCCTTCTATTGGTGGCATGTTATTTCTAGTGGATACCATTAAGGACCAATAATGGTTAGCTGATGGTTTGTAATGGTATGTGTAGTGGAAACCATTATACTTTCTGTTGATGGAATTAATCAGTGTGAAGGTTTTCTAATGGTCATGAACTGTAAAGAGTTCAGGGACAGAGCAAAGTGTGTACTGCAATAACTCACTGCTCCACTTTCTGTGTGTGTGTGTGTGTGTGTGTGTGTGTGTGTGTGTGTGTGTGTGTGTGTGTGTGTGTGTGTGTGTGTGTGTGTGTGTGTGTGTGTGTGTGTGTGTGTTGCTGATGCAGGGCCTTCCAGCATGGCGTCCATGCAGGTAAAGGTGTCACCAGTTACCTTGTTTTATCTCTTTATTTTAGTTTAGCTGCTTTCATTATTCTTACCGACACGTTATTGTATGTCCGTCGAACTGACGACACAGAAAATTGATCTTGTTTATTATTTTTAACAAATGAAGTTTGCATCAGTTGTACTTATAGCTCGTGGTGAAACATCCTTCCTTCCTTCCTAGCAGTATCTAAGGCTCTTTAGCTTAATTTAGCTTAGCATGCTAAACGAGACTTTAGGCGACGTTATCTAGCTTTAACCTCATAACGTTTGCTAAAACGTAACGTAGGTGTCCAGAGCTGTAAATAAAGCGAGATAGGATAATAAACAGTTTGTCAAATGTATTTATCGCGGTTTCAATAAGGTTAGCTAGCATATTTGCTAGCTAACCGGTTGCATTAGCATAGTTGTAGGCTGTGTCCTATAACAGCGCCCTAAGAGTTACATAGTGGGCTAAGTAGTGCTCAGAACGCCTTTGCTTCGTGTCCTACATAGTGCACATGCATTGAGACTAGAGCGCTATTTGGAATTTGGCCGCAGTCTCATGCCCTTCTCGGCTAAGCTTGTTTATTTCCTTCTAAGTGTTTAAAGTCTTTGGGAAAACCAAACCTTGACAGTTAGCTGTGTATGTTTTGTTTAATATTTTACTCGCTGAAAACCAGATTAAAACATAAGCCAGTTTGCTTATGTAACTTTAAAACTTATGAAAGTATGTGCAGATACTGACATGTTTTGTGTTGAAAATTGGATAGTTTTAGGTTCGTTAAATATTTATTTAGGAGGGCGCAGAAACAGAAACATAGCCTGGTAAGTAATATGGGAATGGTTAATGGGATCGGGTTCAGTGTTGTCAACTCTTTTCAGGGGAAAGTACCTAGTGCACGCTCAAAAAGTCGACAACTGGCGTCACGTCCTAATTTGCATATTCATTGCTTCATGGTCATTTGCATATCAGAACGTGTTCCGCGAAGAAGGACGATATTCCGATGTTCTGAAGACACTTAGTACAGCATCGAGTTTGATCAGAATAGAAAGTAATTCAAGAAAAATACACAATGTCATGAAGAAAAGATCGTATTTACGAATTGAACGCACATGAACGCCACCACAAAGTCCGAAAAAATTACGAGTGGGGAAACCCTGGATTTTCTTTGAGCTCTGAGTTTCCGAGTTGGGGGCGTGTAAGTAAGAAAACAATGGATGCAAGGTCTGTAGTTGACGGAAAATTTGTTGAAATTGAATGGGTATTTGGCAGTGACCTGTCTTTGTCTTTTATTTACAATAAAACAAGCTAATTGCCTGCACAAAATATTGCATTGTAGCGTTGTACAATTATGATATAATGTAATGATAAAGTTTATAGCGGCTTCATAAATTGATTAAAAAAAACAAAAAAGCAAAACACACGTGATGTGCATTCTTTGTTCTTCATTTTCTAGAAGTTAAAAACCTTGCTGTATATTTTGTAGTTAAATAAGAGAAGGTACACCAACACCTTGCTCTGACCCAAGTGACTTGAACGCACCTGACTTCGTAATTATGACTTCCCAACTCGTAAATGCGAACTTCCCAGGAGGACTTGAACGCACAGTTAGTTCTTGTTCTCATTTACATTATAGCTGTGAGTCATTCCTTCACCAGCCTCACTCCTCTCTTTCTCTCTCTTAAAAAAAAAACAGCTTGTCATTTTACTAAGAAACCGTAAAGTGTAAACTCCTCTGTCCTGAAGACTTTCCTGTGCTGATAAACTTCACAAAGCACCGTGACTGTGCAAGCGCTGACAATCAAGATTCCTTCCATAAATGTTAAATAAATGTTGTATTTTGCTATACAAAACATCTTTCAAATCTGTTTATTATTAGTCTTAGATTATGTGGAGTCCCTGTATATGAGCTGATGCTTTAAAAACAATAATGTATCAGAATGAGCGCATTAATATTAACTCATCATTCATGTTACAGCTAAAGCTACTTTCCGAGCCCTGCTGTTATAAGAAAATAATGCACACCTTCTGACCAATCAGATTCGAGCATTCAACCGTGCTGTGGTATAATAGATTATAACTTGTATCTTATAGAAACGATAGGTCTTTGGTCATGGCACTGCTGAATAACTATTTATGTATATACAAAATGTTATAATTTCTATCAAGAATATATCAAGAAGAGAGCTTAAAACAAAAAAAAAGGAAAAGGTGTGTGGGTGGGACAAACAATGACGATCAGTGATTGGTCATTGGGAACAAGGGCGATCAGTGATAGGTCGTTGGGAACAATGGTGATCAGTGATTGGTCATTGGGAACAAAAGTGATTGGTCGTTGGCAACAATGGTGATTGGTTGTTGGGAACAAGGGCGATCAGTGATTAGTCATTGGGAACATAGGCTTATGCAAGCTGAACTCAGTCAGGCTTTGCACTCTGATGGTGAGTCGACCAAACTTTCTCTCTTAACTAGCACAACCAGCAGCTGTGTTGTGAGCTCGAGAGAGGTATTGAGTGCAGGGCAGTCTCTAACATCTGCTCAAAAAGTTATTAGATTTGTTGCTAGGCTCTTTTTTCAAATAAAGTTGCTAAAGAAGTCTAAAAAAGTTTGGAGTTAATATTGTGATCACTTGTGGCATTGTTTATAAGTCTTACTAAACAAACGAACATTTTGTTTCTTATATTCCACTCCTGAACAGAAAAGGCTTCAGAAAGAACTGTTGGCTTTGCAGAACGATCCTCCTCCTGGAATGACTCTGAACGAGAAAAGTGTAGAGAATACTATAACACAGTAAGTGTGCTTCCCAATTTGAACCCAGACATAATCTTTACATTCCTGACTTCCAGACTATGAAATGAGAGTGAAATACTATAATCTAACCAGTGCAAAGTAACTAATAATGTGTTTTCCACGTGTGCCTAGTAGGCATAACATTTTATATGATTATATTTGTGTGATAAATACTTCAACGCACTTTATTCTCCTCTGTTTTGTAGGTGGGTTATTGATATGGAAGGAGCCTCTGGCACTCTGTATGAAGGAGAAAAATTCCAGCTGCTTTTCAAATTCAGTAGTCGATATCCGTTTGACTCGCCTCAGGTACAATGCAATTTCCACACACTAATAAGCAAACTTTTTTAAGTACTGTGCAGTATCATTTGCATGTACATTTAATTTATACAGGAGTTAAAAAACATCAAAACAATGTGTCATAACTACTTTGCATAAATTTAGGTCTCAGTACCAATCATAGTGAAAGAGGTGTGGTGTAAGTGCTTGTCAGTCCCAAATGTAAGGAGTGTGGCATGTCCCTGGCAGTTTCAGTGAAGGAGACATGGCCTATGTGCTTGTTAATATGATATGATTTATAGATGTTTCGAAGTGACATAATGCAATATGTTGCTGAGCAAATACTACTGCTTCTTAAATTTGACAGAGGCCATACCTCTTTTCCTGGGACTGACAGGCACAGAGGCCACACCCCTTTTACCAAGACAGGCAACACCTCCTTCACTGACTGTTAGCGAGAGGCCACACCCCTTACATGGGGTGTAACAAGCACATAGGCCACACTTTCTTCACTGAGGCTGCTAGCGAGAGGCCACACCCCTTACATGAGGACTAACAAGCACATAGGCCACACCTCCTTCACTGAGACTGCTAAGGAGAGGCCACACCTCTTACACAAGGATGAAAAAGCACATAGGCCATGTCTCCTTTACTGAGACTGCTAAGGAGAGGCCACACCCCTTACACAAGAATTAACAAGCACACAGGCCATGTCTCCTTCACTGAAACTGCTAAGGAGAGGCCACACCCCTTACACAAGAATTAACAAGCACACAGGCCATGTCTCCTTCACTGAAACTGCTAAGGAGAGGCCACACCCCTTACACAAGAATTAACAAGCACACAGGCCATGTCTCCTTCACTGAAACTGCTAAGGAGAGGCCACACCCCTTACACAAGAATTAAATTGTTGGCTAATTTTAATGTATCTTCTATGCAATGGATCGTTGATTACATATCATCTTGTTCCAGCCTGATTATGAGATCATAATTTCACCTCCAATGCATTTCTTTCACCTGTGTGTGTTTGTGTGTGTGTGTGTGTGTGTGTGTGTGTGTGTGTGTGTGTCCAGGTAATGTTTACAGGAGAGAACATTCCTGTCCATCCTCATATTTATAGCAATGGCCACATCTGCCTGTCGATTCTAACAGAGGACTGGTCACCAGCACTGTCTGTCCAGTCAGTGTGTCTCAGCATCATCAGCATGCTGTCCAGCTGCAAGGAGAAGGTACACACACACACACACACACATTAAACTAATCAAGAAACCTTATATCTTGTGTAAAGTTTCCTGGTTGTTTTTGCTGACTATAATTATGTATTGCTCCTTGTTCTACTGACATGCAGCCAGTTTGGGTTCAGTGCTTAATTTAGGTATTTTTAAAAACCGTAGTTATTTAATAACGAGTTGTCATGGTGACACAGCGGTTCAAGACTGCCAGGATTCTGGTGGAACTGATTTTACGAACCAAATAGCAGTCCTATTGTGGTGGGAAAGCACAGAATGTCCAGATTAGACTGTTTAGAAGTGTTTCTAGACCTATAGGATCACATATGATCATTCTATGGATCTTGTATCTGGATTATATCATGATCTGGTTTAAACAAATGGAGTTACACTCGTAGTCAAATGTTAAATAGCCAGATTTAAATCCGATCATACTGTATCATGCAGAATATTCAAATCTGCTCAAATGACCAATAGACTGTGTTCTTCATTTCCTGTTGATAATTGTACATACAAATGTATATATACTGTCAGGGAGTGAGAATTCAGCACACCACCAGGAGGAGAAAGAAAAACTCGTACTCTGATGTTAAACTGCTCCTCCGCTAACTGAGTAAAAGTTGTCAGGGCTGGTAATCTAATATATTCTGAGTAAAAGTCATTGGCTATCATGGCAGTGTGATATCATGTAGAGATGATGAAATCATTATATCATACAAGCCTAGTCTCAGACCTCCTGTGGTTTGAAAGATCAGATTTGAATCTGTTTTAAATGTGGCTCGAGGGCATTTACATCTCCGTTTTGACAGTATGTAAGTAATCCCTATGTGGATATAATCCCGACAGTCAAGAGACAAGAAATAATAGAAGCAAACGGGCTCAGTGATACCTTAGAGAAACTTTGATCTGCAATAAATCACACAAGTTTCTTTATTTCAGTCTGTTTACTTTTCTGACCCAGAAATTAGACACTCAAACTTACAAAGGGCTGTAAAAATCTGCTCCTTTAAAGTTGGTTTCACCTGTTTCCACCTGTTCATCTGTTTCAGAGACGGCCTCCTGATAACTCCTTTTATGTAAGGACATGTAACAAAAACCCAAAGAAGACTAAATGGTGGTATCATGGTGAGAGCTTTACTGCTGTTTCTCTACATATCAACTAGACACGAGCTGATAATCGGTTATGTAAAGACTAAACATAATAGGGTATGATGTTATAGGAAAATAATCATCAATGTGGACAGATGTTAGCGCTCTCATGTAATTTTCCTAGAATAGCATGCTCCAGAGTGTCTTTCGTTCTTATATCACAGGGTGTTGTACTATTTTATCAGTTTATAGTTCCATTTAACGTCGTGGAACGTCCACAGAACGAAACAGGAAAGTTCCTGTTATTAAGACTCTCCAGTGTCACAAAACATCACACTTAACAGTTTGACCTCTGACTCATACAAAGCACTGACACTGGAGACTCATTCCAAAATGCTAAATAAATGTCTCCTGAAAGAAGACTTCACCATGTAAATAATTACACTTTTCAAAAAAAAAGAATCAGTTTATGTGAAGTGTCTGCCATACAAGTCCCTGTGTAAGTTGTTGTAGAAAATTAATCAATACCATCTGACCAATCAGATTCAAGAACTCAACAGTGTTGTGGTATAAACTGCAATATTCAGTTTGTTATGTATCATAGTTTATGATAGTTACTTGAGTTTTTTTTTATTGTGGTTTATGATATCATGATATGATATTGTAGTTTTAAAAATACTTAATCATAAACTGTAATGAAAGATATATGCACGTGCATGTGGCGCATTGGGAAGAGCAGCAAACATGCAAATGTGTGTTTGTTTTTCTTTTTTTTTTCTTTTTTTTTGCAGATGATACATGTTGATGCTAAACTTGACAACACGTTTAGAAAGAAGTTCCTGCTGACGTACATTAGCACTTTTTAAACTTTGAACTTTAGCCTCGGACTGAAAATGGAGGACGTGAACTTTTACTCAAGGACCAGCATTATGTTAACAACGAAATGGCTTCAGTTAAAGCAAAGACTTCAAGAATTAAAGGCGGAAACACCCAATCAGGATTGACTCCAGAAGGATGCCGGAATAAGCAATGAGTCCTAATTCCGTTTTTTGATTTTTGGTTTCTTAGCTATGTCTCAAATCGCATGCTTCTGTAGTGCACCAACTCCTTTTAGTGTGACCTTTGATGACCCTGTTCAGGGTACAGCGTTGAGCTATCTAGGTTATACAGGCTATGTTTAGTCTCTTGGCTTAGATGAGAGTGTAAATTCAAATTGCTAGTCAGTTCAGCAAGTGCTAGTCAAAACGATCAGTTCAGCAGAATTAAAAATTGAGGTATGGAAGGCCAAACAGAACCACTTTTAACCAAATATTTTCAAAAGAGTTAAGAACATGCTTTTTGCTCGTTTCAGGCTTTAGTGTATTTCATATCCATGCTAGAATAGATCCAGAAAATATTTTGATATTATTTTGAAAAACAATAAAGGTCTGGTCTTTGAATTGAGAAGTTAGTACATCCAGTTAATAGTGAAGTGCATAGTATGCCATTTGAGACAAAGCCCTTGTCTTTTTCTACTTCATTTAAAATATTATTAAATTTAACATTCTTTTCTATTTTTGTTGTGCAATAATGAACCTAAATTGTTTGGTTCATCTGGAAACGACTTTAGCATTAAGTGCTTTGTGTTTGTGCATCTGTTTTTGTTCGATGTTTATATGCACTGTGAAATTCTCTATGAAGGCACAGAACAGTTTAAATCGAAACCTCACTCACTAATTTATTTCTATTTAATTAACTAGGCATGTGCCGATAATCGTTTATATTACATACGGCGATATTTAAAACGCATGATATTGTGAATACTTCAATAAATCATCAGTAGAAGCAACTTTATATTCATCACATAGGACATTATTATTATTATTTAATTATACTATTATATTAATTTGTATTTATTTTCTTCGATTTTCCATTTATTTGGGTTGTGCTTTGGTTTTTCTTTAAAAAAAAAAAAACCAATATACTTTTACTGACCACTTTATTAGGAACACTTGTGCACCTGCTCATTCATGCAGTTATCTAATCAGCCAGTCATGTGGCTGCAGTGCACAAAATCATGTACATAAAGGTCAAATGCTTCAGTTAATGAAAAACTTATTGCAGTGACTTGAACATTTTTTTTGCCTCGTCTTTTTCCAGTCTTCAAACTGTCCAGTTTTGGTGAGCCTGTGCCCTGTTCTTGGCTGACAGGAGTGTAATCCGATGTAGTCTTCTGCTTTGGAAGCTCATCCACTGTATATAGCTCATCCACTTTTTATAATAAAGTTATACTTTATGAGATGCTTTTCTGCTCACCACGGTTGTAAAGAGTGGTCATTTGAGTTATTGTACCCTTCCTGTCAGCTTGGAAACAGTCTGACCATTCTCCTCTGACCTCTTTCATCAAGAAAGCATTTCCTCCCACAGAACTGCTGCTCACTGTGTGTTTTTTTTTGTCTCTCGAACCATCCTGTATAAACTCTGGAGACTGTTGTGTGTGAAAATCGCAAGCGATCAGCAGTTTCTGAAATACTCAAACCAACCCATCTTGCAGCAACAACCATGCCATGGTCGAAATCACATTTTCCTCCATTCTGATGTTTGATGTGAGCATAAACTGAAGACCTGTAGCTGTATAATTTTATGCACTGTGCTGCTGTCACAGTATTGGCTAATTGCATGAATGTATAGGTGCTCCTAATGAAGTGGCAGGTGAATGTATAGTAGTGTTATCTAAAATATAAAATAGTTCTTCAGAACAATACCACTGACACCAGTACAGTCTGGTAACGATATTGGGAAGCTGTGATTAAAAGGATGAGCAGATATTGTGATTTGGAAAGTTAATATCGGCACATGCCTGTATCCTACTGTAATTTGATTTTCCTCTTTAATCATACAGAAAGTAATAGACGTAAAACTTTCGGTATGTTTAGCAATGTTCCTTGTTTATATGGTTATTCTAGATAAATCAGTGAAGACTGATGACTGTAATGAATATTAGCAAGGCTTCTGTAGTGTATTTATTTATTTGTATAAATGAAATTTTAAAGGGTTTCAAAAGGGCTGTAAGTTAGACAGCGTAAAGTTTAGCTCTTTGTGAACAGCCATGTGCCGATACGACTTTCCTATTTTCATATCATGATTGTCTAACATTTTATTTAAGCCTACGATGTGAACACAATATTATTATATGTTTACCTTTCTTTACCTCTTCTTATTGGACAGTGTTTTTAAACAGAGTCAAGTCTTGTAACGCAGAACTAGCTAGGTAACTAACTAGGAAATAACTTTAGCTTGCTAAATGTAACCATAGGAATGACAACAATAAAGAAAACATTAGCTTAGGCAAGCTTTGTAAGTGCATTTCGCAAAATTATATACTGTTTGTAGATTAGTTCTGATTTGAACAATGTCTTCGTAGATGCAAACAGTGCTTTAAAAACAAACAAACAAACAAAAACTACGTTATCTCTCGTAGTCAACACCATTGCTAAGTAACAAGCGCTGGCTAGATCATTACACACGCTGCTAGCAAAATCTAAATACTTAGACTAAATTTCGACTTCAGTAAATTCACTTCAGCGACAACATTTTGAAGTGTTCACGATAACAGTAGTGCGGATGTGGAATTATCGGCACATGTCTAAATGTGAAGAGTTGTTTTGATCCTGATCATCTTATCTGTGTGTTTGTTTTCCTGGTCACACTTTTCAGACTCAGGTACTCTTTCCCCTGGAGAAGAAATCAGCTTTCCTACAGTTATTTTGTGTTTTATCGTGTATATATTCAGTTTTTTTTTTTCCCTGAAGGAATTATTTTACAAAAAAATCAATATGTATGTTTAAATTGTGTGTGTTACTCTTTAGCTGAATGGACCTGTATAGTAAAGAATGGTTATTTAGACTTTGTTTGCAAATTAGGCTCTGAATTCCGATTTTCAGTTTGCTAATCCAGTGGTTATTGTATTGCATTAGAGATGTAAGGAATAAAACACTTGTGGGTGTGCTGTTATAGGAAAATAATCTAGGATGGAGTGGTGTGAGGCAAAGTGGAGCTACAGTTATCACCCTGAAGTCGATTACTTTCTTATAACTAAATATCCCAAAATGTTTTATTCCTCTTACACCACAGAAATGTTCCAACCGTTATGATTTTAAATTTATTAATGAACGACACGTCACATTGCTTTTTTAACACATTTATGGTTAAATTTAATTTTGTAAAATATCCGCGAGACAAGTTAATTCCTGCCATCATTTGTTATAGTGGCTACTCTATGTCTCTCTCTCTCGCTCTCGCTCTCTTTCTCGTACTCATTTTTTTGTTCGCTTTCTCTTAAAGTTCATAAGACAAAAAACACCGGAAAGCGCAGACTCCATAGTCCCGAAGTCTTTCCCTTGGTGGAAAACTTCCAGACTCTTACAAAGCACTGACACTGGAGACTCCTTCCATAAATGTTAAATAAATGTCTCCTTACAGAAAGCGTCACCATATCAGTGATTATACAACACGGTTTTAATCTGTTTATTATTAGCCTTAGATACTTCCACCGTACAGGCAAGTCCCTGTGAAAGAGTTGTTACGAAATGGTAATGTATTAGAACAAGGACATTAGTATAATTCTGCGATTTAAATTTCAGTGTCAGCTGCTGTTAAAGAAAATTCTTCTGACCAAACACATTCGAGAATTCAGCAGTACTGTGCTATTATTGAAATTATTTGTTATTGATTATGTATTGGCTCGCTTGGTTGTCTGATGTTCCAAATCTTTACATACGTCTTGGCTTTGTCCTGAGGTCAACAGGGTAAGTTTTGTCAGCCATTGGCAAACGTGGTCATGTGACATCACTCACCTTTATCTAATAGTATAACAACATTAGCTAATCTAGCCAGCTACCTAATTGCTACACAGCATAAAAATGAGCAAGTTAACTGACAAAGTTTACTAGGAAGCTAGCAAATTACAGTGTAATTTGTTGCATAATAAACCTAGCAAGCACTCTAATGTTAAAAACAATATGGTAAAATATTTTATTGTGCAATACAAGCAATAACATTTGTTAGCAGAGCTAATGTTAAGTAAACTAACCTAATGACCAAAAAGGATGGTCTAAGCCTAGGTTCTTTTTAAGGGCCCATGAAACAATAAAAAAAGACACAAGAACAGAATTGCATAGTCTCAGAAAAGAAGAAGCGCAAAGGGAAGATGAACTCAGTGAAAGGTCTCGTGGAATACATCATCAAACCATGTCTGTAAATTCTTAATGCAGTGTGGTTTGTAGGAATTTTCCCAGTTTATTCTTCTCCAACTCATGATTCATAAACTATAAAGAAACATAATGATTAAACAAACATAAAATGTGAAACGTTGCATATAAATAAATAAGCTAATAAATAAACAAATAGCACATACTTATATACTCTTATACATGTACTTACAGTATACACTATATGGCCAAAGGTTTGTGGACACCTGACCATCACACCCAATCTTGATTTAATTCAAATCAAACAAGAATCTTGATTTGATTAAAAAGTTCAACTTTATTAAAAAGTTGAGCAGCTTTATACATTTGTGAATTAAAACACCACCTAGAGGTGAATTTAGACAAAACTTCTTGGAGTTCCTTAGAGTCAAGAGATTCAAGAGTCTATTGCCAAATGAACAGTATAAAAAAAAAAAAAAACCTCTTGCATTTTAGATAACTGTGTTAACGCAGTGTGCTTCCACCATCAGGTAAAAGGAAAAATTACAACCTGCTGGCTGACAGGCCACCTATAATACGTTCTAAGAGAGAAGCCGTGGGCCACATCTGGCCCTGGGACTGGACTTCGGAAACCCATTAAGACAATTACATTTACATTTATGGCATTTGGCAGACGCCCTTATCCAGAGCGACTTACATTTATCTCATTTATAAAGACGTAACCGAATAGGTACAAGTTGCATTAGGAGTTTCAACCTAATAAAACTGCAGACTTATAAAATGGAGTGTTAAAAATACACTTTAAGTCTAACTCTAATCTACTGATGAAACTGAACATCTATCTTAGAATTAACACACATGGGGGAAAGTGCTATCTGCCCTCTTCCACATACATGAGCTCACAGATGACCACAAGAGTACATTCCTGGGCAAAAAAAAAAAAAAAAAAAATGGGTCAAGCCTAAAATGGCAAATATTAAGCTTTTAATGGTCTTAAGAACAAATCATTCAATTCAGCAAGAATTAAACAAATGCACTCCTGAGAGCTCCTGTGCCACCATTTGCTGGTTTTCTTTTGCTGCAGTTTGGGGAAAAGCTAGAAAAAGGGAAATTCACTGATATAGTCTTCTTGTATGCAAAGGTAAAATCATGATAACAATTAAAGAATGTTTGATATAAAATTCAAACTTACAAATGTCTTTTCTTAAAAGATTAGTCATTATTTGGTTATCTGCCACACCTGATGCAGCCCATCAAGGGCCACAAGGCTTAAACATTTAAAGAAATCAAAGGGAAGAGCTATCTCATACAAGTTCTTTTATCTATTTGTTTAATTCTTGCTAATTTCCTGACCAATAATTTGTTGTTAAGACCATTAAAAGCTTCATATTTTGCCATCTTGGGTTTGCCCCATTTTTTATTTTTATTTTTTTTCCCTAGGAGCGCATGCCATCCATCATCCAGAGAGCATGGCCAAATTTGCTCCCTTGGCTCATGGCCATGGATGGCTGCGGCATCATCTGGATCCAAACCTCAAAACAATAGGACGAGCACTGTTCTGTTGCACCAATATAACCACTCTTTACAGCCACCGTGAGCTGAAAAGCATCTCAGAATGCACATAATGCCAAACCTTGAAGTGAATGGGCTACAACAGCAGAAGATCACATCGGACTCCACTCCTGTCAGCCAAGAACAGGAATCTCAGGCTACAGTGGACACCGAAACTGGACAGGTGAAGACTGGAAAAAGACCAGACAGCATTTTTCTACTATACATATCAAGAAAAATGGACTATACAGCCAGAAGTATGTGGACACATGGTCATATAGTGTATCTATTAATATCGATTACACAAATAATTTTAAAAATTAAAACAAATATATAAATTATATAAATATATAAATTTTCCTGATGTTTCACAGGTGTGTAACTTTATAGTATGTGAGCAAAAAGCTAACATAATTAACATATTATAACCTAATATTAGATACATTTTACATTAAATGAAACTACATTTCAATTAATTATTCAACTAATTAATTTAACTTTTACTGTTTGTAGAAGGCCATTTTGGATAAATAATATATATTATATAAACGAGGCAGTTATAAGGGTTTATTTATTCTTTTAATGCTATGTATGGGGAGTTTGGAAAAGCTCTTCACGGCAGCAGGAAGTCGGACTGTACCAATGCCTGCAAAAGCGAATGGGGGACATTCTAATATTAATGCGCGAAATTTAAATCGCACAGCGGTTATAGTGGATCTTACAATACGTTCACAGGACTAATGAAGATGTTTATGTTCATAACCTGTTAGCTGTATAGTAAAGACTCGATTTATAAATGATTAATAATGTGTAAAAAATCCGGCGCTCATCCGCTCGGTGGTTCGGTCCAGTGTCATTAGTTCTCTTTAGTGTTTGCCAATGTTGGAGGTCTGGCCGCGGACTGAGGTAAAAAAAAAAACACAATTGAAACGTGAAGTGTGTGAGGTGGAAGTTTTTGCGGCAGGGTGTGAGCTGTGTTTGGTGTGTGTGGGTGTGTTTGTGTGTGTGTTTGGCTGTTAAAGCTGCTGAGTGATGTGATGGAGAGGTTTGGGTCGGATGCGCAAGGGGGAGTTGAGAGATTCAGCCATGATGGATAAACACACAGCTAACAGCTAACCGTGCAGCTAAGGCTGAATTAAAGCGAAAAGAAAAGAACATATAAAAATACTGTCGAGCGCTTTCTATCAAATATATAAACCTGGGAAGCCTTTTGAAGCTGTCTGTGTGGACGGAAACATGTAGAGCTCCTTTAAAGCAAGCGGTTCCTAACATACTGGCCACTAATACAGAGAGAAAGAGCTGAACTACAACATCACATCATCACTGCAGCTGAATGCAGCGAGATTCATCATTTATTATCATTTCTTCTCCTTCCTTATCATTCCTGATCATTCTCCTAAGCATGTGAGGAGCTGTTGTGCTTCTCTGCCTCAGGCTTGAGTTATTGTTAGATGTCTGATGTTGTATTGACACTCAGCAAGTCTCATATATCAATCCACATTAATTCCTATTTAATGTTTAAAGGAACATTTCACCCTAAAACACATTAAACATCTTTATATTCAAATAATTGTGACCTGCTTATCCGTTGGGATGTCACTTTAGTAGATGATTTCGTGTTTTCGTTATCCTCTTGAGAAGTTGGAGGTTGTGTCGTGCTGATGTCACGGGGGGACACTGCCAATGCGGTTACAATGGCATTTTTTTTAATAGGAGGGAAAAAATAATGCACCATCAATATAAGAGCGAGCGATAAGATGGGTATTTCACAGAGTGAGGTAATAGAAGAGAGGACTATTTAAAATAGCCTCGCTTGATTTAGCGTAACAGGTCAAACCAGGCTCAGAGCGTTCAATCGGGGCGTAATATGAACTGAGTATTCAGGGCCGTAGCCCCGAAGATTTTTTGCTTTAGCCCGTGAATAATTCTCCACAAGGAGCGGTTTGTCACTACGTAACCGAACGTCAGTAACAGAAGACAGCAGTGTTGTAATTTTGTATCTTCAGTGAACGGAGGCAAGTCCAATCAGACAGAGTTTACAGGAAAATACGTGGAAATACTCGCATCTTATTGGCTGATACGTGGAAATACTTGCGTCTTATTGCCTGATATGTGGAAATACTCGCGTCTTATTGGCTGATACGTGAAAATACTCGCGTCTTATTGGCTAATACGTGGAAATATTCGTGTCTTATTGGCTGATACGTGGAAATACTCACAACTTATTGGCTGATACGTGAAAATACTCGCATCTTATTGGCTAATACATGGAAATACTCGTGTCTTATTGGCTGATACGTGGAAATACTCACAACTTATTGGCTAATACGTGAAAATACTCGCAACTTATTGGCTAATACGTGGAAATACTCGTAACTTATTGGCTGATACGTGGAAATACTCGCAACTTATTGGCTGACAGGTCTCAATTCTACCCAACGCTAGCTCACACAGTCAGTTAGAATGAGGGGAAAAATGGTTATACACCAAATTTTCCCAGTAAAGAGGTTTGAAACTGAACCATTAACTTCCTCTCATGCTGAGCCAGGAAAACAAGGTGTGGAAATGTCTATATGAGTTCTGAGAAGAGCATAAGGACAGCTAACGTACTTTGCATGGTAAATGGATACAGTGATAGCTTAGTTGTGCCTCCCCTTGGCTAGCGACACCAAACTAGCCTAATCTCGTGTTAGGTAGGTATAAAGGTTTATATTGTATCAGTCTGGAAGTCCTACAAACAGTGATAACACCTGAGGCAAGTTTTATGACAAATTATGATAAACTTGTCATACATTGACAGCTAAGTTACCACAGCTTCCGTAAAACAAAACTTTAGGCTATTAGGTGAGCCGATAATGTTGAGCTGGAGAATTGATGGAGAAGAATCTGGGCTCAGCGACGGATGATTAACAGTCCAGCTAATGCCCCTGCGTTCCATCAACGAAGTTCAGGTGCCCTGTTTCTCACACCTGGCATTAACATTTGTCCCGGGTGATCGGATCGTAAGTGGACAAGCACTAAGTACAGGTGTGAATGGGGTCAAGTGCAGCTCGATTATGAACACATCACATTAGTAGTGTGAACGCAAATGCGTCTCGATGAGTCCCTTACAGCAGCGAAGGACCAACTAGCTGGAAAATACATAATCATTGCGAGATTGTTTGGAAATTGCGCTGGACGGTAGCTCTCACTGCCGCTAGGTTAATGGATGAAGGCGATGCTATAACAGAGAGGAAAGCAGCTGATTTCTTAGCTTCATTCGTCGTCTCATCTCTAATTCTCATCTCTAATTATACGTGTCGTTCGGCCTGTAAAGGTACATGAGAAGATTCACGAAAATAAACGCTGGTAAAGACTGATGTAATAAACGTGCGTGACAGCCTTCTCCAGCAGAAACGATGTATGAAATCGGATAAGTTTTGTAGGCGGAGCTTTTTGTCCGTGGGTAGAAATGGGGACGAATTTTACCTAATGCACCTTTAACTCATAAAAACACCACCATTTCCCAGTGACATTCAGTGTCATATTAATGAGACATCCAGCGTAGAAGTAGTGGAGACTCTGCTAAAGTTGGTCTCAAAGTCCCAGAATGCAACACTAGGTCGGCTCTAGGTGATGTTAGCATGAAAGTTTGCGCTTTGGAAGCTGATCTGTTTTGACGGTGAGAGAGCAGGACAGACTGAAGGACTAAAGCTCTGCTGCATCACTCTCTTATGGATTTTTCATTCAGTGGTTCTTTATCTGCACATGACAACTGTCTCACTTTGCTCTGCTACTATCATCATAACGTCTCGCTGCATTGTGGGATTAATCCCCCATTCGTGTCAGAGAGAGCTTTTTGCTAACTTTCCAGGGAAGAGCTAAAAATAATTTTCTATTTAATAATAATGATTTCGATCCGTACAAAACTTCCACACAGTGAGCGACTGATGACACTGATGTGCTGCCTCCATAATTTTTTTATTTGAAGTTTATAAGCTCCAAAGCTCAATGCGCAGTTCCCAAGTGGGCGGGAAACGTTACAGGACTATGGTAATGTATATTTAGCTTGAACGCTAATTTACCTCATGCTTTTGGTCGGATCAGTCATACAGCTAGCAGAAAAGTAAATATTAAACTCAGTTATAGAAAGTAACAGACCTTTGGACCTCTTCTTTTAATCATCAACAAATTAAAAGTCAAAACTCTTAAAGAACACACGGGGAAGAGGAACTTGGCACTTATGTCTGTTATGTCTGTTTCAGAGAGACAGAGCTGGAGGGAGAACCGAACAAACACGCTAACAGCATTTGTTTATTTAAAGTAGCTAACAGAGCGGTGTTAAATACAGCGTTTCCAGTTTCCATGTTTTTTAGGCTAAAATGACAGACAAGGCCCTAGGCTACTGAATACTACTGAATATTAAGAACATAAGTTAAAAAAAAACTGTGGTCAAGAGAAAGTAAACAGCACTAAAGTCTTAGCTGATGTTGTGAATACAGTTTAAATCGACGAGCTCAGCTGGGAAAGTCGGCGTGTCTGAAACAGCAGCAGTATTGACCTGTCTGACTTACACCAGAGACGCCGCTACCCTTTTCTCTCAGATTTTTCACCTCTACAGGGAAATTGGAGAATGTCCCAGCCTCCTTCACTCACTTTCAGTACATTGTCCTGAAACTGTGTCTCTTGTTCTCTAGGGATACGCTGAGTGCTGAGTACTGAGAAGCGAGTACTGAGCAGGGGGCCAAGCACTTATTTATGCAGTGTGTGTTGTGTCATCAGTGGCCAAATGTGTGTGTTCTGTAGCCTCCATGCGTAAGTTCATTGCCTAAAATACTTCGAATGCGTTATTCAAAGGCGTTTAACGAGTCTGAATCTTTGTACTTTGGGTTCCACAATACTTATTCTAAAACCTTTGCACTGAGTGTTCTAGAACCTTCACACTGAGGATGCTAAGATCTTCCCAGTGAGGACCTTAGAACATATGCACTGAGGTTTGTAGAGCCACACTGAGGGTTCTTGCACCTTCACGCAGAGGATCCAAAGACATTCACAAAGTGCACTGTAGCGCTGCCTTCACTTTGCATTGATGATTCTAGAACCGTGTGCTTATGGTTCTAGGAAGTTCACAAAATATTCTAAAACCTTTCACTGACTGTTCTAGAACCTTAGCACTGAGGATACCAAGATCTTCACAGTGGGGGTTCTGGAATCTTTGCACTGATAGTTCTAGAACCTTTGCATTGCAGGTCCTAGAATCTTTGTGCTGAGGATTCTAGATCTTTCACTCTGAAGATTCTAAAAAATCTAGGACCTTTGCACTGAATATTCTAGAACTTCTGTGCGGTGGGTTCCAGCACCTTTCCAGTAACGATTGTAGAAAATTTGTTCTGAGTATTCTTGGCCTCCTACAGTAATGATTACAGGGCTGCACTTAGGGTTCACCTTAGCACTGAGTGCTCTAGAACCTTCACAAAGCGGATTCTAATTCATTTACAATGAGGACTGTAGAGTTGCACTGATGGCTCAGGAACCTTGGCTGTTAGGGTTCTAGAGCCTTTACACTGAGGATCCTAAATCTGTTGCACTGAGGACTGCAGAACCTTCACACAGAGGATTCTAGAACGTCATCTGCCTTATGTGACTTAAACCTTCACATAGCGACACACACTGCAAACACATCTGTATCAGCCACACACTCTTCTTCATAGCACTTCCTGTATGAACGGAACGTCTCATGGTTCTCTCATTTTACAGATATAGAGCATGGCTCAAGTGAAAGTGCAGACCTCAGCGCACGCCGTGCCCTCCATCAATGGCACTGTGCCCACCGTCCCACCAGGTGTGTGTGTGTGTGTGTGTGAGAGAGAGAGAGAAACTTTTATGGTATCCAATTACAGCTTCTCATTTTCAAAGAGGACGAACCTGAATGCCACATAACAGTGCAGCGGCAGTGTGAGGATTCTGTTATTCAGTGACGGAAACTTCTAGAATGTCGTTTGTTAAGAGAAGAGTTTTCAGTAGCAGAACCTCTTATATGAAGTGACATCGTGTCATGGTATGACTGAGTGTATTTTTGTTTCAGCTCCTCCCCAGGATAACATGGCAAACCCTAAAGAGAAAACTCCGATGTGTCTGGTGAATGAGTTAGCCCGTTTCAACCGGATCCAGCCGCAGTACAAACTGCTGAACGAGCGGGGGCCTGCACACGCCAAGGTGCGCCGCTTCAGCGCCGCTCACTACTCGAAAGCCAACTTCATTTTATTACACTGATTATAATGTGTTTTTACTTACATACGTGTCAGATTATACTCTATGTTTACAGTATAATGTCTATGTACGTATGTGTATATATATACATATGTGTGTGTGTGTGTGTGTGTGTATAAAACAGGTTTCATTGTTAGTGCTGAACTCTAACTGTGTGTGTGTGTGTGTGTGTGTGCAGATCTTCACTGTACAGTTGTGTTTAGGTGAGCAGGTGTGGGAAGCTGAAGGCTCCAGCATTAAGAAAGCTCAACACTCAACAGCCAATAAAGCGCTGGCAGAGAGCTCGCTGCCCCGCCCCCCGCCACGCATCACTAAACCAGACACACACACCAATCCAGGTACACACACTGGAACACACACTTACTGCATCACCCTCAGGTTCTAGAGCGGCACTGAGGGTTCTAGTAACTTCACACTAATGATTCTGCACTGATGGTTCTACAGCCTTTGCAGAGTGGAGCCTAAGACATTCGCAGTGAGGATCGTGTCGCTGCTCTTTGCATTGATGGTTCTAGAACCATTGTAGTTAGGGTTCTATGATTTTTATTCTGAATATCTAGAACCCTTGCACTGATGGTTCTTAACACAGCACATGCTAGAACCTTAATTCTGCGGATTCTAAAACTTATAGGACTGAGGGGAACATTTATGCTGATGATTGTAGAGCCTTAGTTCTGGGTTTTATTTTATTATCTGCTTGCAATAATGATTAATGGAGTGCACCAAACGTTCTACAACCTTTGCACTGAGTGTTCTAGAACCTTCAGATTCTATTACATTTACGGTGAGGATTGTAGAGTTGCACTGGTTGCCGTAGAATTTTTGCACGTCGGAGTCTAGAACCTTTACACTGAGAATTGTGGAAACGTTCTCCTGAGGCTTCTAGAATCTTTGCTCTGAGGATTCTAGAATGTTCACTCTGAAGATTCTAGAAAAATTCTAGCACCTTTGCACTGACAGCTCTAGAGCCTTTACACAGCATATTCTAATTCATTTACAGTGAGGATTGTAGAGTTCCACTGACTTTTGCTTTGATGGCCATGTAAATGATTTTCGCACTTTAGTGCTCTAGAACCTTTACACTGAGGATTATACAGCTGTTGTACTGAGGATTCTAGAACCTTTGCCATTCTAGAATCTTTGCTCTGAGGATTCTAGAACATTTGCATGGGCGGCTCTGGAACCTTCACACAGCAGATTCTAATACATTTACAGTGTGGATAGCCCTTGAATTTTTTCCCTTCTAGGCTCTAGAAGCTTTACAGTGAGGTTCCACTGAGGGATCTACAACCGTTTCCCTGAGTGCCGATATTCTGTTCTATCTGTCTCTCGCTCTTTCTGTCTTTGCGGGATGCTGAATTATCTTAGTACACTGTATGCGTGTTAACTCAGCAATCCTAGTGGGAACATTAGCACAGTTACTGAGCTAGAAAGCGAGGCGTCTGTGATGTCGGTGCATCTTGTCAGCGGTGTTTATTTCCACATTAACACCTGTGTGGGTGTTCTTCAGGCAGCATCACCCCCACTGTGGAGCTGAATGGATTGGCGATGAAGCGAGGAGAACCGGCTGTCTACAGGCCGCTGGAACCCAAACCCCTCTACAACTACAGGGCCAACTACAACTTCAGAGGAATATTCAATCAGAGGTGAGAATTGAGCCGGACTGCAGAGAAATCGTGAGATTTCAGAGTAAGCAGCAGGTGTGTGTGTGTGTGTGTGTGTGTGTGTGTGTGTGTGTGTATGTATGTAAGCCTCGTCAGCGCTGGATCGTGTCAGAAAAAAACAGTCAGGAAGCCTTTTTTATAACTCAGTGACTATACCTAGCTCATGATAGTTGAGTGATTAGTCTCAGACAGAATAGACATGGTTAAGTATAGTAAGTAAGTAAGTATATGAATATGCAATGTATTGAACACTGAGCTTACCACAAAAAGATGATTAATAACATTAATAACAATAACATTAGCTGTTTTTGAATGCATAGAACCTGAGATGTAGAGCAATTAAAGAATCTGTCCAACAGAGACCGTGTATTTACCCCTGTGGTCACAGAAATGGTTATGTTCCACTTTCTTAGCTGGGAGCGCAGCCCATTAAAAGACAGCCTTGTTTTTGCGTTTTGAATCAGATTATTAAAATATCATCTGTCCAACTGGACGGATTATGTAGCATCATAAGTTTTATTCCTGTCCACTAGGGGGCAGAAGAGCTCCATGTGTAATAGCTGCATTTAAACTTTTTCATCTTTTTGTGCTGTGTTGATGTTCAAGTGTCTGTGGTTTAAAGATTACATTGCTTGCAATTATATATGTATACATATATATGTGTGTGTGTGTGTGTGTATACACATGCATATATGTGTATATATACGTAGTATGCATACTCTCTACAGTTATTCACATTTTCATTTGATGCGTGTTTGATGTATTGTTTTTATTGACTCACAAAAAATTTTTAAACAGTGAATTTATCAGAATAGCTATATTTAAAGATTTTGAGCCAGAATGATGACACAATTAAAAAAAACAAAGCACATAAATCATTAAACACAGCATATACGCTAACTACACTGAGTCGTAAGAGCATCACTGAGATGAGCTAAAGTGTTTAGGACACATTCGAGTGGTACGATGTTGGACACTTAGGACTTAAACAAACAGTTTTGGAGCAAACATGTCTTGGCCAATAGACTACATTTGGAGTCTGGGGGGTGTTGTGTACATTTTTGGCCAAGCTGTTCCTTTAGATTGAATTTATATACATAATAATGAATGTCAACAGGAAATAGCAGCCCTGCTGAGCTACACGAGCGTTTACACACACAGGCATACACGCTGTCAGAGTGTCATCCTGTCCCGTCCTAAACGCTCAGTGAGACGCGTGTTTGTGTCCCGCCGTGGATCTCTGGCATGGAGCTTTAGAAACAGTAAGACAACAAGGAGCCGAGGCAAATCCGATCTCTGCGAGATTACATCATTCTGGACCAGACAGACAGAGACAGAGAAAGGGTGGAAAATGAAGATAAAATGTCAAAGAGAAAGACAGTGAGAGATGAGACAGAAAGGGGAGACAGCAAAAGGGTAGCAAGACAGATGCACAGATGGGGAGAAAGGAGAGAAAGGGGAAAACAGACAGAAATGGGGTGGAAGACAGCGGGGGAGAGCAAGAGACAAATATGAGGGGCAGAAATGGGGAGTTGAAAAGAAATGGAGCTAAAGGGGAATGAGAGAGGGACAAAAATGGGGAGAGAGATGGACATAAAAGGAGAAAAAAGAAAGGGGACAGAAAGTGGGTTAGAAATGGAATGAGCCATGGGAACAGAAAGGATGAATAAAAAGAGGAAGAGAGAGAGAGACAGATATAGGAAGGAGACAGACGGATAGATAGGGGGAGAAAGAGAAACAAAGAAAGTCAATAAGAGGGAGACAGATGGAGAGAATGGAGCAGAGTGAGAGACAGAAAGGGAGAGAGAGAGAGAGAAACAAATGGAAAGGGTGGAGAGAGACAGAAAGGTGCACTGAGAGACAGATATACAGAAAATGGGAGAGAGAGAGACAGGCAGAAAGAGAGAGAGATTGAGAGAGAGAAAAGGGGAGAGAGATGGGCAGAAACTAGGGGAGAGAGAGACAATCCAGACAGAAAGGGAAAGAGAGACAAATGAAAAAGGGGAGGGACAGATAGAAAGTGGGCAGAGACAGACAGATGTACAGAAAAGGGGTACAAGAGAGAGGGGCAGAAAGTAGGAGAGAGAGACATTCAGACAAAAACTGGGAGAAAGAGACAGACAGAAACTAGGAGAGTGAGAGAGAGAGAGAAACAAAATAGTGGAAAAAGACAGATGGACAGAAATAGAGAGACAGACAGCAAGTGTGGGAGAGACAGACATACAGAAACTAGAATGACAGGAAGACAGGAAGGGTGAGAGAGAGAGAGTCAGACAGGCAGGAAAGGGCAGAGAGACAGAGGAGAGGAAGACGGAGAGAGAATAAAGAGGGTACTAGTAAAGAAGAGGAAAACGAGAGAAAAGGAGAGAGACAGGTTGCCGTGGTGATATTAAACAGTGTGAATGATTAAACTCCACACCACAACCGAGATCGATCAGGGAAAGCAACATCCGTCACCATATTAAACATTTCCTCCACATTCGTCCCTCAAAGTGTGTCATCTGATTAAAAGCCTTTTACATACGTGTGTGTGAATGTGTAAAATGCGCCTGCTGTTGATTGCTGAAAGTGTGTGTGTGTGTGTGTGTGTGTGTGTGTGTGTGTGTGTGTGTGTGTGTGTGTGATTTATAAGGCAGTGACCATCATCATCATTACGACTCCATATTCTCCTCTATTAGCAGAAAGACATTTGTGCTGATTTATAAAAATGATTATTGAGCCTATAATTGATTTTATGGGTTTCCCATATGGTAAGTTAATTTCTATGTGTGTGTGTGTGTGTGAGAGAGAGAGAGAGAGCGAGAGAGAGAGAGAGACGGGATCTTGTGGGTTCACTGAAACTCAGGATCCAGTAGAGTGATGTTAAATATCATTTCCTCCTTAACATTTAATAAACAAAATCTGGGATGTTTCAAGTCTCATCAATATTTAAAAACATTATAAATAATAGATATTAAAAAAATATACATTTCAAAAATGTTAGAACATTGTTTTCTTTAAACTCCTAGATGCAAAACCTTTTATATATTTGTTACGGCTGGGTGATATCACAAAATAATATTGATATCGTGATATAGCTTTTTAATAATTTTTGTAATTTTTAAAAATAATTACAAACTGACTGGGAGCAGCTGATGTTAGAATTTTGTACTTAATATTTAAAATTATTTAAGAAATATAAAAAAATAGTCATTTTAATGTTGTGTTAAATATATTTTTAAATTTTAAAATATACAAATAAATGTATTCTATATATAATTTAATAATAAAGACATTTATTATTATTTTTTTAAAAAAATGTTAAATGCAACATTACTGTTGTACTAGCAGTTTGTGAGCAAACCTATATATTGGGATACATATTGTGTAACGTAGGAATGCCTTTGTGATGCTTTCTGACAGCTGAAATGTTTGCATATTGTGTGAATTACTCATAATATTTACAGCGGGTATAAAAAGTCTATACACCTCTGTTAAAATGGCAGGATTTTTTTCACGTAAAAAAATGAAGCCAAGATAAATCATGTCAGAACTTTTTCCACCCTCAGTTTGAAACTACAACTCATAAAAATGAGATGAAAAACAATCAAACATTTTAGGGGAAAAATAGGAAAAATAAAAAAACTTACAATAACCTGGTTGCATAAATGTGCACACTATTAAACTAATAGTTTGTTGAAGCACTTTTTGATTTTATTACACCACTCAGTCTTTCTGAGTGAGAGTCTATCAGCGTGGCACATCTTGACTTGGCAATATTTTCCCACCCTTCCTTGCAAAAACATTCTAGATCCATCTAATTGTAAGGGCATCTCCTGTGCGCAGCCCGCTTCAGTTACGCCATTCCTTTGTTGATTTGGATGTACAGTTAGATCCATAGGTATTTGGACAGTGACACAATTTGTGTAATTTTGCCTCTGTACACCACCACAATAGATTTGAAATGAAGCAATCAAGATGTAATTGAAGTGTAGACTTTCAGCTTGAATTCAAGGGGTTTAACAAAAATATTGCATTAACCATTTAGGAATTACAGTCCCTCCATTTTTACAGGCTCAAAAGTAATTGGACAAACTAACAATCATAAATATAAGGATTCTTTTTAACACTTGGATGCAAATCCTTTGCAGTCAATGACTGCCTGAAATCTGGAAGCCGTGGACATCACCAAATTCTGCGTTGAGATGCTTTGCCAGGCCTTTACTGCAGCTGCCTTCAGTTTTGTCTTCAGTAAGTGAAAAGCATGCTCAGTTGGGTTGAGGTCATCGGACATTTAAGAACATTTATATTCTTTGCCTTAAGAAGCCCTTGGGTTACTTTCGCAGTATGTTTTGGGTCATTATCCATCTGTACTGTGACGTGCCGTCCTATCGGCTTTGCAGCATTTGACTGAACCTAAGCAGAAAGTATAGCTCTATACACTCCAGAATTCATCCTGCTGCTTCTATCAGCAGCCACATCATCAATATACACCAGTGACCCATACATGCCCATGCCATAACACTGCCTCCACATGCATGACAGATGATGTGGTATGCTTTGGAACATTCCTTTCCTTCTCCTGGAAAACTCTTCTCTTAACATCGTTCTGGTACAAGTTAATCTTGCATCAGAACCGGTCAGGCTTTTTTTTTTTTTTTTTTCTTCAAAGGATTTTTGGCAAAGTCTAATCTGGCCATTCTGTTCTTGAGTGTTACCACTTGTTTGCATCTTGAGGTAAACTTTTTGTATTTACATTCATGAAGGCGTCTCTTGATTGTAGATTTTGACAATGATATGCCTACCTCCTCCAGAGTGTTCTTGACTTGGCCAGATGTTGTGAAGGGGTTTTTCTTCAACAAGGAAATAATTCTGCATTTATCCACTTTGTCTTCCGTGGTCTTCCAGGTCTTTTGGTGTTGCTAAGCTCACCAGTGCATTCTTTCTTTTTAAGAATGTTCCAGGTTGTTGATTTGGCCACTTCTGAAGTTTCTGCTATCTCTCTGTTTTTTTCTGTTCTGTTTTTGTTTTTTCAGCCTAATGATGGCCCCCTTCACTTGCATCGACACCCCTTTGGACCGCATATTGAGAGTTCCCCCGAATAGCTACCAAATGCAAATTCAATGCTTGGAATCAGCTCCAGACCTTTTCTCACTTTAATTTGTCATGAAATAAGGAGGAAACAAGCCACACCTTGCAATGAAACTGCTTATCAGTCAAATGTTCAATTACTTTTGAGCCTGTGAAAATGGAAAAATGGCTGTAATTCCTTAACGGTTAATGCAATATTTTTGCTAAACCTCTTGAATTAAAGCTGAAAGTCTACACTTCGTTCACATCTTGATTGCTTCATTTCAAATCTATTGTGGTGGTGTACAGAGGCAAAATGTACTTATGACTACATCCAAATCAACAACAAAGGAATGGCATAACCATAAGAAGATCAATGTCTGTGTTTAGCCAGAGCCCAGACCTGAATCCAACTAAATATCTGTGGGGTGACCTGAAGCGGGCTGCGCACAGGAGATGCCCTTACAATTAGATGGATCTAGAATGTTTTTGCAAGGAAGGGTGGGAAAATATTGCCAAGTCAAGATGTGCCACGCTGATAGACTCTCTCTCAGAAAGACTGAGTGGTGTAATAAAATCAAATAGTGCTTCAACAAGGTATTAGTCTAGGGGTGTGCTCACATATGCAACCAGTTTGTTGTATGTTTTTTTTTTATTTTTCCTATTTTTCATTAAAATGTTCCTCACTGTTTTTCACTTCATTTTTATACGTCGTAGTTTCACATTAAGGGTGGAAAAAGTTCTGACATGATTTATCCTGGTTTCATTTTTTTTTTTACATTACAAAAGCCTGCCATTTTAACAGGGGTGTGTAGACTTTTTATATCCATTGTACATAAAGAAAAAAAAATCAACTTCAAATATTTAAAAGTACTACATGGGATCTTATTGTCTTAACATGAGTCTTTAAAAATCTCTTTATTTAAATGATTATTTTTTACATTTTTAAATTGATATCTGAATTTTCTAATAAAAAATTGTTGATTGCCAGGAACCACTTATTGGAGTTGCCTTATTTCTGAGAATATTCAGAATAGAAGCACATAGAATGAAAAGAAAGAATAACAATGGTGGTAGTAGATAAACCCAGGAAGAATCCTTGAGAGGAACCGAAATTCCAAAAGGGGATCCAATAAGGAACGCCTCTGTTCTAAACCTAGTAAGGTTAATAACGTCAGGGAATCGATCGCGATTGTGGTTTCATTGTTTCCGCCACTGCTCGACTTCCCAAGCTGATTTGTGTATGAGTGTGTGATTGCGTCAGCGCCGAGGCTCTCAGCTGGAACAATGACGAGGGAAACCACCACGTTGAAAATGATGATATTTCCTGCTCCGATACTGAACGGAGAGAAACATGCTAACAGGAAAACCTGAACCGCAGCGCTGTTTTCTTATCATAAAGTCATCATTAGCAATATGCAATGTAATGTATTAGCATGCATGATTCAGTGTTCGTGACCTTTTGTGAGTCTTGAACTTCTGTTGAATATCTGTGGAATGTTGGTGGCTACAGTGGGAGTATACCTAATATGCGAACATGCCAGTCGAATTCTGTCAGACTTGTAAAAATCTGTCTTTAACAGACGGACACTAGGAGTATGACAGGAGGAAGTCTCAAATAGTTATATTGTTAACGATATACTTTAATATCAATATAGATAACGACATCACGTTAGCATATGCCTGAAATACTCTGACAAAGTGGCCCCACTCTGAGAAAACAATTTTTGTACATTTGTTTGATCAAAACTGCAGTATATATATATTTTCTGCACATTGTATGGCTGTGTTATTGTAAGAATTATGACTTTACCATTCAGAAAATTCAAGCTAGCTAGTCCAAGTTACGAGGTTATTGCTGAATTCGACTTAACTCAGAAAGCGTGGGAAGTCTGAAGTCAGAAGTACATCATTTTATACAAAATGGGAGCTACAAAGTGGGGAAAAAACATGTACACCTGTAACGGGTGTTAGCAACAAGCTAGACAACTAACATTAGTCACGAGTTTTCTTAAAACAGTGAACCGTATGGTAAGTGTTGTAGATTTAAACAAATAACGAGTCTATGCTGATTGATCTAAAGTATACACTACTATTAAACTCATTTGAAAGTAGTGAGGGCATATTGTTTTTGTTGACGGCGTGAGCGGCCATGTTGATCTGATGTCATACACTCAATTTGGTGTTGAGGAGACATTTCCTGACTTTCTGAGTAGGAATGTCAATTTAAAGGGCGGGTTTCTTTTCATTTTTCCCAGTCAGAGATTTGAAATTCGAGTTTCGAGCTTTCATCGAACCAAATTTAACTTCCCAGCTAACCAGCTTATAAAAGAATATAGCTTATTATTACAGATGACAACCCGTCATTTTAAGGAGTTTACGATTACTAAAGACGTAAACATTTAAAGAACGCCGCATGTGCTAGAGCACTAGCTAACTCACAAGCTAGCGAGCAATCAGGTATGCTATATAGCAGTAGATAATAATTACGATTTCAAGGTAAAATTTGGTAAACTTTATTTCCATGTTGTTTTAAGCAAAAAAATTAATAACTTTTACTACAACATTAATGGAAAACATTTTCAAAAGAGCTGACATACTAGCAGCAGGTGACTAGCGGAGAGGGAGCTAGCTACCAGGCAAGCTGTGAAGAAACACATCATAAGAAAATGTGAAAGAGCTTTTTAGTCATGTGTGTAGTAGCGTCAGAATGGTTTCATCATTTCAGGGTGTGTGTGTGTGTGTGTGTGTTTTCAGCACAGCTGTGTGTGATTATGGGTTTTTGTGAATCATCACCAGCTCTTGCTCATATTTGTATCGAAAGCTAGATCACTGATGGAGATTTCCTTCTTCATTCTTATCTTGTTGGTTTAGTAAAGAGTAGCGGTGTCCAAGCATTTCTTCCTGAGGTCAGATAGAGAAAATAGCGTGGCGTCGCGGGCCACGGGCAATCTGTACTTATAGAAATACCGAGATCAACAGGAGTAAAGGTGCCAATCACAAAAGGCTGTTATTGAACTGATTAGCTGAACACGAGCTGTACGCTTGCGTAGCATTGTGTAAATAAAAGCATTTATATACAGATGTCATTCGGTAAACCTCCAGCAGCAGCTTTGCACAAATCCGGGTGTAGATTTAGATTCCGATCCCCAGTGACCGTGGCATGGAAAGCTCCGTGAGACTTCCTGCTTTTTATTTTTGTTTCTTCACTGCCACTGTCTCAACCCAAAAGCTCAGTAGCATTAACGTTATTAAATAGACCGGTGGAATTAACCTGAATTTACACAACCTTTATGTTGAGCCGGATTTACATTGTACGAATTTTGCTCTGGCAGACAAAAAGCGCACAGCGTAAAAGGATTCTCTGGTCATGATCTGAGATCGGCGGTCTTGGAATGTAATGTGAAAATGGCTGATTTAGTGCCGTTGTCGGATTAAAATCCATAGAATACAACATTTATTGATGTTTTTTAGATTTGGAATGCAAAATTGTGCAAGAATGAATCCTGTTAGCTAGGTAATATCTAACTAGGTAACATCATCTATTTAAACCTGTTCTTCATGAATAACAGTATACAGGGTGTCTGAAAAGTCAGGAACTAACAGGAATATGTCGAGCAAATTTGTTGATCCGAACATGTCGAGCAAAAATCCGCAAAAACGTGATACAGCGGCTGAGAAAACGTGCAGAGCGTAAGGGTGAACATGTAGCGTGTATGTTGTAAATAATAAATAGACAGTAAAACAGTACAGTGCGAAAGTCTTAGGCACCCTGTTGTTTTTTTAGTATAAACTTTGTTATAGATTTCCAAGCATTAGTTTTCCAGCATAAAATTAAATGTTACGGGCTGCTGGGTTTTGCTGCAGAAATAAGAAGCAAGTGTGACAGTCAAAGTCTCCAGAAGAGCTGTGGCTGCTTCTGCAAGATGCTCAGTAACACTTACAGCTCATTTCCTTATCAAACTGCACAAACTGTACCTGAGATACTGTTTTATTTTTTAAAAGCGAAGGATCGTCACACCAAATATTGACTTTGTTTCATTTATTACTGTTTACTGCTCTTTCTTTAAATGTAGAAACATTTAATTTCATTATTTCTGAAGGCGTCTTTGCTCTACAGCATTTCTTTGCATGTGCCTAAGACTCTTGCACAGCATTGTATGTGTACTTTAACTCTCATTGGTTCCTGACTTTTCAGACACCTTGTGTAAAATTGATAAAAATAGATAGGTGCACCAAAAAAAGAATTAAAATATAATAATTTTAGTAATAATTTTAACTGTTTCATGCATAAAATATTTATAATCTGTATCCAGATTTTTTAGAATTTTTTTAACTTAAAATTACATGTTGTGATTTTTTTATTTTTTATTTTTTTTCTCTAAATATCATGTACTTTGTTAGACAGTAAATGTATTGTTCATGTGTAGGAACACCATGAGTAAAATGGATAAAGCATTATGCCTGAAATAAAAAAAAAAAATCCACTGTATTTGTAAACCAAAATGATTAATATTCATGTTTAAAATACTTAATGTTGATGAACTAGATAATAAAGAATATCATTTTGGTTCAAAATATAGCAATATTCTTGATTTTACAGAAATTATGCAGTTTAGGACTGTGACATGATTCAGCTTCAGAGTTCAGAGGTGAAAAAGTTTTCAGTAAAAACCAACTAATTTTAAAAAACATGTTTATTGGAGTATGGAACAAAAGAATTTGCTGCATTGAATCTAGACAACGACTGAAATCAAAATAATTAAAAAAATGATTTGAGGAAAATATTTAAGGAAATATTTATATTTTCCTTATATACATATATTTTCCAAAAAACACCATAGACTATGCGCGAAAGGGTTAAAACTGACTTTACATAGAAAGAAACCTCTGCGTGCAGTTGGAACGTCGTCAGTTATTCAGAGTTTGTACCTGCACATGCTGTATAAATTATTTCAGATTTCCTCATCATGATATAATGTCATAACAATATATTGTCACATCCTCCCTCATAATTATTACCAGTGACCCAGGATGCAGCAGCAGTTACTGTCAGTGTTGCATCAGAGAGTGTTGAGTCGATCATATCTGTTAGCTTCCAGGAAAAAAAAATTGAAGAGGAGGCACACTCATTCAGGAAGCAGACACCCTTTTTGATCAACACAACTCATACGAACCGTTCAGTTAGGTGACTAGTTACCCGACTAAAGTCTAATGTTACACTGAATATTTCACTCTTACTCCACTGCATTACTGAAAAAAATAAGTGTGTATTTCTATCAGGGTTGCCAGATTTTCTCAAAATTGTAATTTCGAAAATCCTGTAGTCCGGCATCATATAATCTTGAATATAATCCGAGAGATATGATTTATAGTTTGGCCACATGTTGAAATGTTTTTTATTCAGTTCAAAAAGTCAATCCAATCTGGCAACCGCAATTTCTACAAGGATCCTAACTTCAGCGGGTGCTTACACATGAAGCTGAGACAAAGAAAGGCCACGAAGAGCGTATATAACGATCGTAAATTATTCTTTTTTTATGTCTTTACAAATGAAGCCGACTAAGTTTATCATCAGACAATATCTCGGGCAGATGCAAACAATAATAACTGTGGAGTGGGCGGAACTGGTCTGCAGGAATGGGCGGATTTGGTCAGAATTCTTTCGGGCGGAAATGAGATAACAAAAACCAAGTCCCACGCACAACTCTACTCCACCCGAGGAAAGACGTTTCAGCAATGTCATTTTAGTTAAATGCATTATTCATTCATTCATTCATTCATTCATTTTCAGTAACTGCTGTTTCCTGCTCAGGGTCGAGGCACATTTGGAGCCTGGTCTGGGAACACTAGGCGTGAAGCGGGAACACACCTTGAATGGAACGCCGTTATTTACTCTATCATCCTTTGGAGAAACAACTAGAAGTAGAAAGACTAAACACACATTGTCTTATCAAAATACAAATCACACAAAAGGACAGAGGAAACAAATAAGTTTGCCTTTTTTTTTTTTTTTTTGGTTTGAGCAAAAGAGCTACAACTTTCCCGTTTATCATGTTTGCATGAACCCCGTAGAGCATAACAGACTTAAAACACTTTTTAAAAAAAAGAAGAAGAAATCTTGAATACAGCTGCCTGTCTGCCTTTCCAAGCTCGGCTATACATCCCATTAAATGCCTAAAATTATGGAAACAGCACATGGTGTGTCTTTATGAGGGAAGCAATAGCGCTGTGTAGAAGGGTCATTTCTTTTTGGAGGGTAAACACTGAGTGCTCTGATTAAAAGGCAGAGGTCACCCCTAGTGTCTCATGTGCATTTGAAGCCATAACACCAGAGGAATTTCAATTTCCCAAGCTCATTTAAGTGTCAGGAAGCCCGGATGTTCCGTGCCGCGTTCAGCTGAAGCAGAACTGGGTGAAAGCATATGGGGCGGTTCATCCTGGAGCCACATTTTAAGCAGTAGCTCAGCCAAAAATGAAAAGTACAAAGCGTCCCTCTTACTCTAAATGTAGTCAGTGTGTCAAAACATATGATCTTTAGTTTTGCACTGAGGCTAGTGTTACTAACAAGTAACAAAAGTGTATATCTGCTACTTTAGCACTGCATAAACTGCATGTCTAAGACACACGTGCCTCACACAACCTGGAACTACTCTATATTATTATCTGAATCACTTCCACCGTCAGAGTCTGTAAAATCCGGAGTCTTCATCTCCTACCTGAGTCCAACGCTTGCATGAAGTAATCCCAAACTATTTGCTGAGAAAGAAAATGATTATGGCTTCAAGATGGCGGCTACTATTGTTTTTAACTCTGTAGCGTCCTTTTGAGTAGTGTATCATACAATCTGAGGAACCACGTAAGCAAATTTGTTTGAGATACTCAACAATGAACAAATCAGTTTGAGGGGTGTGTGTGTGTGTGTGTGTGTGTGTGTGTGTGTGGTGACCCAGTTGTTAAACTCTAGCTATCGCCTCTTCATTTCCATGTTAGCAACATCAGCCTTGTAGCTCCAGTACAAAAGCAAAGATACGAAACGTCTGTTGTTTGATCAATTGCTCAAAAGACTTCATGTCTAGAATGCAAAAAATTTGTTATGCTGCTATAAAAAAACTGAACCAAGCACAGAAAGTTCTGTTTTTAATAAAGTATACAGTTGAATTTTAGCTGAATAGAACATACGTATGAATTCAGTACATGTTTTATGTGAATGCATTAAAACTTACAGACAGCCATCAAGAATCGTGCATTTCTGCGGTTTCATGCTGATCTGTTACACATTTATGACTATTTTGTTATTCCCATTATTCCACTTTATGCCACAGCACTGTTGAATCCTCTCTTCTGATTGGTAAGAAGATGTTGATTAATTTTCTATAACAGAAGCTCTAACAATAGTGCAGTTTATATTAATGTGTCATTTCAATACATAATACGGCATTTTTACTACAGTAAAAATTTACTCACAGGGATTTTATTCACATAATCTAAGGTTAATAATATCAGAATTATCAGTTTTATTATTTAACAAAGACAAATCCTTGATTAGCTAAAGCTTTCTGTAAGGAGGAGTTTATTTAACATTTATAGAAGGAGTCAGCATTTTGTAACAGTGAGTTTTCCTCCACATGAAAGTCTTCGGGACGGTCGGCTTTGTGCTTTTTGATTTCTACGTAACATGACAAGCTGTGGGTTTTTGGTTTGATTCACTTCTCTGTTTTAGCAGTGTTATATTAGAGAAAACAGGGACCCTGTTGAGTCAAAAAATAACCGTTAACCAACAAGCTGACACATTAAATGTGATGTAATAACATAGTTTTGTGATGGACTGAGGTGTAGCCTAAGCTAGCTAACTATCCTCATTTGGGTAACAGGATGCACATTAAAAAACAGTGTAGAACGCTATAAAGTCAGCCACTGAGACATCCATTGCGTCTTGCGTGGAACTAGATTAAAGTCGGCTTTACACTATATAGTGCTTCGTTGTCATAGAAAAATCGTACATAGTGTTGATCAGAATTTTTTTAAAAGTAAAATCTCAGTTCGAGCGCTGCTACAACACTCATAGGATTAAGCTACAAATACAGTAGGGCAATTGCAGAACATAAACGAAGAGTGGGATTTAAAAGTAGAGCAGTTTGTTGAATTGTGGCAGCAGGGAGAATATTTCTTTGATTATCTCCCAATTGCTTCTTTTCAGCTTTTAAAATGTGTTATTTCTAGACATAACATTGCAGCTTCTCTAGACATAGCATTGCTGCATTGTTATTACATCAAGGAATTTAGTTTCGTTTACTCGAGCCGGATTTTTTTTTTTCATGAGCCCAGATCACGCTGATAGATCATGTAAGCAGAGTGTAGTAATTTTCTATCATTAGAGAATGCAGTCTGTTATGGATTTAAGCCAAGACTTTATTGGGATTAATTTGAGTAATATCTTAAAAGATTGCTGAAATCACACACTTTAAAACCAGCTTCAGTCACCAAAATAAAAGACCCTTTTAAGGGAAAAAAAAAGCTAAACAAATCTCAAATAAACTTTATTTTTGTACTGATGTTAATTACAGGTGCAGTAGGCGATATTTTTCATTTCTTGTACAAATAATGTGGAAAATTACGTAGAAATGCTGAAAAAAAAAATAGTTTAAGCCACTGTCTCGGAAAGAGTGTATTACATAGCTGGAAAAAAAAACAGTTTGGAAACCTGCCTTCTGGTCCGGAACGTTTGTTTGTATTGGGATTGGCCTCTTGTCAGCCATTTTCTAGACACGCCCCCAACGCCCCTTCACACCCTCATAAATCACTACGCGGAGAAGTTGCATGTTTATAGAGTTGTAGCTTGACTTTCAAGCAGTTGAACGTCTGAGTTCGCTTGAAAGTGATGTCATGACAGTATTTGCTAATGGTAACTCTAGTTAGCATGCTAACACTCGTTAAACCACCATACGTTTTGGGGGCGGAGCTTTGTGTACATGGGTGGAAATGTGGGTGGGCCAAATGAATAAAAAAAGAAATCAAATCTTATTCAGCTCTGTATATTTACCAATTAGAGGTCTATTTTTCACAAATCTTACCTAATGCGCCTTTAAACTGTTTATTGGTGAACTGAAATGTTCTCTGATGAACTGTTGAGATCTCTGACGTGATGATATTTCTGCTTGTACTTTAGCAGTGAATGTGTGACAGTGTCATTAATCTGCTGCTCCGGCTGTGGGCTGATATGCATTACAGTCTGATGCTCTTAAATGTCACACTTTGATCAGCCAGTCTAAATGTCATTTCATTCTGGATGTTTTAAATCAGAATTTTCTTTCCTCTCTTTTTTTTTTTTTTTTTTTTTTTTTTTTTTTTTTTTTTTTTTTTTTTTTTTTTTTTTTTTTTTTTTTTTTTTTTTTTTTTTTTTTTTTTTTTTTTTTTTTTTTTTTTTTTTTTTTTTTTTTTTTTTTTTTTTTTTTTTTTTTTTAAATTCACCTAATTAGCAGCTTCACTGCAGCTCAGTCTTCAAAAGCTCTTTGACTAATATACTGAGACGGTGACGGTTTTCAGTCTATCACCATATCTGTTTTTCATAGAGGATGACATTAAATGCCACTTGCTTATAAAAGACGTACAACAGGTAGTTCTGTTTTCAATAGAAGTATGAGATTTGAGGAGATATGTGTATATTTCTGTGTGATCTTGTTACTAGTGCAGGTATATGACAACACTAATAATATACCAGATTTCACAGACTATAAGACACTTTTTTTTTTTTTTTTCTTTACCAGGTACCGACTTGCACTGTAAATGACACTTGTGTTTATGATAGGTGTACTAGTTACTCCAAGATACACAAGCTTTCCATTATTTTATCACAAACATAAGACTGGTCATGCTAAGTCAAACGCTTCCGGAGGACAATTTGAAGCTTAGCTACAGCAACACTATCAGGACAAATAGTAAACTAGACAACAAGAGTCTTTGAGGCAGTGTGGACATTATGGAGTACAAACATTATATGTTGTATGTTTCAGTGGTTTTTGTGTGTGTGTGTGTGTGTGTGTGTGTTGTTATGTGTGCGTGAGTGTGTGTGTGTGTGTGTGTGTGTGTGGTTGGCGCTTCTCCCATTCCTCCTGTTAGGTGTTCCCACTTTGGCTCGCGTTCCTTTTTAATTCAGACCAGACGGCCCTCTGTGTGTGTGTGTGTGTGTGTGTGTAAGCAGTTCCTTTCCCACGCTGCGGCACCTGTATTCACCCACCATGACACCCGAATCCACCCCCCTCCACCGCCCAAACCCCTCCTCCTGAAATGAGGCGCCCCATGGAATTCTGGGAGTGAGCTGCAGCATCACTGTGCAGAAAGAATTAATAGATTTTGAAAGTGGATAGTGCGTGAAATTCATAAAGTTTCTGGAAAAAAAAGTTTATTTCAGAGATCCTTACAAAGCACAGGTTTCTGTTTTTAGCGGATATTTTTAATACATTGTCCTATTTTTCCTTCTTCTTTCTCTTCTTTCTCTTCTTTCTCTTCTTTGAAGGACGTCGTCTCCTACAGCATTTTGGCTCTAACGACCAAATTTGCAAAGTTTGCTTCCACTCTTGCCAGCTTGTGTTTGTGTGCTGATATTGTCTGTAGATCTTGGTAAAGTAATGCAAATTGGCGACTATTTATCATGTCATCATCACCGAGTGTTGCATTTTACATTTATTTAAAATGACTTAAGAATCCAATCTGAGCATAGAAGACTATGCCACTTGGGTGTTAAGAGTCTTTATAGTACTACTATTACTACCACTACTACTAATAATAATACTTCTATTACTCTTATACTACTATTACTACTACTACCACCACCACCACTACTGCATTTGCTAATACTGTTATTACTACTACTATTATTGCTACTATTACTACTACTATCAGTATTATAACCACTACTACTACCACTTCACTATTACTACTCTACTGCTGCTAATAAAACTATTATTACTACACCTATTACTACTAATACTAGTAGTCATAATACTACTAACATTAACTACTACTGCTACTAATAATACTATCGTTACTCCTAATACTTCTGCTAACACTACTGCTAGCATTATTGCTACTATTTTTCCCCATTACTATTACTACTACTACTATTACTACTACTAATACTGCTATCACGACTACTACTGCAGCTAATATTAATGTCACTACTAATATCACCACTATTCACTATATCAATAACACTATCATTACTGCTATAAATACTACTACTAATAAAACTACTATTGCTATTATTACTACTTACTATTATTCCTATTACTACTAATACTAGTAGTCTATAATATTGTCTACTACTACTACTGCTACTGCTTCTGATAATACTATCACTATTCCTATTATTAAAAAGAATTCTAGTACTATTGCTACTATTACTAATACTATGACTACTACTACCACTAATGTCACTACCACCACCACTGCTATTGCTAATAGTATTACTACTACTACCACCACCACTACTATTACTACTTTTATACTTCTACTACTACTGCTGTTAATACCATAACCACTACTACTACCACTGCTACAACTGTTAGTATTACTGCTACTTTCACTACTACTATTAATAAGAATTCTATTACTTTTACTACTATTACTAATACTACCAGTTCTACTACTACTACCATCACCACCACCAGTGTTATTGCTAATTCTGTTACTACTACGACTATTACTACTACTATTAATACGATAACCACTACTACTACTACTACTACTACTACTACTACTAATACCATAATAAATATTGCTAATACTGTTAATACTATTACTGCTTCTACTGTAACTACGGTAACCACTACTACTACTGCAACCACAACCATTAGTACTACTACTACTTTCGCTACTGCTATTAATAAGAATTCTATCGCTATTACTAAAAATATCACTACTACTGCTATTACTATTTCTATTACTATTACCTCTACTTCTACAGCCACTAATAATACTATTACTACTACTAGTATTAATATCATAACCACTACTTCCACCATTACCGCTACTTTCGCTACTACTATTAATAACAATACTATCACTACTACTAGTAGTAATACAACCACTTCTATTGCTAATACTATTAATACTTCTTCTGCTACCACTCCTATTGCTACTACTTCTGCTACTAGTAGTTGCTACTTCTAATACCAACACCACCACTACTACTACCACTTCACTATTACTAGTCTACTACTACTAATAAAACTATTATTACTACACCTATTGCTACTAATACTAGTAGTCATAATACTACTAACATTGACTACTACTCCTATTAATAATACTATCGTTACTCCTAATACCACTGCTAATACTACTGCTAGCATTATTATTACCATTTTCCCCATTACTATTACTACTACTGCTACTACTATTACTGCTACTAATACCACCACTATTCACTATATCAGTAACGCTATCATTACTGATATAAATACTACTACTAATAAACCTACTATTGCTATTATTACTACTCCTATTACTACTAATACTGGCCATGCTGCTAATAATATTGTCTATCACTACTACTACTGCTACTGCTCCTAATAATACTATCGCTACTCCTAATGCTACTGCTAACACTACGCCTAACATAACAATTCTACTATTTCCCACATTACTACTACTATTACTTCTAGTAATACTGCTATCACTACTACTGCTGCAACTAATATTAATGTCACTACTACTGCTCTCAATGCTATTAGTGCTTCTACAAGTAGAGCTGAGCTGAGTTGCTGCTGCCTTCTTATAGTATAAAATTTATAATTCTTGCTAGTCGACAGTCCTTTCAGAGAAGGTGCACACAGTGTCTGTTTTTCTGTGTACTGGTTGTTCTCAAGGGCTGTTATGTTTCTCGGCCCATCAGATCGTCGCCAGTTACTGCACGATCTGCCTTTTCTTTTCAGGATGTTCATAATTATTCTGGAATTGTTTTCTGCATTTCATTACTGCATGTGTGTAATTCCTGTTTTATTATTATTCCTTGGTGGTTTCTGCACATGCCCTGAGCTTAACTTTGCCCAGATGGCTTCCATCAGAATTAAATCTGAGCTCACAATGAAGCGGAAGTTCAGTAACAGATGAACCTACACAGCTGGAATATTTATGAACTTAAACAGTGTGGAGAATTCAGGTACAGCGGGGTCTGCAGGTTCGAGTGCATGTTCTTATTCCATCAATTATCAAACATTAAATAGACACTGAAGGAACACTTGGGCCAAAAATGAAATGTACACAATGTTCCCCTTACCCCAGTTGTGTTTGAAAGGCTAGGACATATTTGGTTTCCAGAGTTTAGCTTTTATTTATTTATTTATTTACTTATTTATTTATTTAGCAGTCCTTCTTCAGCTACTTCCTGCTCATCGACTTCACTCTGCATTTTCTTTGACTGTTGAGGGCATCCATTCTGACTGGAGTCATTGATTCACATATATTATTCGTCTTTTTAAAATCTGCTAGGAAAAATGTTTGATACGCTCCAGTTTGCTTGGAAACTCAGCTTTACAGAAATCCAGATGTAGATTTAGATTCCTAATGAACAAGCCAGAGGTGAAAATAGCAAGGACAAACTCCCTGAGGCAACTTGAGGAAGGAACATGGAGAGGAACTCAAGGTTGCAAAAGAACTCAGAAGATAACCCGTCCCGCTCTGGGTGACCCAGGATAATGTGATTCTAAATCATTAAAGACTACTTCTATAACACATTTCTAGTTGACCATTTTTGTTACTTGGACAAGTCTTGGACATAGGGCTGTCAATCAAGCATGCTGATCAGAATATTAGGCCACGCCCAGACAGCTCTTTCATCCATCTGATCAGCGAGTTCAGATGGAGTTTTATCACAATTTTGCGTTTCTTCTTTTTAGTGTCGCAGAGAGGAATGTTTTTGGGCTGTCCGAGCATCTGTCCAAGATTCTCATTAGCACGGTATCTCAAGGACGAGTGGCTGAATGTTTGTACGATTTATATAGAATTATTATTGCAACTAGCAGATTTATTGACGCCGTTGACGTCAGGTTCTGCTTGTTTTCTTCCTGAATATTTACTATAGCACTGAACTTGGGTATCATAAACATTTTGAATATTTTAGGCTGTCTTGTCAGAGAAATCTTAATGCTGGAATAGTGGCTGATAACCAATAAATAAACTAAAATAAAACAGCTCTTGATTCGGCCGAGCTCTACACAAGTGAGATCTGCAAAATTTGGATTTCGAATCTCTAACTAGTGCTAGAGTGCTAAGCGTGTGATTTTGGAGTGTGAATGGGTTGCAGTGGGGGTGCTTGGGATCAGGGCGCTGACCCCGGATCAGTCTGTGTCACTCTTCATAAAGGCCGAACACACTCCTAAATCTGGGCTGTGAAGAGCCGTCTGACAGGCTGCGTGGGCGAGCCAGAGTTACGCAGGAGAAAGTGCAGAAATGTGACGGGGCTTTTGTTTTGCCTTCCTGAGGCGCGGTCCACCGGGGGCCATTACCTCGCTTGCCCTACGGCGTTAATTTCACCATTTATAACTAGGATAATATCGTTCGGGTTCGGCCACGGATATAAATCTGTCCTCTTTTCTTGAGTTGTTCTAAGCTTTTGTCTATTGCTCCTTACTTCAGCCTTTTCTCCACAGGAGCTCTGTGTGTGCTGTGAGAAAGTTTGTGTCACTTTGATAATGTGGAGCCTCATTTCTGGGTGAACGTCAACAACCCTCTTCTAGACAACTGACAGCTACAATATTCTCTTTGTTGTTGTGTCTTTAGCCCCTTCTCTGTGAAACGTCATAGGCTGGGGAAGTAGTAACGATTAAGGCTACATATACTGGCCAAAACATTTTGGCATGAATTTCTCCCCTCGTTTCTCCTAATTATCATCACGCAGGATTAGCGTCATTCTTGCCACACTTATAAATATCAACACATTCACAAATACTGTTAGGAAGTCATCAGCTGCAACCTTTTGTTCCTCTCAGAGCTGCACCACAGTACCTCCGGCCAGCTCGCAGAGACTTACCCAAGAAGCCTCGAAAGCTGTAACTCTACAGAGTAGCGTTCTTCAGTGCACTGAATGAAGGGTCTGAATGCTTATCTAAATGAGAGGTTTCAGTTTTTGATTGTAAATAAAATATAATACATTTGCAAACATTTCTAAAAACTTGTTTTCGCTTTGTCATTATGAATAATTGTGTGTAGATTAATGGGAAAAAATAATCAATTTTAATGTGTTTTATTGTGTAAATCTTTAACACAATCAAGTGTACAAAAACAGAAGCGCTCTGAACCGTTTCCAAACACGCTGTAACTATAGATCGTTAACAGTATGATGTGTTGTTCATTAATAAATTTTAAAAAATTGGCAATTTGCTATTGTATAAGATGAATATAACACTTTGGGATGGTCTTTATTGGATGATAATCAACTTCAGGGTGGTAACAGTAACAGAGCTTTGTGTCGGGCTGCATTACACCACCCCACGTAATGTTATTTTCATATAACGGCACGCACACATCCCGTCATGTTTTCTTTCTTACCTTTCATTTTCTCATCATAAACAGTACGATAAGGTGTAGCTTTTAGCTTGTAGATTTTAGCTGATGAAAGTCACTAATATATGGTTTCCCAGACTAGCTATGTGTTAGCGATCTGTGCGTTGCCGTAGAAGCGAGTGATGTCCGAGTTTGAGGAGATGACAGAGAGGAATCCTTGAGTCATTGTTTTGTGTCCGCCAGTTCAACAGGCCTTGATTTACACCGTGATAAAACCGTCGTGTTTCAATAAGCTAATCCTGTTTTGACGTCTTTTTCTCTTACCTCCTCCCCCTTCCCCCCATTTTCTCGGCTCGAGGTATCACTATCCAGTCCCCAAGGTGTTCTACGTGCAGCTGACGGTAGGCAGTAACGAGTTTATTGGCGAAGGTCGAACTCGCCAAGCAGCTCGGCACAACGCAGCCATGAAAGCTTTGCAGGCGCTGAGGAACGAACCCATTCCCGAAAAGCAACCTCAGGTATACACACACACTCACACATACCTTAAGACATGGTCAAATTAACATGTCACAAAGATTCGGCGTTAAGAGGGACTCAGTACCCATAATACATTGCAGCATGTGAAGACTGTGTGCAGGATAGATAGTGAGTTTGGTGCGGTTTGGGACACGTGCGTTTGTAGCGATGCAGTTTTCGGTTGTTATGGTGTTTATGTGGAGTCTACAGTGAATACGGTTTGGGACACATCCTTAGTCATGACATTTCATGGTGATTATTGAATAGAGTATGTGGTTTGGGACACGTCCACACTGGACTGGTGATGGTGAGGACAAACCAAATCAAAGTGATGTGATCAGTGTGATGGTGAGTAAACCAAATCAGTGACCAACAATCATTTACACTATATTAGTGTGCTATAATGATTCTCCACTGAAGGGAGTAGGGGTTAGGGATTAGGGAATAGAGAATAGGCGATACATACTACATTAGACACACCTTTATCCCTGTTGTTTTTATTTCTTCTTTCCTTCTCCGATGACGTCCATCACTTTAACTCTCTCTTCACCTTCTCATTCGTGTTACTGTAGGCAGATTACCCACAATCCCCTTGTGCTGATCTCATATCCCCTTGTTCTTGTATCTTTATTCCTCCCCTTACTGTCACATTGGGGTGTAAAGACGACCTCACACACTCTTAAAGGGCTTTTATGTATGCCCACTTGTAAGCTTAAATCACTTAACACACTGATGCTCCGTGCCAGCGCTGATGTCACCGCTCCTTCTCTCGCTCCCTCGCTCCCTCGCTCCCTCCCTCCCTCTGATTTTACACAACATGTAGAACACGTAATAGAATGTGCCGTATCTACAGGTTTAAAAACTTGTACGCCATCATCTCACACACAAACACACACCCCTAATCTGTTCAGTGGCTCAGATTCCAATGTCCTTTTCCTTAGTTAAACATACACACCTTACCACATAAATGCCTCGCCACGGTTAGTCCACTGTAGACGTGTCCCACCCTAATTACACACACTAATTACAATACGTGCTGTAAATCATCACAGAAATCATCTGTGATGGGTTTTTTGTGGACTAGATAGATGAAAAGAGTGTCTAGTTTGAGACATGTCTACTCTCTGCGTCACTTAGACACTTTGAATGGACGGCAAAATCAACAGACATCAGCCCCAAAGCTTCTGGGATTATTTGGAAGAGCAAAGAAAACTCCAAAATAGGGGTGACGTGAACAAGTATTACGGGGGAAACTGACTCTTTTTTTGTCTAGAGACTTTACAAGTTTTGTTTGAATTTTATTCTATTTTATTTTATTTGTCTGCCCACTTTACAACATTTGATTTACTTTTGTTTAATTTTTTATTTTTATTTGATTGATAAATTTTTATTTGATTGATTCCTTCATTCTTTTCTTTTTTAATTACTGAATTTACATGTGCATGCGTGTGTGTGTGTGTGCGTGCCAAATGTCCTCACAAGGATAAATCTGACAAATCGAGGAAAAACAGTTTGTTTGACAGAAACGCCAGCTTTTATTAAATTTAAAACCTTTTTTAATCAAAAAGTTTCTTCATGGTTTAGGTGTGGCATAGCTTGAATTAGCATTAATAATTATATCAGTGCTCTTCACACAGACAAACTTCCATTAAATGCCTAAAGCTTTGTATTTAATTGTCCACTCTGATTCTAGATAAACTCTTTATTAAAGGTTTGGTGTAAGTAGATTTGTCTTACAGATGATATTATATAGTGTTGGTATCAACTGAACGACAAATATACACTTTATAACTAAAGGTTTGTGGACACCTGATCATCAGACCCATATGTGGTTCTTCCCCAATCTGTTGCTGCAACGTTTGGAGCACACATTTGTATAGGATGTCTTTGTATGCTGTAGCTTGACAATTTCACTTCAGTGGAACTAAGAGGATCAATCCTGTTCCAGCATGACAATGCCCCTGTGCACAAAGCGAGCTCCATGAAGACATGGTTTGCCAAAGTTGGAGTGGAAGAACTCGAGTGACCTGCACAGAACCCAGACCTCAACCCCACTGAACACCTTTGGGATGAACTGGAGCACTGACTGCACCCCAGACCTCCTCGCCTAACAATCAGTGCGTGACCTCACTAATGCTCTTGTGGCTGAATGAACACAAATCCCCACAGCCACGCTCCAACATCTAGTGGAAAGCCTTTTCCTAGAAGAGTGGAGGTTATTATAACAGCAAAGGGGGAATAAATCTGGAATGGGATGTTCAACCAGCACAGATAAGTGTACTGTTCAAGGGCCACAAACTTTTGGCCATATAGTGTATGTTGTATGCTGCAAGTGGCTAATTAGAGTGAACCGGATTGACGCTTTCCACTTAGATCTAGATTTTTTTGCCAGTAAAATGAAATGAAACATTTCTCAGTTCACTTATACCTATTTTTTACTTAGATTTTCAGATTCGACTGAACTCAGACCCATTTATTGAAGTCTAACCAAAAATGTTAATACAAAAACCTTTGCCTGGGTGTGTGTGTGTGGGTGTGTAGGTGTGTGTGAGCATTTGGCATCGATCTAGTTATTCAAGCTGTAATATTGTGTTTTTCTCTCCTGTTCAGTCTCGCTGTGTTCATAACGAGCTCTTTATCAGCTGCTTCTCTTCCTGTATTGTGTTACCGAGAGAAGAACACCATGGTCATGTACTGCCTCGGGCACACACACACACACGCACGTGCATGTAGTGGATGTATTTCCACTGCAGGAATTTTTTCAGGAACTCATGCTGTGATTCCAGGGGCCTTTTTTTTAGTTCCTACTCCAGGCTGGGTGCTTGTGTGCAAACCAGGAACTACAGGAATGGAGCTTCCTGTAATTTGTGATTTGTTATACAGGATGATAAATCCTCTGTCTGAAAATCTGCACTTAGTGCATTTTATTTACAAAGCATCACAGCATATACATTTTCATAGCGCTTGGTTTGAGGCAAAATCCTTTCACAGAGCTTTGCAGATAATATCATAATTTTTAATAACGATTCATGAAAGGAACATGAATTTACACAAGTTGTTCTGGGGCATATATTACTAAGGAAATCTGAGCGCTATGGATCAAACACTCCTCATATGCTCAGACTAAAGATGTTAACTATATTATATTTTCCCAGCATTATGTGGACATGTGCATGAAATTCCCCCTAATTGAACTTTTTTATCCCCCTTTTTTTCTGAGAGATGTGAAAGAAAAAGGGTTGATTTGTGCGTTTGACGTTTTTAGAGTCCGGAGGAGAAAAAAGGCTCGGAGGAGGACAGCGACGCAAATAAATCTGAAATCAGCCTGGTGTATGAGATTGCACTGAAGAGGAACATGCCTGTGAATTTTGAGGTAACACACACACACACACACACACACACACACACACACACAGCACGACATGCTGAAGGACAGTGAATTTTCAGCTTTCAATAAATCTTTCATTTATTTAGCTAACTTAATTATTCAGTATATATGTATTTACCCAAATGTGTATAATAAGAATCTGAGATTTTTGTACACAGAAGGGCTTTTATCCAAATAGTAAAGTTGCACTAGTTTGTGACAAGTGCCTTTTTCTGCAGAAAGCACGACCTCCTCTAAAAGCAGGAAAGGTTCTGTTTGTGTTGCCTCTATGTCTGGTTTAGTATTTGTCTTGTTAGTGTTACCAGATTTGTGCTGATCTTAATCCCTCTGTCAGGCCTGGAAAATGTCCGTCTGTTATTCCATCCTTAGCAAGAAGTCATTACACAGCACCGTTAAACTTAACAATCAGCCTCACGAGCAACCTTCTGAACACACTGCATGCGTAAATGTTATGTTGTGTTGTAAATGTTATGTTTTCCATGATTGCGCTTTTTTACCCCCTGGAGATCGCTCTGTGCGTGCATGCGGTGTGCACTGTCATGCAGAGCTTAACTTGTGAATGATGTATTGCTTTTTTTCCCGTGTCGTCTCCACTTCATCGTTCAGCTGCGGGATCCTGGGCTGCGCAGGAATTTTGGCCCGTGATCAGGAGTTGGAAAGAATGTGTAGTGCGCACTTTATGAATAAACACTGAAACCGAGAGTAAGTGTAACAATGTGAGCAAGACGCAAAATGTGAAAACAGCGTACGTCTGACTCGTAGCAGCTGCAGCAAAGCGTCGCCTGTTCACGCAGTACCACCATCGGATCTACACGAAACAGCAGAGATGATAATCCTCACAGAACACTGAGAACCTCCAACATCATTACTGGCGTTCCGTTCCCACTCCTGCTATCATCACCTGTCGCTCATCGCTGTTCTCACTGAGGAGCATACAAACAGTGCAGTACACTGACGGAGACAGACAGAAGGTTTAACGGATAAATTAATAGGCAGTGGGACAAATTGGCAGAGAAATTCGAAGACAGTTCAATAGATGTAGAATTTGATGGAGGAACAAATTGATAGAGAGACTGACTGACAGACAGCTAGATGGACAGACAGACAGATAAATGAATGGCCAGACAGACAGATACCTATTGTATATATTGATAGACATACTGATTAAGCTGAATAGACAGACAAGTAGATGGACGGGTCAGCAGACAGACAGCTGTTTGAACAGACAGACAGGTGGACAGACAGTCTGTCATACAGACTGATAGACAGTTGGGCAGACAAGGAGAGGTATACATGTAGACAGACACAGAGACAGATAGACAGTGGATTCAGACTTTCAGACCTGGATATTTCTCTCTCTCTCTCTCTCTCTCTTTCTGAGTCATGTGCATGAGTGTGTATCTTGGGGGCAGACGCATCAACACGCCATACAAAAGAGTCTTTCTTCGCTCAGTGGGTCTCAGTGTCTCTTGCCGTCCTCACATCCTGCCTTTACACGGATCGTACCACACCGTCTTCCCGGAGAACATGATCCATGTAGGACAGAAAAACTGGTCAGATCAAAGTCCTCGTTGAAATTCCATCACCGCGCCGAAGACGTTACACCGTCTGACGCCGAGGACGATGGCTCGTCTGCTGCCGATGGATTTAAGGAGTGCCAAGATCTCCTCAAAGACATTGTTCCTGCGATTAGACAGTCACATGCTGGAGGCAAAAAGCTTCCACCACTGAGTTCCCAACAATAACTGCAGTGATGGAGTCTGTGTGAGGTCAGGTGACTCTGTGTGAGGTCAGGTGACTCAGGACTTCAGACATGTTCAGGATCCATGTTAATTAGAGTGGTGTATGGTACAACGGGAAAAACTCTCAGACATCCATAATTGTAAATATGAATGTAATACATGGATGAGTAGGCAAAGAGAGAGACCGACAGCTAGATAGCTCGGTAGAGAGACAGACAAATAGACAGAAACACAGATGTGTAGACAGCAATTAAGTCTTGTGTAGTCTTTTGTTAAAGTAGTCTGCAAAATATTTTTGTTTGAAGCACACACAGATAAACATGGAGTCAGTTATTATGATATAAACCGTGATAAATATGAAAGTGTAATATCGGTCCGCAGTGAACACGGCAGCTTCAGAGCCACTGCAGAAATACAGAACTCTTCCGTAACATGGGAGTGTGATGACCAAATCCCTCCACATGAAAGTCGTGTAAATATTGGATCATAAATTCTGTCAAGTGTGTGAGGAACTCTGTGTGTGTGTGTGTGTGTGTGTGTGTGTGTGTGTGTGTGTGTGTGTGTGTGTGTGTGTGTTTCCCTTCCAACTGCTCAGATAAATATCAAAATTCACTTAGATGGGTTTCATTTTTTCAAAATCTGTTTTTTTCAGCTTTAATGAGTCACACAGAATGACAGACACACAGATAGACTGACAGAAAGATGCACAGATAGACAGATAAAAAGGTAAAGTGCAAAGATAGATAGAAAGGCTCACTGAAACAGACAGGCACATGGACAGACAGATGGATAGACACACGGATGGATGGATAGACAGACATGGATGGACGGAATGGATGGTTCAACGTGCAGATGGATGGATGGATGGATGGATGGACAGACATGAATGGATGGCTGGATGAATGGACACATGGATGGATGAATAGAGACATGGATTGATGAGTAGACAGACAGATAGATGGATAGACACATGGATGGACACACAGATGGATGGATAGATGAATAAATAGAGATGCGGATGGATGGCTAGACAGACACATGGATGGATGGATGGTTAGAGAGATGGACATCAGATAGATAGGCATACGAGTAACTTGGTTTCTAGGTTCTCAGTTAAAACTGCACACATGCAGTGAGCTTTACGCATTTTGGTTCTTGTCCTTGCGTGTGTGTGTGTGTGTGTGTGTGTGTGTGTGTGTGTGTGTGTGTGTGTGTGTGTGAGAGAGAGAGAGAGAGAATGAGAGAGAGAGAAAATGCCAGAGTGCTTATGTGTATGAGGATAGGATGTGAAAAGGAGTCTCAGGAGGGGGATAACTTTCACTGAACACTGAGAGAGCCAGGTTCTGTGTGTGTGTGTGTGTGTGTGTGGAATCTAATCCCCCTCCTTAACACTGAGCTCACCTGCGTTGCTGCCCAGGCAGAGACACTGGAAATGAATCTGAATGTTGAAACACATGATTTCGTAAGCAGCATGTCCAGCTGCATTCTGGGTAACTCTGATTTTCTGAATGTTTAATGTATACATTACAGCCATGACCTGCTCTGCATCTCACCGACTTCCCCATCCTCCTCCGTCCCCAGGTGCTGAAGGAGAGCGGCCCGCCCCACATGAAGAGCTTCCTGACCCGCGTGACGGTGGGCGAGTTCTCCGCTGAGGGTGAGGGCAACAGCAAGAAGCTGTCGAAGAAGCGTGCAGCTTTCTCCATCCTGCAGGAGCTGAAGAAGCTGCCCTTCATCCCTGTAGTGGAGAAGCCCAAAGTGCACTATAAGAAACGGCCCAAGACCATACTGAAGGTGTCTAGCTGTCTAGTAAGGGTACTGCAGACGTGCACCCAAAAGTGTATCGCTATAGTATATGTAGTATAGTATAATACTATATCACTGTTATGGTAAGCTAGACAGAGACAGATGCCTAATAGCTCATAACATCATATCTAATACTATAGACAAGTAGACAGACACGGAGCAGCACATCACCTATTATGAGTGTTGTACATCGACAGACAGACAGTAAGACAGACTGACCAGCATACTGACAGATAGACAGATGCATAATCTAATATATGTAATATAAATGGTATATAGAATGACAGATAGACAGAAAGATGCACTGAGAGTCATACTAAGCGATTAACGCCCAGTCAGGCAGACAGACAGGCAGACAGTCCGATCGACCTACACTACAACAGACAGATGAAGCCATCTCTACTGAATGTTAGATAGATTGATGGTTTGACAGGAAGAAAGAAGCCACACTGACAGAAAGACAGACAGACAGACAAACAGACTGATACACTGACAAACTGACAGGTAGTCATAGATGACATGGTAGATAGATTGACAGAAAGACAAACAGACACACTGACAGACAGACAAGCATACAGACCGACCGACGCATGGACAGACAGACAGACACACTAACTGATAGACAGACTGACAGGCGGATCAACTGGTGTACAGACTCACTGACACACTGACAGACAAATCAAAAGGCAGACAGACTGACACACTGACAGACAACAAGACAGACAGACAATGACTGCCAGACTGATGGACGGATAGACAGACAGACAGACAGACAGACTGACTGACAGACAGACAGGCTGATTGACAGGCTGAAATGAACTCACTTCCCACTACCAGTCAGTCAGAACTTGACACTTGGGTAGTTTTAATGGTGTTAGTATTATCCATGTCGGTATGAGCTGTAATGCTGATGGTGAGGAAATGTTCGTTCTCACCTGTGTGTGTGTGTGTCTGTGTGATCTCCTCACAGGCGGGGCCGGAGTATGGTCAGGGCATGAACCCCATCAGCCGACTCGCACAGATCCAGCAGGCTAAACGAGAGAAAGAGCCCGAGTACACACTGCTGTCTGAGAGAGGCCTGCCACGCCGCCGAGAGTTCATCATGCAGGTACAACTCTCTCACTCTCACCACAGAGCCATAGTCCAATTTTCCACTGTTTTTGGCTTTATTCAGTTTTGTTTAAAACAGTTTAAAAACATTTATTTAAAGCAACATTCCACTGAGAAATGATAAATGAAATATTCCTCTGTTTTTAACTGCGGTATCGTTCATGCACTGTTTTGATTTTGGCAGCGATATGTCCTGTTTATGTTTCTGGTTGTGTTTCATTCCCTCTGTAGGCCCTTCGCTTTGTTTTATTAGACGTCTGGGTTTATTTGATTTACTTTTGCTTATTTCGCTACAGGGTGGTGTTCTATTGTTTCTGGGTTAAAAAAACTCTACCTGTATAACGAAACCACTCCACAGAGTCTATGGAACAGACTATGCCTGAGAAGAAAATTTGGATGTGCAAATATAACTCAAGATATTCAGGATGGCAAGATGGCATATATTAATGTCTAGTCTGTTAATGCCGGGAATCATTTTCAGTTTAAAGTCTCGCATTGAGTGCAATATACTTAACATAGTGTAAATTATTTCCAGATGTCTTACACTCGTACTCTTAAAAAAAGAAAGTCTATGCTCTATGGTTTTTTATTTGATCACAGCAAGGGAGCGGCAATCAAGGGAAAATGTGAGGAAATTGAAGGAAATAAAAATAAAAAAAAGGTCACATGCCCTAGAGGATTATATTATATTTATATTTATATTTCAGTTCCTGTGCTGTATAAAATCCAGGATGTGTGACAAGAGGGATTTCCAGGAGTCAACAGTTTTTACTGCTTTGTTGAGACATGGATGGTTGAGCGGAATTTATACAACTTTCTCAGAGCCACAACTAATCATCGTATTTGGAATATCAGATATCACAAAATATATACAGAAAACCAAAAATTTTAAATGGTTCTATGATACCAGACGTGTTATAGTAAACATCTAGCAATGTTGAATAAAAAAAAAAGAAATGTGATAAAGCACAGTGTAAACATATCCTCATTAAAGACTATTTAATCTTTCTAGTTATGATATTAGCATAAAACAAAATATATGATAATTAAGTCAGCTTCTAGACATTTATTAAATTGTTTTATTCTACTGGCAGATTATTATTTTCTTCTTTCTAGCAAATAAATGCTTGAAATGAGAACAAATTCAATCCTGAACACCAGATGCTAAATAATCTTATT
>CM040996.1:14476308-14492547 GCA_022985145.1 Pangasius djambal
ATTCCACACTAGAACTGTGTACTGGTCGGCATTGCACTGTTCTTTACTGTGCCTATTGTCCTGTTTTAGTAATTATTATACTGTCTTGCGCCGTTTGCACACGTTTGCACACGTGTGTTTTCTGTAGTCCTGTGTAGGTCTGTGTAGTCGTATTTAGTTCTGTGTAGTCTCCTGTAATTCTGTGTTGTTTTATGTAGCACCGTGTTTCATGTCGCTGTGTACTGTACTAGCTGTATATGGTTGAAATGACAATAAAGCCACTTGACTTGAAAAATACTGTCCGTGAGTTGAAAAGTGCTTCTGCAAAGCTCTAAATAAAGTACAGTTTTGTTTTCAAAAGAGCTGGCTGTTATTTCCACTCACCTGGCTTTGATCGTGGACGTTTTTTTCCTCGCCAACCAGCGCTTGCTGCAGTGTTGGTTGCTGCTAGCAGGGAACTCCTCATGCTTGAGATTCACGTTGAAAACGTTTCATCAGGTTGCTGATATTGCCGGAAGATGGTCCTGTTTTGATATTTTCACACAGCCCCGTTTGTAGTCTGGTTTGTTTTATTATTGTTTCATTAATCATAAAATATGTCAAGTCATTTTGTGTTGTCCGTCCATTAGCACGACTGCATACATATGTCATCATATATCACACGGTATATCGTGTTCGTATTGGAGCATTTATTTATTTATTTATTTATATATTTTTTTAACCAATCTGAGCACGGTATCTATGATCCCTATTTTGCACTAAATGGAAATGGAGTGATGCCTCATGTCGTTAATCATGGCCACCTTCACCGGATTATCCCCCAATTTTATACCCTGAAAAGTAAACTTTTCGCTCCTTATTTGGGTTCTCACTTGGTGCATGTGCTATTTTGAACCACACCAGACGCTGATGGCTCCTCCCCTTTTGCTACATAGAACAGCCTCTGAGCACCAAATGCAAAAAGTGTCCGATTTTCTACTTCATTAAAAGTCTACTACATCTGAAGGAGTTCACTAGTGTGAATATACTACTGAAAATGTGCTACTACTGTAAGTACACACTTTATATGTTTGGAGACACTTTCACTGTAGGGAGCCACATTTCCCAAACTGCTGCCTGTTTTCTATATAAATGAGGTTTGAAATGAAAAGCTTTTCCACTCTATTTAGTGCACAATCTTTACAGTAGATAGTTATCTGCGCTGAAGCTTCCTACGTCTTATATAAGGACAGTAAGTAAGGAAGGAATGAAGATCATTTACACAACATGTAGTGTACAACATATCTAACAGGAGATTCCTTAGGGCATAAAATAATGTATTTTACATCATAAATAGTGCAGAACTATCAAATAAAGTAAGTGAAGAAAAAAAATCTGTTGCTTAGGTTTTATTTTAGACTCTGTGTAAAGACAATGGGGGTAAAAAAGTGGGCAATTTATCGACTTTATTGAATCTTTAAGTGCTGTTTTAATGTCACTGATGAGGTCATCCTGGCTCACACTTCACTTTTAATATTGTTGTTGAGTGCATGTTATTGTGTTATATTTCATAAGAGAGACTAAATTCATCACTGGTTATTACTTTAAAAAAGCACAAGTGGGACTCCAAGCTCATATTTTTATATTTAATGAGTTACAGATATGCATCACTGGCAAACCACAGCATCTACCCCCGTGATTTAATAGCGTCTTTAACGCACCCCTTCCCACAGCGGCACAGTAACTAGTGCGGATTTTAGCAAATCGCGTCCAACATTTGGGAAACGTTCACATGATCTGGACACGCCTGCATATTGAGAAATGCCAATTTCTGGTCTGCCGAGGCCAGCTGTCTTGCACCACTTTAACTTGACACCCAATTAAAAAAAAAAAAAACAACCTTGCACTTTTAAAAATACGAAGCAGCGCAAATTTTTTTCCTGCTCAGCACTGAGATTAATTCCATTCATTTGTTTTTATTTCTGTAGCACTTTAAACAATACAGATTTTCACCCGGAAGCTTTACAAATATCCCAGAAGTAGCTTTCGATCTCAAATTAGCAAGCGAAATGCAAACGTGGCAAGGAAAAACTCCCTGAGACAGCATGAGGTTGAAACCTTGAGAGGAGCCAGACTCATACAGGAACCCATGCTCTTCTGGATGAACGAATAGTTGGATTATAAATTATTCTTCTTCTATACTGTAAAGGCAAACGGTACTAAGTTTGTTGAAAGGATGTTCAGTGTGTGTGTATTTTGTGAATAAGATTTCTGGGATGAGATGAGTCTTTATGATTGCAGCAGCAGTTCTTATGTACAAATCTATAGCATTCAAGTGAAATTCACTGAACCAAGGAAGAGGCGTGAGCATAAACTGTTTTTAAGTGCAAATTACTGACAGATATGCTCACTGGGGTTTTAAATTAGCCAGTGCACCATGAAAATAAGACAAAACTACCAAAATAATTTCATGGACTGCATCCATGTACAGTACGTATTGATTTCAATGCCTGTTCTCTTTCCTCGTCCTGCAGCGCAGAAAGGAATCCTCCACCTCTCTCCGGATGTGTACCAGGAGATGGAGGCCAGCAGGAATAAAGGTGGCACTACCCCCTCGGTCACCCCTATGACCCCCGTGACCTCTGTGACCTATATGAATCCTAAAGAAGCGAGCCAGGCACCGTTTTACAACAACAGCGCCTCAAAGACAGCCGCCATCGCGCGGGAGCTGCTGAGCAAAACGCCAAAAACACCCACGATCCCTTGCAGCTCCGTTCAGCCATCGCAGCAGCTCGAGTACCTCGCTCACATTCAGGGCTTCCAGGTACGGAGAACTAGCCACACAGGTGGCGTACTGTACCACAGTACCATAGTGTGCAAGGACAGTTTGGGAAATAGCCGATGACATATGCAGTCAGTCTTGTCAGTGTGTACACTATTTAGTGTTTATGGTTTGAGACATAACCAGTCACAGAGGTGGCATACTATTTCAACATACTGTTTAGTATGTTGTTTGTAAGATTTGGAGTACTGTTTAGAGATGCTGTGTAGTGTGCTATTATATGGGACTTAACCAATCATGTAGATGTCACCATTCTGGTACAAAACTGTGTGGTTTGGGATGTAGCCAATCACACATCTGGCACACCATGTAGTATATGACACTACTTAGTATTATAATATTATCGTCTTAGTGGTTAGCTATGTTGCCCCGCGCCTCCGGGGTTGGGGGTTTGATTTCTGCCTCAGCCCTGTGTGTGCGGAGTTTGCATGTTCTCCCCGTGCTTCAGGGGTTTCCTCCGGGTACTCTGGTTTCCTCCCCCAGTTCAAAGGCATGCGCTGTAGGCTGATTGGCGTTTCCAAATTGTCTGTAGTGTGTGTGATTGTGCCCTGCGTTGGGTTGGCACCCTGGGATAGTCTCCCCGTGACCGTGTGTAGGATAAACGGTACAGAGGAGGGATGGGTGTATTATAGTGTATGGATTGGGACACAGTGACTCACATAGGTTTGGATCGTAGCCGCTCACTCGTAGTTTCGACCAGTTTTGTGTGCAGTTTGGGACGTAGACGGTCGCTTAAAGTGCTTAGTATGGGATTCCTCAGAGGTCTTTCTTCTTCAGTGAGAAATAAAGAATCATGTAGTCAGTTTGAGCTTTGACGTAATGTCACCCGCTGATGTCACATTGGGCTTCACGGCCGACCAATCATTAGCTCTGCTATAAACACACACACACACACACACACACACACACACACACACACACCCCTCCCTTCTCTCCATCACTCACTGCTTTACCTTACTTTCTCTTTTTCCTTCCTCAATGTTTTGTCGTCTTTTCTTTCTGCTTATTTTACATATCTTTTTTTCTGCTTGTTTTTCCTTCTCTCCTTCTTACCCTCTGCCTTTTTCAAATGCAAATCTATTTGTCTCTGGTGTTTATTAACATCATAGAAAGCTGTGACATGCAGATTATTTCTATAAATAATGGGAAAAAAATGAAATCTATCTTTCACTTCCTGACAAAAGATAACCACCTGTACTGACCTCATCACTGTTTGTGTGTGTGTGTGTGTGATTGCGGTTTGGGTCTTTCCCTTTGGCTACATGCTATTTAAAGGAAATCTGTTTGATGACTAGAAACACTTGCGTGTGCGTGTGTATGCGTGTGCGTGTGTGTGTGTCACCCTTAGCGAACCAAGTTTGTCTAACACCAGGTGTTTTTAATAACGCCCAGTAAAAACACTTGATCTAAACTTGCTCGATGTGCCTTTGTGGAAGTGTTTTGTTTTTTAAATTGGGCCTGAAACTTGAGACATAAACGCTGTGAGAGCAGCAGGTTTGAGTTAAAGCTAGTGGCAATCTGAATGAGTCACGTTAACTGATTCACTCAGCCGAATCAGTTTCACCGTGTTTGATTCACTGTGTAGCGGTGCACAGAAACACCGTACACTACAACCCACGTCTATAGAAGATATAATGGTTGATAATAAACTTCTCTTTGAGTAATGATAACAGTTAATTAGTCTTAATTAATTAGTTAATTTGCCCTTAAAAGGCCCTTAAGAAATGGTTCCCTGCTAAATGATTCATCACTAGTTCAGCAGAGTTCATCACGCTGCTCAGGAAGAAGGCCCGTGTTGAGTATTATGTGGTTTTTTAAAATGATTTATTATTATATTTATTTGTTTTCAGATTTATTTATTTATTTGTTTGTTTGTTTGTTTAGATCAGGCTCAAGCTACCCTACAAAAAATGACATCTCATCAAGTGGAAATACCTTGAATATAATCAAATTTATCTAGTATTTCCTGTTATAAGAGTACAATAAACCAAATATAAGATTATTAAACTATTTCAAGGCATTTGTACGCATTTAAAGCCTGAAATAGTCTTGTTCTATTGGCAGATCATTTTACTCATTTTAAGCATTTATTTCTAAAAAAGAAGCAAAATTATCTGCCAGTAGAATAAGAAAACTACAAGCTGGAAATGAGTAATAACGTCCAGGAATAGGTTTAATGAGCTTTTATTTGGTTTACTGTAATCTTATAATAGGTGATGGTGATGATAAGAGAAACACTCTGTATCGTAAAACTCATGGTGTGGTTTTCCTCAGTACAAACTCAGCTCAAGGGCAAAACTTGTGAAATTTCTTGCTTGAGGGTGGGGAGGGTCATCAGCGGAGGACTTCCTACTCGTATTTCAAAGCAAAATTATACAGGACATAAATTGATCTGTTTTTCTGTACTAAATGTCCTTATTTATGTGCGAAATAAAACCCGATGGTGCATGTTGTTATAGGAAAATACTCCATGCCACAGTGGTGTGATACGCTGTCACCCCGAAGTGGATTATTTTCCTGTAATAGCGTGTCCTAACGTATTTTAGTCCTCTTATACCACAGCGATTTACTAATGATTACAGTTTTTTTTATTAGTTAATGAATCACGTATCATGCTTTTTAACCATTTAAAGTTACATTTAAAGTTATTTCCACTCATTGCCTCACCTCTCTCTTATTTAAAAAACAAGCAAACAAAAAATAAACCCAAAAGACAAAAAATGCAGCTTAACATTTTATGAAGAAAGTGGAAAGTGCAGAGTCTCTGTCCTGAATACCTTCACGGTGGATAACGTACAACTGCATCAAAGCGCTGACACTGTAGTCTCCTTCAATACGTTTTAAATAAACATCGCTTTACGGGAAACTTCAGCATTATACGTTTTTCTTTGTTAAATATCAACACGTTTATTGATCTGTTTGATATTACATTTTGCTTATGTAGAATCTTCTTTAGACGACTGAGCCGGTTGAGTATTCGGCTAACGTTAGCTAGGTGTTACACTCTTACAGGACTTCCACATAATTTGACTGGATGAAATGTAACGTAAACGTGAATGGAGATGTTTTCCTTAACGTTAAAGTGGACGTTTAGGGACAAACGTCTTAGTACGGAAACGTGCTGGGTGTGAAACGTGCACACATTACGACGAAATGACAAACTCCATCACAAACGAGCACAAATAACTCCTTTCACGTGTAATTAGCAACATTCAAGCAAATGAATAAATAAATTTAGATATCATAAATTAAATATCTGCACAGGAAGTACAGTGAATTGGCCGAAAAAATTATTCACATCATGTTTTTTTTTTTTCATTGTTTTGGGATTTCAGCCTCTCTCTGTCCTTCTCTCTCTCCTCCCTCTGTGTTTCTGTGTGTGTGTGTGTGTGTACAGTATGTGTCTATTCATGTGTGCTGTTATTTCCCCCTTGGCTCTGCCTGTATCTGGTGGAAATAGGGCAGAAATAATGGAGTGAGTGTTGTAATTTATAACACATGCTTTCTCTCTTTCTCCCTTTCTCCCTTTCTCCATTCTCTAAGTTCATTATTTCCAGCAAACTTTACTTTCATGAACCAAACCATGTGTTCATTCAGTTTCCAGTCTTAATGTAGCCAGTGATGAAGCCTCATTAGGGCTGAGGCGGTATAGATTACACTGATGAGGTGGTGTATCGTGATAATAGAATCTAAAAAAAAAAAAAAACGGGGAAAAAAATGTAGGTATGAAAAAATAATAGAATTTAATTCTGTATATCACAAAATAAATTCACATCTGTCATCTATCAGATCGCATTGAAAATATATCCGAAATGTACTTCCTTAAAATATTTAGGATTTAATTGCATTAGAGTTATGCCTTTGGCCACTTGCTATTTAAAAGAAGTGTGGCTGATGACTGGAAACACCTGTGTGTGTGTGTGTGTGTGTATCACACACAGAGAGCCGTGTTTGTTTAACACCAGGTGCTTTTAATAAGACCCGGTAAAATCTTTTACATGTGCTCGGTGCAACTTTTCGTTTTCGTGGAAGCATTTCATTTGTAAATAGGACCTGAAATACCGCGAGCGCGGCAGCTTTGAGTTAGAGCTGCGTAGTGGCAGTCTTAAAGAGTCACTTTACTGATTCAGTTCATTCAAACGAATCCCTTCATCATTTCGAGCTGTGCTCAGAAACCTGGTAGACTGCAACCCACATCTCCTATAAGAAGTTGATATTACGGATCAGAAGGAACCTTTGTTTTAGGTGGTGATAATAGCTGAGTCACTTAATTCACTGATTCACACTGAGTCACTCAATTCACCACTTTAGTTTATTCAAATGAATCAATTTGACTTTGTTTGATTTGCAGAAATACTGTGGCACATACAACAACCCATATCTACAAGAATTTGGTATTAGAACTTTCTAGATATAAAAAAAAATATATATATTAACACAAGTATCTGGCAATAGAACAAGACAATTTTGAGCATGAAATTAGTAAAAATGTCTAAATCTAGGATTAAAAGAATAATAAATTTGCCAATATTTAAGACATTTTGACTTGCTGAGATGTTTCAGGCACTACGTGTGAAAAGGGTCATTTTTTAAAAATAATATTAATATATTATTTTATTAATATCAATCTTCACCAGTTGCTCATATTCTTACTAGTGTTTTATGTATCTGAACTTTTCCAAAAATTTACATTTATTTATGCGAATGAGGCTGTATCTGGTTAATTATGCATAGATTCGCATACTTAATAAAACCCAGAAAAAAACACAGTCTCTGGATGATGTTAGGATTAAAATGTTCTTTTCACTACAAAGACACTCTTATGAGAAAAAAGCAGTTTTTTTTTTTTGGGGGGAAAACACCATGGGTCATTTGTCTGCATATAATCAGAAGTAAATCCAGGAATTATCAACACTTTGGGAAATTTCTTCTAATAATATCTTGCTTATTCGTGATAGGAGTGAGCATGGAACATTTCATGAATGCTGGTCAGCTAGAAAGTGAGATTTTTGTCCTGAATATATAAACATACAGTGTGGTTCAATGTAAACACACTAGACCGCACTTTATGTACACTGTGTGTAAACCACTCTAGTTAGTGTGGTTTATAAGGCTTATAATGAAATTTGACATGTCTATCATAGTCACACATGACTTTTCAGGGATATATGACGTGATGACACAATGTGATTGTGCCAAGTGGGCGGAGCTTAAGCCTTCTGCAAAGTTGCTAGGTTTCAGATAATGGGATGAAAATGAATATTTAAGAAATCATGAAATTTACTTTTGAAATGAAATTTTCTGTTGAGTCATTTTATTACTATCTTTTAAGAGAAGACATGTTATAGATGCAGTTTACCAAAAAAAAAAAAAAAAAGATTTAAAATTGTTTTTTTCTACCTGTACTCTCTTACCATAAGCGATTCAACTACTAAAGAACGCCAAAGTTAATGAATAGGTAGGTTTATGCTTATGAATATTAATGGTTGGTGGGCGGAGTTGGTGATTTGTGAGAGCAGAGAAAGGCGTCCTGTGGCAGTTTAGTAAATACACATAGGTGGGATTTTCATAGTGAAACTCGTGAAAGTCTGGGACGAATTTTAATTTTAAATTGGTGTAGCAACTTTAATATTCATACACTGGACTTGATATTTTGATCTAGACAGGCTTTATCTCACTTTCCCTCCATAATACCAACAAGGGTGGGTTGATGTGTGTGTTGGTGTGTGTGTGTAAATGAAGTGTATCTCTGTGGGAACGCAGTGTGCAGAGCATCAGGTGGACATCATAAAGGGCCTTTTGTAGTGTCTGTGTGTAGAGCAGAGCAGCAGGTGAAGCTCTCGACTCGGACTTTGCTTTGCTGCTAAAGCTATTATACGGTGTAGATCCCGACAGGGCAGATATCACACAAGAAACACAAGACACACATTACATGTGCATATATCCAAGCTAATACACATTAGTGTTCATGGATGTCAATTTCAGTGTAATTTGTTTCTGATTAAACAAGATGGACTATTGAATGCCATCACTATATATAGCAACAACAACAACAAAAAAGACATTCTGTGACGAAACAACGTTCGCGTTACACATTTTTAAATGCGGGGTGGGATGGACATCCAGCAGGATGATGTCAGACGTCGGTGCTTCGGGTTTAATGAATACATTGGAGCATCTATTATTGAGACTGGCATTGTGTAATACCTGTTCAAACACGAGCGAACCGATCGAACAGTAGCTCAGTAAGCTACTCAGTACAATGCGAGACAACAATGTGTCGTCGTTATGGTAACAGTGACGCTAAACACTACTCCTCGCCTGTAAACACAGACAACAAAACCTTTAAGTTACCGTATGCATATGAAATGGATCATTTGGAGTCTGGGATTGGATTTGGATTGACAGGTCTTTACAGTTTCTAACAGTATACTAAACCCAGGCACATGGCATTATATTTCCAAAGCATTTGCCATGTTCAGTGCAGTCATGTCAATAAATGGATAGTCACACAGATATAATAAACATAAAGACCTTTGCTCTTTGATAAAGTAGCCCAAGACTAAGTATTCAGCATAATAAATGACCTCACTTTTTACCTCTGCGTACAGAAAACTAACTGAATATAGAGCTTGGTTTGGGATTTTGTAACAGGACTGCCTCTTCAGATTAGCGTTATCTGTGTGACCTCAGGTGCAAAAATCAGGCCGCCATTTTAGGTGGAAAATACTGGAGCTCATAGACAGCAGTCTTATTTGATTATCAATGGACACAGCTCTAACATAAAAAAAGATAATTAGCATTAGTAAGTATTCATTGTTAAATAAAAAGCTGTGTACACAAGGACTTTTTGGCTTCCGTCAGAAAGCGGAGTGATATGTGCTGCTGGTTTGTTGTAGGCATGATTGCAGGAAATGTCCAAGTTTGCTATAATCTAATACTGACAACGTATTGAGATGAAGCTTGCTGTGAGTTGCCCTTAAAGATTTTAATGCTGGGTCATATAGCTCTCTGACTGCTGTCTGTGAACTGACAACAGAGAGTAGCCTCAGCTTCTTCCTTAAAACCGACATGCTTGCCTAGAAGTCTTCAGTTGGCTGAAGAACATACAGTACTGTGCAGAAGTCTTAGACACATGCAAAGAAATGCTGTAGAGCAAAGATGCCTTCAAAAATAATGAAACTAAATGTTTCTATGTTAAAAAAATACTAGAAAGCGCAGTAAACAGTAATAAATGAAACAAAGTCAATATTTGGTGTGACGATCCTTCGCTTAATAATAAAAAAATAAATAGTAGTCTCAGGTACTGTGTGTACAGTGTTATAAGGAAATGAGCTGTAAGTGTTACTGAGCATCTTGCAGAAGCAGCCGCAGTTCTTCTGGAGACTTTGACTGTCGCACTCGCTTCTTATTTTTGCAGCGAAACCCAGCAGCCTTCATTATGTTTTGTCTGAAAGGTGTCTCTTATGTAATCTGCTGCTTTCTTTACTGACATACAAACATTTTTCTGTAACATTTAATTTTAAAATGTTTTTGTACTGAATCAATAATGTAGAAGTCATCAAATACAAATCTATAACAAAGTTTGTACTTAGGGAGCCTAAGACTTTTGCACAGCACTCTATATGTATTTCTGTTGTGTTTCTGGTGGATACCAAAAAGTGCAGCTAAAAACACAAATCTTCTGATTGAATGCTTGTTTTTGCCACTAGAACAGCTGAAAGACTGACAAACTGACCGTCAGCTTGACAGCTAGCATACAGTGAGATAGTTAAGATTGTTGGAATGTGTTATATGTATGGATTTGCTGATTTTATTTGATGTGATTTAGAAGTAGTTTTAAATTTGCTTTGCAATGTCTAGTGTTTAGTGTGCAGGTGTTTAATGATGAGGAATGATGTACATTTCGCTTTACAAAAAGTGATAAATGCTGATTTGTGCTAAAATGCTCTAATCAGTGATTAAAAAATGCCAAATTCCAAAGATGCGTATGCGCACATGTATTTATTTATTAATTCTTTCCTATTATTTGGTGGACTCAGTTTAATGGGACAGCCAATCTGTGTGCACCTGCTTCCTCTGTAACCGTATCGCGGTGTGCTAATGGCCGAGCACTGACTGATGATTGGCCGCTCAGCGTAGCGAGTCTGCGCCTCAATGTGCTCATTGTGTGAGTTTAATCTCAGCGTTAGCAGCACAGCGTTGGAGCTCAGTGATCAGAAACACCACCTGTTCGCACGCACTCATTACTGACTCACTCGCAGTCACTTCTAATCAGAGCAGGCCTGCAAGGATACGATACACTCACACACACCATTACATCATCACTTCACATCATCTGACATCATCAGCCACACCACTGTAGTGCTAACAATGTCCACTTTTAGTCTTTCACTCTAGACTTTAGACATCTAGGGCCATATTCAATTCTGTTCAAATCACGTTTATTTGTATAGTGCTTTTAATAATAGACATTGTATGGAAGAAATCCAAAAATAGTTTTAGATCCCTAATGAGCAAGGCAGAGGTGAGGTGAGAGTGGCAAGGAAATACTACCATGAGGAAGAAACCTTGAGAGGAACCAGACTCAAAAGGAACCTATCCTGTGTCGATAGTATCTTCAGTATGAGAATGCTGCGAAGGGGCAAAGGACCACCTTAGATAGTTCTTAAGTACAAATCTACAGTATCGAGATGAGATTATGCACTGCAGCAAGGGTGAGACTTTGGAATAAACTGTTTTTGGGAAGTGCAGCTCTTTAGGAAATCCACGTGGGACCGTCCATTGCAGCAGAAGGTGAGTCACAAATGCAGAAGTAGAGCGTCAGGATGACCAGAAAGAGGTCTCCTAAGTGGCACTTAAAGATCCTTGCTAAGAATTTGTTCTCAAACATATTCACAAATGTTGACAGTGATTGTGCATTAAACATACAAACGAAATCCCAGTGCACGGTCATAAACAGTTTTTTAAAAAAATTTTTAAATGAAGATGGAACTGTTGCTTATTTCATTCAAAAAAAAACAATCAGCCAAATGTCAAAAGATTTTTGTCAAATTGTCAGCATAGTCTATATGTGTTGCTTATTAATGACAAGATTTGTATTTTAAAGTACATTTATGTAAAGTATTAAATTTACATAGTTCCTAACTAATTATACCATTCGTTTATCCATGGCTTTCCAGGTTAACTCTTTTTACCAGAAACCACAAATGGACCTTCTGCCTGTTTTGGGGTGCCCATGTTCAGGATTGAATTTATTTGTGATATCACACGCCATAGTAGTGGTTAATAGGAAAGTAGACACTCAGGGCTTTAAGAATTTGCAGTTTTTCGTACATATTTCTTTTTTTGTACCCAGCCTACTAGGTTTAAATATTATATAATTTTATCGTGGCAGCTGTATATGGTGTTTTACTGTCAAAAAAGCTTTAGTTGTGCTGTCTGTTTTATCACAATACCAATGTTATTGTGGAGAGGTGTGAACTGTTTGCCCAGCAGGGGGCTCACAATATCGCCCTGGGAAACACAGAGTCATGATACTCTACAAACAGAAACCCAACAGTGACCTGACTAAACTAAACTTGCGTTGGTAAAATAATTCATTTGTTTAAACTGATTGAAAATGTCCAATAAGTCGATTTCCATTCTGCTGGCGGAATGCAACACCAGTCTACTGCGAGAAAGGATTAAAGCTCTATATCTGACATGTCAGTCTTATAGTTATATTGTTATATTGGTTTTCATTTATGTGTTTATCGGGAATACCTTTACATCTTCACTGCATAACTGCAGGTTTCATGTAGCTGAGTAGCAGAGAGCTGTGTAAGCTATATTTCGTATGTCAGGTGTCTTCTCTTACAGCTCAGCAATCATTGAAATACTCCAGCAATTAATGTGATACCTTTTAAAAACTCGTTGTCCTTAATTATAGCAAAATTATAGCATCCACTGAGGATTGCTCATGATTCAGTCTTGCTGAATTAGAAGTTAAATGCCTGTTTTTAGCTCTTAAATGCTTTAGGATTGGCCAGTTAGAAGCTAGTTTTAGCCTTAAGATTCTCTGGGAGCACAGCCCTTGTAGTGTTTATCTTCAGGCTACAGGATTAAGTGAAGTGGCGACATTGGCCAGATGTCAATAACCTGGTGACGTGATGACGTTTGCTGCCTTCGAGGCCAACTCATACTGTTTTCTTACAGGTATTATGAAGGATATTGAAGTGCTCTCTTACAGGATATTATGAGACAGCAAGATATCAAGGTGCAAACCATTTAAGAAGACCCAACATGGAAACACACAAACTGTAAAATGTAAACTAATAGCCAGAGACTGTGAACATATAATAAAATTAACCATCAGTGAGTGTGCAATCTCTCACCACAGAAACAGAAGAACAAAGCATTTTACAATTTTTAGGTACAATATTAACTTATCTGACGATTTGATGAGCAAATGATGCCTAGGTCTACATTTCTGACCATCATAGTTTTATCAAATAGACGTATTTTAGACCTATTCTTCATATCAATGGACTATTAATGGCCCGGTCCTGGACAGCTTCCTCGGTTGTCCCTCCATGACAGAGTGGCTGTACTGAACACTGAGCACTGCTGAGATGACAGGATTTTGTCTTAATATAAACGTATAAACGGGAATAGCACCGTCTCTGTCAAAGTGGATTGAACAGATAACAACAAAACATGTCTCTACTACTGTGTATTAATAAGTTATACTCACTAACCCACTCCCCCTTTGATGGAAAAACCAGGACCGTTCCAGACATTCAGAAGTTTGTTCCAGACTGTTCTGACAAAGCACGAATCAAGCTTGACAATAAGCATCTGTCATGTTTATCCTCCTCTCTCTCTCTATCTCTCTCTCTCTCTCTCTGTGTGTGTTTGTCTTTGTCTCTCTTCTTGTATCTCTTCCAAACTCTCCCTTTTTCCGTCTCGCTTCCTGCCACCCTCTCTATGTTTAGGCACTTTCTCTCACTCTGTCTGTCTGTCTCTCGGGCAGTGTAAACAATACTCTAGCAGTTATTAATTGAATGATAGTGTGTACACTAACAGGCGCTGTGTGAATGGGACAGTGTGTGTATTTGATGTGAGTGTGTGTGAGTCGGATCAGTTCCCTCTGTAGTGAAGGTGCAGCCTGTTGCTCAATGTGTGTTTATAATATTTGGACCCTGAGTGACAGTTTGTTCTTTCTCTCTTCCCTCATTTTTTTTTTGTGTCTTTCCTCCTCTTTCGTGTGTGAAACCCACATCAAAACCGTCGCACTCTGCTCAGTGCTCTCTCTGTTCTCCACATCAAACGCCCCTCCTGTCTCACCTTCGCCGATCCGAGCAGCGGGTATTCATCAGCAAACACAGCGCCGGACGCGATTTCGAGTTTCTGACATGTGCCAGCTGCTATAGCTATGGTGTGAAGGAAAAGAAGAGCTGGTTGTGTCTCAGATTGTTGACTATTCTGGACTGTTTAGTTCATTCACTCTGAAAAATACTAGCAAACGTAGTATAGTAAAAAACGGACTATATTAGTACATTCTTACGTAGTATAGTAAAAACGAACTAGATTTGCTAAACTAACGAATAAGCCATACATGTAAATAAATACACGGAATGCATTTCTAGATTTTTAACATCAGTGGCTAGTGTTCTGAATTGCTGCTTTGCTAAGCGGCTAAATTGCCTACTGTCGCGACAGGTTACTAGCACTGATATTAGCTAGCTCTGTGGTGCCACCTTGTGCTATAAGCTACTCTTTGTTTTCTGACGTGCTACTTTGAGCATAGTTTGTGTAAGATCTCTAACAGCATCGGCTGTTAGACGGCTGTGGCCTCTTCAGCACTCAATCTTGTGATCTCTTTTTTAAACTCCTAAAAATATCCACTGGTCCCTATTACTTACTTAGAGTGTGTGTGTGTGTGTGTGTGTGTGTGTGTGTGTGTGTGTGTGTGTGTGTGTGTGTAGATACACTTTCTGTGTATCTATCTATCTATCCATCTCTCTCTCTCTGTCTGAGGTGTATTTAGGTCAGGCATGAAATGATCAAAAAGTGCCTGTGGTGAGACTGGATACTTTATACACACACACACACACACACTCCTCCTGGTGTTGAGTACAGTTGGACATATTCTCGTGTCCTTAAAAGACCTTAAGAGTCGAAACTGGGCTGGATTTCCCCTACACACCCTGGTAATACTAACACACACTATCAGAGCAGTGAAGGAAGTGTGCTTTAGAACATTTAGGATGAAACCAAAAAGTCACTGGATCTACACTCTTAGCAAGGTTAGCTGTAGGGTGTGTATTTTAATAGACATACCCTCTTTTTCTTGTAATAATAATAATAATAAGAAGAAGAAAAAGAAGTAGTAGAAGAGCCGCTTTGCTGACATTCAAACTGCAAACTTATTATAATCGCACACTTGTCTCTGGCTGTTATTCTGTGTTTCAGGTGCAGTATACGGACAGACAGACGGATACAGAGTTTGTGACGTATCTCACTCTCTCGCCCGTTCAGATGACGTTCCACGGCATTGGGAGCTCCATACAGGCCAGCCATGACCAGGTATCCAATTATACACTATTACTATATCAGATTCATTTCATCCCAGTGTGTATATCACCAAAGCAAACTCAGTTATCCCATTTTGTCTATCTCTATATCAAATTCATTAATCCCAGAGTATCTATCACTATATGACAATCAGTTATCCCAGTGTATCTATCACTATATGGGATTCAGTTATCCCAGAGTATCTATCACTATATGAGATTCAGTTATCCCAGTGTATCTATCACTATATGAGATGCAGTTATCCCAGTGTATCTATCACCATGTGGGATTCAGTTATCCTAGTGTATCTATTACTATATCAGATTCAGTTATCCCAGAGTATCTATCACTATATGAGATGCAGTAATCCCAGAGTATCTATCACAATATGAGATTCAGTTATGCCAGAGTATCTATCACTATATGGGATTCAGTTATCCCAGAGTATTTATCACTATATGAGATGCAGTAATCCCAGAGTATCTATCACTATATGAGATTCAGTTATCCCAGAGTATCTATCACTATATGAGATGCAGTAATCCCAGAGTATCTATCACAATATGAGATTCAGTTATCCCAGAGTATCTATCACTATATGAGATGCAGTAATCCCAGAGTATCTATCACAATATAAGATTCAGTTATCCCAGAGTATCTATCACTATATGAGATGCAGTAATCCCAGAGTATCTATCACAATATGAGATTCAGTTATCCCAGTGTATCTATCACTATATGAGATGCAGTAATCCCAGAGTATCTATCACTGTATGAGATGCAGCAATCCCAGAGTATCTATCACTATATGAGATGCAGTAATCCCAGAGTATCCATCACTATATGGGATTCAGTTATCCCAGTGTATCTATCACTATATG